>QVAJ01000289.1:891784-907824 GCA_003546035.1 Mixornis gularis | reverse complement strand
GACCTGGATTCAACTGGAAGAAGATCTGGATTCAATGGGAAGAAGACAGCCAGGAATCTGGGAAAGATGGGGAAAATTGAAGACCACCACAGTAGGAAAAAGGGAAATCATTTCTTATGGGAATTCTTATGGGAGATGGAGCATTGGAATAAAAACAAGGGGAAAAATCATGTGCTCTCCCTGTTTTCTCAAGGGAAAAACTCACTTTTCCTGCTGCACTTCCTTCCACCCCAGGGCACTTTTCCTTTTGGAAATAGGGTTCATTTTCCAGGTAAAAAACCATTCCTAGAACAAAAAGTGTTTCCTGGGCTTCCTGCAGCCACAGGAGGAGGGTTGGGAGAAGCTTTTGAGTCTCACAACAGGCTGGGAAATAAAAGGGGCTCATTTTCCCAAGGAAACAGCCTGAGGAGAAGGGCTGGAAATCATCCTGAACACATCAGCATGAACTAAAAATCCCAACTTTTTGCAGGGAAAAGGGTGGATGAGGGATTTGGGAAAGGGCATCTCAGGTGTTTTCAGACACCCAGCTTCCCCCTCCTCTCTCAGACCCAGTTCTTTATTTTTCACCTTCAAGGGCACAAAAAGAAGACAGAAGAAAAAAAAAAAAAAATCCTTCTTCAGCCTCCATGTGATGTCTTTTGTTCCAGTCTGAAGGCAGAAAATCTGGGAAAATCATTGCCTCGCTCTCCAGCCGAGACTGGCAAAGTGACAGCTCGGAGAGAAAGCCACTTGCACGTTTTATTCTTACCATATTTTAAAATTATCTAAGCTCCGCTTGAGTCTTGACATTGAATATAGCCCAGTCAAGGGAGAAATCCAGCTTTTTGGAGCTGCTCCCAAGAACTTCAGCTTTTGCTGCAGAGACCCAATAAAAAACACCAATTTTTTTATTTTTTGTGACTAATCCAGAGCCCACGTTCCCTTTTCAGGAGGAATGCTGAAGTGGTTTATGCAGCAAAACYGTTTGTATTGATTAACAGATATTTGACCTGGGACTAAAGAGCAAATTTGAGCCATTTAAATTAAAATCATGGCAGTTTTTTAGATGTTTTTGACCCGGTGCAAAAAGGGTGACACCAATCTGGGCGATTGTTTTGGATCCATTCCCACATTTTCTCTTCCCTGATCAAAAATGTGGCTAAATTCTATCCCTGAAATAAAACTATGCCTCAATGGATGGTCCTCGATGTTCTAAAATCCCTCTTCCAGAGCTTTTATCACCTGAACTCTTTCTTATCAGCAGAACTGATCGGTGCTTGATCACCCTGGGTGCAAAGGTGGATTTTTGTGCAGCTTTCTCAAATCTGGGAGTTTTTCTGTCCCATGCAAAGAGTGATTCCCTCCCATCTGATGCTTTGGAGCAGCAATGTTTTAACTGAAAAAGCTCACCCATGTCTGATGTTTTTCCTCGTGGGATTTATAATTTTAAATAATTATTTTAGATTAAGTATATTTAAAGTAAAATATGTCCAGCTTTTCCACCTCAAAATTCCACCACACAATCCCACCCATCACTCTCTCCTTGACCCTAGAAAAGCATGGAGGATTTATTTCTATCATTTTATRTGAATTTATATAACTTCTTATGCCTGTGAACCCCAAGGCAGCACTTTGGGGTCCCTCCCTCCCCAGCACGGCGCTAACAAGGGGCAGACGTCACGTCATTAACTCTGGCCACTGCCTCCCATTTAATTAGCTCCACTATGCTTAATTAATTAGAGATGCACTGTCAGAGACCTGATGGATGATCCTGTTGGGAGTGGGCTGCTCCAAGGCCAGGCTGGACGGGGTTTGGAGCACCCTTGGGACAGTGGGAGGTGTCCCTGCCATGGCAGGGTGACACCGGGTGGGATTTAAGATCTGTTCCCAACACTTCTGCCATTCCAGTTGCTTTGGAGCTCCATCCCTGTGATGGGAACGGGGAACGGGGCCCACAGCTCCTCGTTATCCAGGGGAAAGAGAAGAAATCCACCCAGGAAGCAGCAAAACAATGACAAGACACGTTATTTAAACTCTGCCTCTCTGAGCAGGATCGTGACCCGGCAGACGAATTATTTATTTCCAAATCCCCATTTTTCTATAAATGAAGACTTTCAAAAAGAAAACCTCGCTGGCAGATCTGCATTTAAAGGCCTAATCCAGGTGCACTGCAGCTCCTTATCCCATGAAGTTGTGATAGAAAAAGGGGGAAGATAATGGGAGCTTTTGTCATGGATATCTGAGGAGACTTTTGGGAAGCCAAGACTTTCATGTGAGTCGTGTTAAAGGATTTTCTGTAAAATTCTCCATCTGAGGGAGAAGAAAAACCAGGCCTGCAGCCCTCAGGAGCTCTCATTTTGAGTTTGTAAAACCTTTAAAAAGTTTTACCTTTTATTTATCTCAGGGATTTTATTTTCCCCTCCCTCTGGAGTCAATCGCTGTCAGAAGATCCTGGTTGGGGAGACGGCAAAGCTGATGATTTATAAACCCCCTAGAGAGGAGGAGCTCAGCAGCTTTTCTGCATGGAAATCCTCCTCCTGCAAGCAGGATTCGACCCCAGCCACGTGAGAAAATTCAGGAAAAAACCAGGATTTGGCATGATTGGCTGGAGGCACAGGAGATGTCAGGGCTGAGTTAGCACCGCGCTCTTTCCATAATTTCCTGGTGACAACCCTGGCTCTGGTGGCACCTCCAGCACTCCCTGCTCTCCAGCATTCCTGCTCCAGCTGAGAAGCTCTGAACTTCCAGATGTGAGCAGTAAATCTCATGTTTCTCTTCTGGGAACTGGGGCAGGTGCAGGAGAGGCTTTGCCAAACTCGGTCCTGGAGCTGGGAGCAAACTTTTGTCTCCTGCAGCAGGAGCTGAAGCTCTGAACTTCCTGATTAGTCTGAGCCCTGATTAGGCTGCAGATAGGCCCTGATTAAAGTGCTCTTGGCTATTTTGGAGCTCCAGATAAATATTCATGAGTGGAGGAGAGGAGAGGAGTGTAAACAGAAAACAAAGCGAGCCTGGCAGTGCTCCTCTGGAGATCCAGGGGGAGGATCCAGGTCTGGGCTGGTTGAGGTCATGGAGTCCTGGAATGGGTTGGGTTGGAAGGGATCTTAAAGCTCATCTCTGTCCCCATGGGCAGGGAGGGACATTTTCCACCGTCCCAGGGTGCTCCAGCCTGGCCTTGGGCACTTCCAGGGATCCAGGGGCAGCCACAGCTCCTCTGGGAATTCCAGCCCAGCCCCTCTTTTTCTGCTTGGGAATGGAATTTTCTCTTGGAATTACAGGGTTCACTCCACTATAGTCAGGGATGGCCACGACTGGAGGAATTGATGGTCACTTTGGGGGTTCCACCACACCCTAAAGAGGGGTTTGAGGTCCCCAAATGTCACCTTGGCACCTGACAGGGCCTGGCCATGTGGAATTAAAGCTCCTGGGAAACCTCCTCTGTGGAGTTCCCTGTCTGCCTCTGCAGGTGCCTCCTCTCTGTCACTGTCCCTTAAAAAACAAGGAATTTCTGAATTTGGGAAAAATGATGCAAATTTTGACCTTTTCCAGCCCAGGTGTGGGAGTAAAGGAAGGAAGGAAGTAGCTGGAGTGTGCCAGGGAAGATGTTCCTCAGAGTTCCTACACCAGAGACGTGGATGTGTGACCATTTAGTGATCAAAATGCTAATTACCCTGGTAATTCCATAAGGAATTAATTATTTTCGTGGCTTCCTCTGGGATCAGTTCAATCACAAGGTTTGGGTGAGGGATTTGGGGCTTGGAGTGACCTGATGGGAGGTGGGAGGTCCCTTCCAACCCAAACCTTCCCATGGCTCTCAGCATTCCCAAACCAGCAGAAATTTGGCATTTTTGAGGATGGAGAATCCAGCCAGTGACCAGAAAGGGTCAGGAACGAGTGTTCCATCCAAGAGGGAAGGATGGATCCTGTGCCTGAGGCCTCAGGAATCCAGCTCCTTATCAGTGACCTGCTGAGTCCTGACCCCATCAATTCCACACCCTCATCAGGCCACCAAAAACTCTCTCCTAGTGACAATTAATGGTTTAAACATTTTCTGTCAACCAAGAAATATTTTCTCTTCTCAATTATTTTGTTTCTTCTGGGAAAAAGAAAAGAACCCCAAACCCCAACTCATCCAACCCATCAATTTCTTTGATAAGCTCCACAGCACAGGGGATATTTTCCAACTTGTCCGTGGTGGTGAAGAGTATCCTTATTTCTCCATTTAGGGAAAAAAAAAMCCCAATCAGGGAATGAAAAACATCAGCATGAACAGATGGACAAGGCAGCGGGAGGATTTGCAGGAGCCACCTGAAGTAAACGAAGCTGATGGAATTTGGCATTTCTATCACAACAGATCTGGTGCAAAAGCTCCCAAATTCAGCCTGACACACATTTAGGCCGCTTTTCCCCGGGACTTTTTTGCTCTGCTGCTGCACCTGAAGAACAAAACAACCCCCAAAAATAAACAATGTCAGAGGCATGATGAAGGCTCAACCCATCTGAGGCAAAGCCAACAGTTTATACACTAAAAAAACCTCCAAAAAAGCAAACCAGACCAAACTATCCAACCCCTCCTCAAAAAAAACAAACAAACAAACAAAAAAACCCAAACCAAAAATACCCAACCAAAACCATCCCCTGCCAAAAAAAACCCCAAACCAACAACCCCCAAAAATCCCACCAAAACCCAAAAAACCCCACAAGATTTTGGGTATTTCACAGCCTGGTGGATGTGATCCTGACACAATTTTCCATAAAAATAACAGCCAAACCAGGTGTTGTGGGGTGCGGATGTCTGGAAGAGCTGGTTTGGGGGATTATCAACCCTTCAACTTCAAAGATTTGCTCTTTTGCAGAGAACTCCGTGCTGAAGGCTCCAATTAGTGTTTGATTAGGCCTTTCAAAGCCTCTCTCCAGAATGAAAAGGGAAAAATATAACATTGTTCTCTTCAATTCCAGCAGAAAAGCCACGAGATCAGGCTGTTTAAAACAAAAAAGGGTGTTTTTTCCCATTTTCCCCCCATTCTGCCAAGAAAAGCACCTTATTATAAATATAAGACAACCCAACCACCTCCTGATGATAATGACCCAGCCAATTTATCATAACAAAATGTCAGTGTCACCCSTGGAATARTCATGGCAAAATACCTCAAAAACAGGGAAGGGGGAAAAAAGGAGAAAAGGAACAGTCCCAATTCTGGAATAACTGGAGGAGCTGCTTGAAAGTCAGAGGCTTAAGTGATTCAGGCAAATATTGAGCTGGTTCATTTGCAATTTGATTTTAACCACGGACACGATGAGGGAAAACAAGAGCGGGAGCGTCGGTGTCCCGATATTAATAAAATATAATTAGCAGGGAGATTTGCATAGGGGAAAGGAAAGCTCCTTAATTCCCCTTCCCTGCTCCTGCCAACCTGGCTCGTGCCATTGGAGGAGATTTTTCCAAGGGCTGGTGTTTGCAGAGGGTTGATTAGAGGGGGAGAATGGAAATGAACAGGGAATTAACTGACGATGTTTCCCTCTGGAAGGTGCCTGTAGATCCCAGCTGGAACGTCCTGGAATCATGGAATGGGTTGGGTGGCGTTGGCTTGGGAGGGACCTTGATGTCAGTCCAACAAGGGTAAGGACACCTTCCACTAGACCAAGGCTCCCAGCCCATCCAAANCTTAAATTTAGGTCTGAGACAGAGTCTGCGAAAGTTTGGAAATCCCAGTGAGGGGAAATCCATGATGAACTCTGAATTAATCCCAACAATCTCACCTATTGATTTTTTTTTTCCTTTTATCAATTGAACTGCTTGTTCCCAATAACTCATTTCCAGGTAATGGACTGAAATACCCGAGACCTGCTCAGTTCTAATTGACACCTTTTCCTAGAACACCTTAATCAGAAATTATTGGCCTAATAATGATTTTTCAGATACCAGGACAGGCTAAACAAACTCCTGGCTGCCCTAGAGAAGCAGAAAGCTGAATTAAATTTTATTTCAGAGGCTCCAGCATCTTCTTTTCCCTCTCCAAAAGCAGGGGAAACCACTCCTGATTCTCGTGTGGAGAAATGACAAGTTGGAATTGATGTTATAAACMAAAAATTGAGCTTTTTTTAACCTAGAGTTGGTACAAATATGATTTGTCTTCTGTGAGGGTGGTGARGGGGTGRGATGGAATTCCCARAGAATTCCCTGGAATAAATATTGTGAAATTATGGGAKGGTTTAGGTTGGAAGGGTCATTAAAGCCCATCCAGTTCCAACCCAAACATCTCCCACTGTCCCAGGTTGCTCCAAGSCGTGTCCAGCCTGGCCTTGGACATTTCCAGGGGTTTGGGGACACCCTCCCCGAGGCTGGAAATTGCATGGAAAGGTGCAAACACTGATGGACACCTGATGACAAATCCCTCAGTTATTCCATTTGCTTTAAAATCATCCTTCCATATTTCCTGGTTTTGATTCTTTAAAAACACATCCCAGATCCTCCCGGGTCAAAGTTTCTTCGTTTTGTGTTTTAAATAAGGACTTCAGAGATGATCAAAACCCAGGGTGAATGAGAATTTTCTGTTTAGTTAAAAAAGGGTTCCTAATTGGTTCTAATCAATGCAGCGTGCTCCGCTCCTGCCATTGGATGCAGGGCTGGATCCGTGGAGCAGGGAGGAATTGCTGCTAATGGATGCACACAGAGGCATCCCATGCTCCATTTGTCCCTCAGCCTTTTTATTTCCATGAATAAAATCAAAACCATTAAAGAAATATAAAACCTCTGAACGGGCTCTGGGCATTAGAGGTTCATTTTCTTCCATTTCTCCCTGGTTGGTTTTTTTTGTTGTTGTTTTTTTCCTTGTCGTTTGGGCCATGGTCACTTTGCATTTCAGTTTGGTCAGGTGGATTTTGTGCCTGTGCCACAGGAGGGGTTGACAGAGGGGCAGGAAATCCAAAAGGGGGGAATTAAGCAGGAGAAGGGATTCTTATTCCTTTACCCCAGACGAGGTGACTGCAGAAAGGGGAGGAGTTGTCAGTGATCGTGTTAGAGCCAACCCCGTTATTCCTGACCTGGATCCCAGGAAAGGGCTGGAATTGCCACCATTCCCACCTGGAACTCTTCCTGAGGAGTTTTCCAACCACAGCGTCACCTCCACATCCCAAATCAAACCCAGAATCAAACCCTGACCCCCATCCCAGGCTCTGCTCATCCCAAACTCCCTGTTCTCAGTGCTCCTGACTCAGCTGCTCCTTGGGATGATCTCCAGTTCCCTGGAAAACAAAACAAGTCCTCATCCTCCGCAGCCCCATTTCTCATTCCGCTGCTGACAATGCCTAATGAAGTGGATAAATGATTAATTAAGAAACAATATTTCTTTACAGAAGCTCGCTCCTGGGGGGAGGAAAGCGAATCCCTCGGCACCACTGGAATGTTTTCCACTGTTTTTAGCAAGTGGAGGAGCTGGAGCAGCAGGAAGGGAAGTGGAGCCGTGTTTCATCAGGGCAGGAACAACAAAACCCCTCTGAATAAACCTCTGGATATTCCCTGGCTCTGGAACTAACTCCTCTGCCACTCCTGATCAACACCCAGCTCCAGGAATGGGGTACATTCTCAGGCTTGGGAAAATCATAAATCCACAGTGGGGAAAAATGGGGTGACTTTTGGTCATGCGGGTGGTGCCCAAAGCAAAAAACGAATCAATATTTTAAATAAATAAGAAATAATGCAATAATAAAATATATTATTATACAAACAGTTATATTTTATATATAAATAATGCAATAATACATATTTATATATAATATAAATAATATAAAGTATTTTGTATTTAGTGTAATTTGTATTTTGCATGTAATTTTATATTTATAACACAAAACAGTACAATGCTGAACCTTTTTCCTCGAAGAAAATCCTTCCACAGCCTTCCCAGTCCTCCACACCCTGACTGTGGCATCAGGAATACAGAGCAGGATATTAAATCTCTCCAAGTATTAATTCCTGGAAAAGCCCGGGCTGTAATTAAACGACRTCCAATTAACAGCTTGAAAAGACCCATCTGAAAGTTGCAGTTACAAACTTTGACTCCAGTGGCCCCCTGGAGATGATTCCCTAATCTCCTTTAATTAAGATATTCATAATATGCCAGGCAGGGGTTTTGGAAAGAGGCTTTTTAAGCTTCCCATTCCATTTGGGAAGSAGCAGCAGAGGCTGGAGCCACGCGCAGCCATCCAGAGCTCAATTAAAAAAAAAACTTTCTGATAGACAGTTTTATCTCTTTCTGTGTTCTGGTGTAAATCAGAACATATTATATATATTAATCTGATAATATTAGAAAATATTATTAAAAATATAATTCACAGATCCAAGTGTAATGACTGGAATGGGAATATTCCATTTAATCCTGTCCATTCAATCCTGTTATTCCAGGCAATGGGCAGTTAAATTTTTGATTTTAGCTTGGAATTTCACAGAATCCTGGATTGGTTTATGCTGGAAAGGACACCTTCCACTAAGTTGCTCCACGCCCCATCCAATTTCTCATCCTTGAGCATTTTCCTTAAAAATAAGAATTTTCTTCCCCTTAAAAATACCCAATAAAGCACCTCAATGAAGCACTGGCAGCAGGGACTTGGATTTTCCTCTAAAACCAGTGACAAACCCCCACCAGTCCCTGTTTCCTTCCCTTTCCCGACGTTATTTTGGAGAGCAGCTCTTGTGCACACCCACGTGCTCACATCAGTCCCCTGCAGTTTAACCTCTGCCACATCCAGGCTGTTTTCCTCAAAACCTCCCGGTTTTTCCCCCTTTATTTTGGAAGGAGTCTGATGTGGCAGGGCYGAGCTCRAGGCCTCTCYGGGCAGCACCAGCAGCCTTTGGAATTGTTCCACCTCCGTTTTCAGCCGGAATCAATCTCTCTGCTGCGTTCCCCTCTCTCCTCTCTCATTTCTCTTCCTGTCCTCGCCCGAGACCAGAGGTGGAAAAGCCATTTTTTGGGAGCCGAGGCCTTGGCAGGATGATTTCCCACTCGTTATTCCTGCCTCACCTCCAGCTCCACGCACAGAGACCTCCCACCTCCCCTCTGGGCATCCCTGTTGTATTTTTCAGCTGTAYATCCCAAAATTGCCATAAATTCCTCGCTCCTACATCACTCAACCTCGGTGGCCTTTATTCCTCTTTTTCCCCCCTCAGGATCCAATGGAGCAGAATTCCTGAAGCATCCACTCCCTCCATTCCCTGAGCAGCAGCCTCCTGTCAGCCCCAAGAAAGCTTCTGGATGTTTTGTTGGTGTTAAACATCTGAGGCAGAGCCATGGTGACGTGGCACAGGCACTCCCYGGGCCTGCTCTGGCATTTTTCACGCTTTATTACCCAGGATCTGCCCCCACCACCTCCAAAACGCCCTGGGGAAAACACGAGGAGATTAAAAGGAAAGCTATTGCTTAATATTAGAATGAAACAGATCCAAACTCCCTGTCTGGGTGTGCAATRATGATAATTACAGCTGGGAGAGCCGGGCCCGGGAGAGCCCCGAGTCCTCCAGCAGCTTTGTCTCCCTAAATGAATTTGTCCCATAAACATTTTTAGTGATCTCATTAGCATTGTTAATAAAAGCCATTAACTACGACACCAATCAAGAGTGGTTTGGGGACCGGGCCGGATGCAGGTTTGGAGTTCGAATACAAAGGCACAGGGAGTGTTGGCCGGGGGATTTGGGGATAAACCATCCCTGGAAGCGTCCAAGGATAGGTTGGATGGGGCTTGAAGCAACCTGGGATAGTGGAAGGTGTCCAGGCTGGAACTGGGTGATTTTTAAGGTCCTTCCCCACCCCAACCCATTCCACGATTCCATGAAAATGTCAAAATACACAGGACTCAAGGTGGCCTTTGCCTGCTCTCCCCTGTGCACATTTCACAGTCAGAACACGGGATCAGGAGGTTAAATTGGGATTTTCACCCCACAGATTTACTTGGGTTGGATGTTCTGCTCCGAAATCCCTCCCTTTGTTTGTCCTCACGTGCTGGGGGTGCCTGGCTGAGCTCTCCACTCCCAAAGGACATCCAGAAAAACAGATTTTCCACCTCAGTTTGCACAAAAACCTGGAAAGCCAAACAGAAATTGGAAGGAAATACAGGGGGGAGAGAAACCCGAGCTACACACCCTTGATCTGGGTCTCACAACCCAGATTTTAACGGAAAGGTGGAGGTTTTATTATTCCACAATCACAAATTCAGCGTTTTCAGCCAGGGCTGATCCAGGGGAGGATCAGCCCCTCTTCCCCTCCATCTGCCTCTCCTCCCCTCCAGCCGGGTCCCTGGCACTGAACAGCCCGGAATAAACGTGTTGTTTCCCTCCTGTCTGGGGCTGGAGCTGTTCTTGCAGGGCCCTGGAAATATCCACARCCAGGAATCCATCGCAGCTCCTTCCCTCTGGGCTGACTCTGAGACATCCCTGAAAATTTAATGAGGTGGGAGAGGCGGGAGGTGCTGCTCCAACAGGAAATGTCAGGGCTGCTCTGGAGACTGCAAATGCCACCCCAAAAGACACCTTTTTTTCCCTTCTGTGGAGAGCAGGGGAGATGTTGGAATTCTGGCAGCTTAGATTTTAAGAATGTGGTGTGTAGTAATGTATATGGGGCAAGATGGAGACTTTTGGGTGGAGGTTTGTTCTTTTTTTTTTCACCTTTTTCTTCTTTCTTCTTCCTTCTTCTCCATGAGTTTGGGTGGTTCTCTGCAACCAGAAAAGCATTTTCTGTTTTCACCCATTTTCTGGGTGGAAAAGGTCCTCCCTGTGGGCCTTGGGTGGTCATTATTGGGTCAAAAGTATAAATAATATAGGTGTCATCTCGTTATTGGGTGACTGTCATTTAAATAACCCTGGAAAGAGGTAGAAGCACTCAAGTTTACCTCATTCCTCTAACTTGCTAGTTAAAGCTCATGGCCTGTGGGTCTGTAAATAGATGAGAAATAATAAACATCCAAGTCCAAACATGAACTCTCACGTATTGATCGCAACCTCAGCAGAGAAAAAGAAACCAGAACCATCACAGGGGGAGAGGCAGGAAAAGAGGAAGAAATCAGATGGTTTGTGTCAGATTCATCAGAGGGGTTTGATGTCCCATTCCCTGAAAATGTTTTGTTGGGAGGAGAAGTTGATTAATGTGGCCGATCCCTCTGGGGGTGAATTCCATCATCCCATGAGGGATGAAGTGCTGGCAGAATTCTCCAGATTTTGGGGTTGATTTAGGAACCAAGTTGCTGCAGATGGAAGTGGAGCCTGCAGAAGGAACACAGAGCTCACGTCAGAGAAAAGCCTCTGAGGGGAAAGGCGTGGAGGAATCATTATCCTGAGGGTGAAAAGTGRGGAAGGAATTCAAAAATTCACAGAATTCACAAATGCTGAGGGTGAAAAAGTAGGAAAGGATGGGGAAAGAAAGGATCTACCTATGCAAAACCAGCCCTGCTGGGTGCCAAATTTATCTTTCGTCCTGGATTTTATGATTAGAAATCCAGGGAATACTTTGGGTTCATGGGACCTTAAATCCCGTCTCATTCTRCCCTCTCCCTCTGTCCCAGGGTGCTCCAAGCCTGATCCAGACTGGCTCTGAACACCTCAGGAAAGGCCCAGGACAGGGAGTTTTAACCAAATATTCTGCCAAGGCTGGTGCCTCTCACCTCTCAGGGATTATCCAGGGTCAGGATCTCAGATTCAGGATCACAACGTGCCACAGCCTTAAGAGGAAAAATGAGTTTACACCCCACATCAGCACCCARTGAACCACCTGGAGCTTCCCCCCAGGCTGGAGAAGGTCCTGAAATTACTGAGGGAAGCACAGAACCACCCGAGAAGGGGATCTGTGCTGCTTTAAAGAGGTACAAATCCCTCCAAGCGGGGACTGGTGTTACTGAAGCGTCTGGGAAYGCTGCAGACATTTCTCCTGAACGACCCACAACCTCTTCTGCACGACTTGGAGCTCCTCAGGAGCGTGGCAGGGGATAATTCCCACTCCAAAGGACCCGTCCACGAGGCAGCCAGAGGAGCGAGAGCACATCAATATTTTATGTCTGCTCAGATGCCTCCGATCCACGGGGACAGGAAGAGTCTGCTGGCCCTGAGAGCTCCTGAGGCCAGCAGGGATTTGGGACCACGTGGAAAGCCTCATTCCCACAGGCTGAGTGCTCCTCCTCAAGGATCTGATGTGAATTCAGAGCTTGGAGCCGCTGCACTGGGACGTGAAATGCTGTTTGTTGTATTAATGCTTTTGAAGCAATTACTGCAATTCTGTCTTGTCAAAGTGTCTCTGTCACGTTATGGATTGTGGGGAGGTGACAGCACACCCCAGAGCCAGCCTGGAGAGATGTGACAAGGACAGGTTGTCCCTGGGACATAAAACCCAGAGATGGACACACAGGACAGGTGTCTTGGGGTTTTCCAGTCCCAGATTTTTATGGGACACTAATGGTGCCCATAGTGAGTGGGACATTTCTGCGTCTCAGAATTGTTCTCCYGCTTCAGCAGCTGATGGAGCACATTCATTTTTATTCCCAAAGCCAAGGATTCTGTGTTGGGAGAGGCTGCAGGGATGCAGCCATGACCAACAGGGAACTTTAAATCCAAGGGGATGGAATTGGCTCCACACGGCGAGAGACCAAGATTGGATGGGATTTTAGGGAGAAATTTCTCCCTCTGGAGGAATTTCTGGAATTCCCAGAGGAGCTGTGGCTGYCCCTGGATCCCTGGAAGTGTCCAAGGCCAGGTTGGAGCAGCCTGGGACAGTGGGAGGTGTCCCTGCCATGAGGGGGTGGCACTGGGTGGGATTTAAGGTCTTTTCCATCCCAATTCATTCCAGGATTTTAAGATTTAAAGTGCCTGGAGTTCACCCCTACATTTCTGACCCCCTTTCAAACACAAAAAGGGGTCTGACCCACCTGGCTCTACCTGCTGCTCTGCCTGGGGCCATTTCAAGCATTCAAACGGCCAAAATTTGTCCTAAAATAACCTATCCCTTGTCAAAGGGAACCCAAAAAAAGCCCAAACCCTTCCCCAGCAGGGACTCACCACCCACGCTGAGCCAGGGGCTCACAGAGGGGCACAAACCATGAATTCCACATGGAAACATCCTCGGGGTGTTGGGGACACCAAATCCTTGGCACAGCTCCCCCCRGTTCACTCCAGGCTCTGGAATTAGGAATTTTAACAYAATCCCAAGGAAATGAAGCCTCCARAAGCTCCCCATCCTTCTTATGTGGGGAGGCCAGAGCTGGACATGGTTATCTTTATCTTATCTTTATCTTATCATATATATTTTCTTTATTTTATCTTTATTTTATCTTATCTTTATCCTTATCTTTATGTTATCTTTATCTTATCTTTGTTTGGATTGTCGTGCTCCAGCAGATCCTGATTTCCAAACCCAGCTTGTCTTGGTTGAAAAACTCAAAGGACTCAGAGGAGGAAAAGCCAAAGGGGACATGTCTTGTCCCAAGAATGGTTTTGTCTAAGAGTAAACAGCTCCTGCAAATTCTGTGTCACGGCAATAAACAAATTAAAATTTTTAATTTTAAGTTTAAGCCCAGATTTTGCCTGACTCAAGTCCAACTGCAGAAGCCAGAAGTCGARTTTAGAGGCAGATTCTGAATCTGGAGACACCCCGAGGGCCTGAGGTTTCCTGGACGCCACCACAGGTCTGTGCTGGAGAGAACAGACGTCCCGACCGAGTCCCCGAGCGTAAAACAAAGTGAGATTTGGATGCGAACCCGTCCCTGCCACCGTGCCCGTCTGTCACCTGGCTCAGGGCTGGCCCTGAGCAGCCCTGCTGCCAGGGCTGCCATGTGACAGTCCCCAGACAGCAGCCGGGGTAAATAAATAATATTGACTAATTATGATAAAGTGTCAGCTCGGCCATGAGGCGTTTCAGAAACCTGGGGAGGGCATGGAGCGATTTCCGAATCCCAGGAGTGGCACAGTCAGCTCCAAGCCCCAATTTTGGAGCTCAATTTCTACACCCCCCTCCCCCCCCCGTTTTTTTGCAGCTGGGTCTTTGATGCCTCACAAATCTCCTCTGGTCTGTTCTTTGTCTCCTCTGGCTTTGCACTGAGAAGCAATAAACTCCCTTAAAGTGACGGAGTTCTGTGTGGGGAGAGGCTCATCCATGACTGACGAATGTCCTCAGCCTTCCTGTGCCTCGTCCAGCACAGGAGGGATTCACACCATCCCTCACCCCTGCTCCAGATGGATCAGCCTCTCCTCCCGGAGAAATGCTCCTCTGACAGCTCCAAACCTCCCTGGCTGCCAGGAGTGATGGGGAAGGGCTCTCGGAGCTGGTTTTTCTCTGCTGTCACAACCAGGGAACGCTCTCCGGAGCATCCTTTGTCTCCCTGTCTGCTCCGAGTCCCACGGGAGCCTTTTCCAGCCCTCACTCCTTTSAGTTCTCCCCTGGGAGCTCTCTTTGGGTGCCTCGTGAGCTGTCTCACCTCAAAGTTGTGTTTTGTGGTGCTTGGAGCYTCCAAATTTTCGGGATGATTTGGAACAGGAATCTCCAGGGAGAGCAACAACATCACTTTCATCCCAGKGTGTTTGTTTATTTATTTTCCTGCAGTGACTACACAGGATCCAGGACAGCCTTAAGGGCTCAGCTTCACCATGGATTTATCATGGCTCAGCAGCATCCACGGATCCATCCTGATCAGGAGGGATTCCCAGATCCAACTGCTGCCCTCAGCACCAGCCCCGAGTGATGCTGAGCTTTGTGTCGGATTGAATTTCATCTGGATTTAACACCCAGGGACTACAACCTTTGTTTTCCCTGTGTTTTGCACCCGTGGCATCATTGTCCATCCATGGAGAGCTGTGCTCCTGCTCCAGCCCACTGATGGCTCCTCACGGTGGGTTTTCCTTCCTCATCCTATCAAGCCACCCATRGGAAGGACAATTTTCCTTCCCTATTCTATCAAGCGCCCCATAGGAAGGATTTTTTTCCTTCCTTATCCTACTAATCAGCCCTTTGGAAAGACTGTTTTCCTTCCTTATCCTATCAAGCATCCCTTAGGAGGAACTGTTTTCCTTCCTTATCCTATCAAGCCGCCCACGGGAAGGACAATTTTCCTTCCTAATCCTATCAAACCTCCCTTAGGAATATTATTTTCCTTCCTCACCATCCCAAGCCAGACTGTTCCAGGGAACTGCAACCCTGAGCAAACATGACGATTTTTACTCCAGGAAGACAAAAGTCCTATTTCAGGGCATCATAGGAAGGACAATTTTCCTTCCTAATCCTATCAAACCTCCCTCAGGATTATTATTTTCCTTCCTCACCATCCCAAACAGTCCTTAGGAAGGTGTTCCCAAGCCAGACTCTTGCAGGGAACTGCAAGCCTGTGAGCAAACACGACAATTTTTACTCCAGGAAGACAAAAGTCCTATTTTGGGACATGCCAGCCAGAAGGAAGTTCCCTAAAATAACCCCAGCTCCCACAGGAGGTGCTCAGCCRTGGCACAGCTCCTGCACCGTGGTTGGGGCTGCAGGGATCCATCCTGGTGACACCTTCCCGAGGCTTTTTATTCCAGTGACGCCCACGCTGTGTTTTCAGGAAGGTCTGGAGTATTCCTGGCTTTTATTTTTAGGCAGAGCCCGTCCCGAGCTTTCTGTCCCCGTGGGCGGGAGCGGTGTCAGAGCGTCTGGGGTGTCTCTGGTGACAGCTCAGCAGGAGGGGGTGACAGCCAGGGCCAGGACGGTTCTCAGCTCCCTTTGGAGCCCTGGTGCTCCCACTGGGTTCCTCCYGCTGCCTGGTGTCTGTGTTTAGCTCCGGGATGGGAGCGATTCCTGATTCCCGAATCCCGATTTCTGGGTGACAGACGCGCGGAGGTGAAGGTGCCGAGCAGCCAGTGCCATGTGTGACAGGAGAGGGACGGTGTCCCTGCTCCTCCTGGGGCTCTGCTAGCTCAGGAGACCCACGTGGACACCGGGCAGCGTCACCTCCTCCTCAGGAGGAGCAGGAAAAGCCTGGGGAGCTGGGATTGGAGCTGGGATTGGAGCTGGGATTGGAGCTGGGATTGGAGCTGGGATTGGAGCTGGGATTGGAGCTGGGATTGG
>QVAJ01000289.1:876631-888509 GCA_003546035.1 Mixornis gularis | reverse complement strand
GAAGTCATTGAGCCCAAGTTTGCTGCCCCCAACTCACTTTTGTTCCCATCCCTGGGGCCTGGGGCAGTGAGGTGTCCTTGATCCCCAGGCCTGGGGAGGAATTGCTGTGTCTGCCCAAAATGGGGAAGCAGCAGCTCCCACTGTGTGTGGGGTTTGGGGTTCTGCACTAAAGAACTGCAGGGGGACAAAGAGATGGRAAATGGAAAAGCTGAAATCCTAAGCTGGGATCTGAACGAGACTGAGGAAAGGAATCACAGAATCCTGGAATGGTTTGGGTTGGAGGGACCTTAAATCCCATCCAGTGCCACCCCTGCCATGGGCAGGGACACCTCCCCCTGTCCCAGGGTGCTCCAGCCTGGCCTGGGACACTTCCAGGGATCCAGGGGCAGCCACAGCTCCTCTGGGAATTCCATCCCAGCCCCTCCCCACCCTCAGACCTCGCACCAGCCTGAGCTTTACAAAACAGATCCAGACTCTTAAACTCCCAGTACCAATTTTTATTAAAGCTAAAAGGATGAAAAACGGAGTGGAGAGAGAAAACTGCAGCTGCCAGCCTGGGAGAGCCATCCCTCAGCCCAGGATCAATAAGACCTGAGGAGCTCCTCTCCCACAGCTCCCATTGATTTCCATCAGAACCCAATTCCAAGGGTGCCAGTGCCACCTACTGAGGTGATTTCTCAGTCTTGTGGCATTTTTCTTGATAATTATGAAAACATCTTTAATTTTTTCTTAAAGCAGGAGCTGTGAGATTAACGAGCATCCCAGCTTTTGATGCCTGTTTGTCTTCCCGTGGAGAAAAAACCTCGAATAAAGCTCTGAGGGCCCCACCCCAAAGGCAAAATACACAAGGAAGAACCATAAAGTTGGGTTTGATTTGATAAGCACATTTTTTTTCCTCTCTCCCGTGACCCCATGAGCTCTCCTGCCCAACCTCACCCTGTCAGGACACATCTGATGTGAACCCAGAGGGATTAAAGGAGTGGGTGTGGTGGCTCCAGGAATTCAGCATTCCTTCTCCCTGACACAAACAGCCGCCAAGAATTTGACTCATGTGGCTCCTCACACCTTAAAAAGACAGAGGTAAAATGCAAAAAATCTGTGGCTGCCACATCCCTGGAAACGTCCAAGGCCAGGAAATGAACCTTGGAAAGGAGAACRTTCTCAATCCTTCCAATGTTTTTCCTTTTCTCATTTTCCTTCAAGGAAACCTCACTGCTGTGGGAGCCTTTTGGTTCTTCTTGATCCCAAGAAGATCATGCTACAAAAATCCCAATTCCATTAAAATYACTGAAATAAAAGAAACACTGGGACTCTGATTAACTCAATCTGTTATTAATTTAACAGATTTTATTCTAACACAGGTCAGTAAGTGAAGGTTTTTGAGTCAAATCAGAGTTTGGGGCCATTATGCAGAATTTTCCCAACAGCTCCACCTTTTTTAATCCCATCCCTAAACCCAGCCCTATCCAGGCCTGCAATTAAGCAGGACAGGAAGAGAATTGTGGGCTTGGACAGAGTTTTTGATGAGGATGCTTTATAGGACTGGGGCCAAATAAGCCTAAATCCATCAGTGCCCAGAGGTGAGTGTGGTGCTGTAACAGGGAAAGCAGAATCAGAAAGTTTCCCATTTGGACTAAACCTGAAGCATTAATTAGGACATTAATTTAATTTCCCTTCCTATGTCAGCTTTTAATTAAGCCTTCATTTACCCTCCGAAGTTGGCTTTGGGGTTGGATGGAATTGCCATGGAATTTGTGGCATCCTACAAATCCTACATCCAGAGCGTTKCCAGCTCTGGGCCCGGGGGTGACTGGGCAGAGGGGACAAAGGGACACAGCTGTCACCTGGGCTGGTGGCCTTGGCAAAGGGAGAACACAATTCCTGAGGCTGCTCAAAATCCCAACACAAAAAGCTTGGACCTTTCACTTCCCTGGATCTCTGCAAATTCACAAATTTCTCCCCATTTCAGAGAGGGCTCTAAAATTAATACAGGAAAATCCCTAATGGTGCCTTCGTCAAATCCTCTCGCTAAACCCAGCTCATTAAATATAATATCTGGTGGCCCTTCATTCATCACTCCTCAATTTCAACTTTTTAAGACCTTCTTTTCATTCCAGGATATTGGATTTGATAAAACAACAATGGCCAGGGCAGAGGAAAAAGCTTTTCCCAGAATTATCTTTCCCGCTTCAGCACGATCGTCCTTTTCCRTCTCCCTCCCCATTGTGTGCTCACTCCATTCCTCATTTCCATGGAGCAAAGAACACCCAGAACCACCCAGAATCCAGGATGACCTCAGCTACCCCCTCACTGGGAAGTTTTATGGGAATTAGGACCTGGATGTGGATAAAGACACGAGATTGAGTTGATAATCCGGATTGGAATCCTGGTCCTGCCCCAGTCTCCCTGGATGATGCTGGARAAGCCATTTCAGGGGTTTCCCAGGAGGGTGGAATAACAGTTCCTAACCCCCTGAAAGGATCCATTTCTGATCCTTGGGGAAGGCTGGAAATCCTTCCACATCCTGCACAAAAATATTTGTTCAGTCAGGAAACAGAACAGACTCTGTTGGATGTATGGAGACTCTGATTTCCCAGAGCAGCTGGGGCTGCCGCATCCCTGGAATGTTCCAGGCCAGGTTGGACGGGGCTTGGAAGGTGCCCCTGAGGTCCCTTCCAGCCCAAACCACTCCACGTTCCCACAGTTCTCTGTTCCCACAGAAATCGTCAGTCCAACACTTCCAGAAAAATCTCAGGGGCAGAAAATCATTGAGAAAAAACAAACCCTTCCCATCCCAGAAGAAATCAGTGGATCACCACTGGGGKACTTTGCCAGCCCATTAAAACTGGTAGGAATCCACCAGTGAATTTAATGGAGCAAGAAGAATTTTCCTGGTCATGTTCCTGCAGATGCAGCAAAGAGATTTTTTGCAGTGCTCCAGACATGACTCAGCAAAGTCCCTCCCTGTCATTCCTTCCCCTCTTTCCAGGAAATTGGACCAAGCACCAACTTTGGCAGGGGGGCTGGAGGATGATTCAMGTGAATTATATTTTGCTGTATAAAATTAAGAGGGGAATCAGTTAAAAATCGTTTTAATCAGGAAAACAAATGGAGAAAGGAACAGAACGATCCCTCGTAGACTGCTTTTGACATTTGTGGATTTGTTTTGTATTCCCTCTCACTCAATAAACTGAAGGATGACTGAGTTCATTTCACAGGAGATGGATTGGATTTTCTCTGAGCAGCTCTGCTGTGTCCATGGAATGCAACCAGAAAAAAAAAAAACAAAAAACAAAAACAAAAACAAAACAAAAAACCAACTCTGTGCTTTAAAAAATCCTGGATTCTRCATTATCAGAGCCCAACTGGGGCAGGGGAGCAGCACAGTCATGGTCTGGGAGGGAGGTGATTTTCTGATGGGGCTGAGGAACATTTGGAGGAAATTTAAGGCAAATTTGCACTGAGACACAGCCATGAACCCCAAAGTGAGGAATTTAATTTATATACSAGCTGTCACCCAAACCAAATTATGGGGTTTTTTTGTGGGGAGTCAGTTTGGGAGTGGGAGGGAGAACAAGGGGGAAATCAATGTGGACAAGGGGGATTGGTTTCCCACAGCCAGAGGGAAGGGAAAGATAGGATTTTGGGAAGGAATTCCTGGCTGGGAGGGTGGGGAGGGGCTGGGATGGAATTCCCAGAGGAGCTGTGGCTGCCCCTGGATCCCTGGCAGTGCCCAAGGCCAGGAACACCCTGGGACAGGGGGAGGTGTCCCTGCCATGGCAGGGGGAGGAATGAGAGGATTTTAAGGTCCTTCCTCACCCAAACCCTTCCAGGATTCTGTGATCCTACAAAAGCAAAGAGCAGTGGATGAAAAGGAGACAAGAAAAGACACTGAGGCTCAGTTCTATCAGGCTGGATGAGGTGTTTTCCCTCCCAGCCTGACCCAGAAAGGTCCCCACCATTGGGCTCTGCACCTTTGGGTTGAAGAGGCTTTTCAATGTTGTAGGAAAACTGGTCTTTCCTATTTTCTGCATCCTCAGGCATCAAGGAGATCGATGTCAGTGCAGGGTTTTTGTCAGGCCAGACCCACTAAAGCCKCTGCAGCGACTGATGAGGAAAAAAATAAAAATAAAAAAAAGAAAAGCAGGCAAAAGGGATAAAACTAAAGCCAAAACCTGCTTATTCCTGGCAGAGACTGAAAACAGGAGCTCCTTACATGGATCAGCCACCAGCTGAAGGCTCCCAATAAATTTGCAGCCTGGATACCAGACCTGCAGGACRGGTTGGGTCAGGCACGAACTCCCCTGAGGATTTTGGGGAGATGGAAGATAAACATGATCCCTTTATCAGTGACATCTCTGGTTTTTAAGCTTCTGGGCTCCTTCGATTATTTCAAGTGTTGAGGGGAATAAGGAAAGACATTTTGTTTATTTGTGGGCATGGGAGAGACCATAAAGTGAAAGTAATCCCTGATCCAAAGTCTTGGCTCTACAATTCCATCACTGCACGAGCCTGGCTCCAAAATCAGAGTGTGAAATGTCAGGGAGAACACCTCTCCCTGTCTTTTGAGCCAGATAAGCTCCCCACCTCCACACACGCTCCTCTCCTCCCTCAGCACAGCCAGAACATCAAGGAAAATATTTCCATGAGTTGTTTTTTTTTCCCCACTGGGATTTCTTTATTCCCTTGTTGGCAGCAGGTGACAATGGCACAAGGAAATCACCTCACTCCCCGCAGGAATTTGCAAATTGGCTTCACCATTTAGCACGAGAAGGTTGTTCAAGATTTAGCAGAACTGTTGCCAAAAAGCTACTTTGGGAAATTGTTTTTTTCTCTCCCCTGATCCCTCGGCACAGGCTCATWGGAATGCTGTGAGCACCGAGGACACTGAATTATTTAATGCTCCACACCCCACTGAGCTGAGACCCTGCAGAGCCAAAGGGAGCTGGGTGCAGTTCCTTCATCCACAATAGATGGAGAGGAGACAGGCCCTGGGAAATATGGATTAGGGAATTAGGAGAAATTCCCTCTGGCAATCCCTCCCAGGCTCTCACACACCCAATTCCAGCTTTTCCAGCCCCAATAACACTTCAGTCCGTGATTTCCAGGCTCTCAATTCACTCCATTCTCCCCTTAAAGTTTTTCATAGAATCCCAGCTTGGTTTGGGTTGGAAATGACCTTAAAGACCAACTCCACTGCCATGGCAGGGACACCTCCCACTGTCCCAGAGTGCTCCAGCCTGGCCTTGGGCACTGCCAGGGATCCAGGGGCAGCCACAACTCCTCAGGGAATTCCATCCCAGCCCCTCCCCATCCTCACAAGGAAGAATTCCTTCCCAATATTTAGTCTAAACCTTCTCTCTTTTGGTTTAAAGTCACAACTCCGTGGCAGTGGCAAAATCCTAAAACCTTCTGTAAACTGGATGAATCTTAAAGAGTCACATGCTCCTTCTCTCTCTCATCCTGGTCAGCCTCAGGATGAGACCATCTCGTGGCCCACACACCAAATCTTGTGAAAACATGGGGAATAAGGACATCAGCAGATCAAAAAATGCCCCTCACCCCTCTTGGCCACTCTCAGACTCTCACATTGAGCAGATTCTGAGAGGATCCCACAGCACAGGAACCTGCTAAGAAAGGCCATTTTTACTCCCTCAAAATTGCATTTTTTTTTTCCCCTGGAAATAAATGCAAAGTAGTGAGTTACAAAGACTTGAACGATTAATCATTCCAGGAGCACCCCAGGCCATTGTAGCCACAGCTGGGATTATGTATTCCAGGCAGTCCACACTTCTCACTGGAATGTTAAACATTTTCAGAAATACTCAACAGCCAACGTGCTGAGTTAGGCAGAACCTGAGGTTTTTTGGGTACAAAATCACATTATCATAAAATCACTGGAAAAGCCCTCTAAGGTCATGGAATCCAACATATTTTTTGAACCCTTCCAGAGTGTTCAAGCCAGGCTGAAGACCTTGACTCAAACATCTTTATGGAGGGAGATGCAAGACCAGTGGTGTAACATATGCAGGAATTAATTTCAAATACTCACCCTCGTTGATAAAGTTGGAAAGCAGCCGTGTGTAGCCCTGGTTCTGTGCCTGAGGTGTTYTGGKTTTCTGAAATTCCTTTCCCAGGGAATTTTCTGTAAACAGGAGAAATGTTTTTGTCACTGTAACTTTGTTATTCATTCCTTTTCCCAGGCGGGACTTCTTCTTGMTGTCCCTSTGCTCTGAGCAATGTGAGTGAAGAGGTTTGTCTTTGTGTCMCCAATCCAACTGGTCTGTGTGAAATAGTATAAAAGGGAGACACGTCCCAGAAATCAAGGAGTCATTTCCAGCCTTCTGAATCTCGGGGTCTGTGTCCTTGTGSTGTAAAASAGYRYCACCCGTGGAACACCYRGCAGGACAAAAATACCTCTTTTATATTTTTTAAAAGAACTCTACCGTATCTCCTCYCTTCATCTGCCTCGTCTCACCAAGCAAAACCCGTGTAAAGCCAATTAAAGCCCATTTGTCACAGGGTAGAACTAACAGCCAAACAGCTCCTGCTCTGCTCAGAGCTCACTTGCTGCTCCTCCAAGTCACAAATCACAATAACCATCCCATGGAAATTGTAAGAGAGAAGCTCRAAATCCTGCTGAACTCAATGAGCCATTAAATGGTTGACAATATTCTTTATAGGAACCACGAATAGTTAATTAATCCCCAAATATGAGTGGTGAGCATGAATAATTACCACCGTAGGTCCCGATCAGGAGATGTGCAGCAAGTGTAAATTGACATTGCTGCGTGTACAACAGCTCACACCAGCTGGGAGGACGGTCCTAAAAGGTTGGGCTTGGCTTTAAAATATGGGAACCCCAGATGGGAACACCTCAGTCCTGTTCCCAGTGTGCCACTAAACTTTCCATGAAATCTTCACTTATTTTTTAAATCAGTTTGACTATTTGTGTTACTTTTGTCAGTGTCAACATGTGCAAAGGCTGTGTCTGTTCCTTCATCTTCATCACTGTAAGAACCTTTTATTCCCTCCCCCTCCCCTTCCCCTTCCCCTTCCCCTTCCCCTTCCCCTTCCCTTCTCTCATTTCCAGGCTGGTGTTTTTCTCTTCCAACCACCCAAGTTCTGTTCTTTGATGAGCAGAACACCCCCTCAAGTCCTGAGCAGTTGAGATGTGACCTTCAGGAGTTCTTGCACGACACAAGAACAAACACGGTGCCGCCGTGGCGGTGAGTGTGGGGAATTTCTCAATCAGTGAATATTTGCATATCCTTGGATGAGAGATATCTGTGGTACCAAGAGTTGTTATTAATCAAAGCCCACTGAGAGTCTCCTGCTAGGTAAACACTGCTCGTGACGTGTCCTGGCTCTGTCTTGGTGTCCCACAAGTGTCACACGGCCTTTATCAAACCCCAGCTTTATCAAAGCCCAGCTTTATCAAAGCCCAGCTTCATCAAAGCCCAGCTTCCTGCTCAGCACAGACAGCCTGGCACAGTTTGGAGGGATTTGGATGATCCAGGTGGGAGGCAAACTTCAGACAGGAGGAGAGGCCCTCCCACACCACTGGAAGGTGTCACATCCTGACAGGGTGCACTGAGAGGGAAGCAGAGTTGGCCTTTGGGATCTTCACTCTCCTGGAACAGTCTTGGAGTGACTTTTCCAAATCCAGCCACTCAGCTACCTGAGGATAAACTCAATTGGAATATTTCCTGGCTCAGGATCATGGGGCTCATCGCTCTTTAGGAAACTCATCCTGCATCCCTTTGAGTCCAAATGTCCTTTCCAACTCAACTGCTCTTTCCAACCCATCCATCCTTTCCAACCCATCCATCCTTTCCAACCCATCCATCCTTTCTAACCCAACCCAACCAACAGCAAAACAGTGCCCCTGATCCTGTAAATATTCCCAAAGCATTATTGCTGCCCACATCCAGTTTCTGACTGCTCCACCCCGTTTAACTGGTGCCCTTTTGATGGTGGAGGTTTGAAACCTCGCCTCGATCAACCGACAAAACATCTTCAATTGAGCCGCAGCAGCTCCGTGACCTCTCGTGCACCTTTTGTCTTTCAAAACACAGGCAGGTGCTGCAGGAGGGAATATTTGAGGACTTGGAAATGGTTTTTTCCCCTTTTGCTGCCGTGGTGTCCGTGGGGAGCCGAGCGCCAGGATGTGCTGTACAAATCCATTTGTTACAGTAAACAGCCCCGGGCAAGCGCCTGCACTCCCAGGCCTTGGGGGGATTCCTTGGAGGGTTTGCTCCTCCTTGAAAATTTAAAGTTATGAACTCAGGAGGGACCAGAAGCTTCTTTCTGGCCTGAGGCCACGCATGCAAAGTGTACAAACAGGCGCTGACAGTTTTATACACAACACCAAGAAAAAGAACAATAAAACTGGCTAAAACAAATAATATTTGAACTAAGCTGGACAGAGGGTCAGACATAATTTCATAGAATGGAATCATGGAATGGTTTGGGTTGGAAGGGACCTTAAAGTTCACCCAGTTCCACCCTCTGCCAGGGGCAGGGACACCTTCCACTAGGCCAGGTTGCTTCAAATGCATCCAATCTTGAACGCTTCCAAGGATCTTAAAAGTCTTTTCCAACCTTAMTGATTCCATGATTCTTTATGTTCAGAGACAGCTCTCACCACGGAATGAATCCACCTGGAAAACTCTGACCTGCTGCCAGGAGCAAAGCCAGGACCAATGTTTCTGTGTTTCATCACTCACCGAATTCCCACCTTTCTGCAGAGGCTGGGACTAGCAGGGAATGGTGACAGGAGTTTCATTGTAGGAACCTGACTTTAATTTCCCTTTCCAAGGCCCCATCACCTTCCCCACAGAGGTCCCATCAGATAAGCTCTATTTAAAGATYTAGTGGCTGTGAAAATAAAAATAAATAAACTAAACCTCGCTGGCAATGCTGGGACAGGCTGAGCCTGACCCTATTATTGCTGTGACACGAATTCCATTAAAATCTGGAGTCTCACAGAGATAAGCTCCTATTGAAGACCAGGGCTGGCAGTGAAATTCCAGCAGCCTAATGTCAGTGGCAAGTTCAGCCCCCCTCGTCTTTGAAATAATGATTCGGCCATGGTGACTGCAAGTTTGGAGTGTCACACAGAGCAGCACAAAGTGATTTTTCCTAAAGGTGTCCCTGGAGAAGGGCTGAGGCAGAGGGAGGAAATGAGGCTGACATCGCGCTTGACGCAGAGAGCAACAAGCACAGTTGGACTTACTCTGCTTCTACAGCATGRGACGGGTTTCAACAAAGTTCAGCTGCCTTTTAGGGCATCAGAAAAGAACAGAGATCTTCAAGAGGCACATAAAAATGTAAAAAAMCCCAAGATCTGGTAATAATCCTGCTTTTTCTGGTGTTTATAACAGCGCCAGCAGGAAATGCTCACGTCATGGCCCAACTTCTTTTCCATCGGCTTGACCTCAACTTTCACAGAGCAATGAAGTGCACAGAGCAATAAAGTGCAGTCTCAGGCACAGCCTAATTAGCCCTGAAAAATCAGATTCATCCAAAAGAACAGCACGGGGAAGATCCAGCTCCTCCCAGAAGCCCCGTCTCTCCAAACATCCAGCATCATTTTGGGATAATTAAYGTGAYGAGGCTGGGTCTGGTCTGGTCCCCCTTGTGCAGCGACCATCAGCCACCACCAGTTTAACTCGGCGAGAGAGAATCTGTCAAGTTATTTCCAGGGTTAACAACTGGCACTGTTTAAAATAYAAATTCTGTGTCTGGCCTGAACTTGGCTGCTTTCAGGTTCCCACTCTCRGGTCTTGTGATGCTTTTGTCAGACACATTAAACAGCCTCGATGATCAGAACCATCCTCCCCACGTGGACAGGGATGAACCACATCAAGTTACCTTTGGAAGGATTTTTCTCCTCAAATTAAGGTAACGAGGACTAAACCACACCAGGGCTGGTTCCACCACGGGGAGAACCTGAGCAGAAAAGGCTTTCAAAGGCACAAAGGAGCAGTTAAATGCTTGTTTCCCACTGAAAATCAGGGGCCCCTGGGTGTTCTGCTCCATCTGTGAAACTTTGAAAGCCTCATCCCCTGTCTTGGACAGATTAATGAGAAATAATAAAAATATCATTTAAGAGTGGAGTCTCAGGGGGGTGATTCAACTCCCAGCCCCGTCTGCCACAGTTGTCAGTAAATTAGGGAGAAAAGAAACACAAAATGATCCTTTTCAGTCCCTCCAATTATGCAGGGATGGTTCTGCCTCTGATGAGAGATTCTGAGAGCCCTTCCCCACATCCAGGTGGAAAAGTGCTCAGTGAGGAGTGAAGAGCTGGGGGAAAAGGGGGCAGAAGAGGACACCCCAGAAATTCAGGGTGTGCCAGGACACAGGGCACTGTCTCCAGGCACTCAGTGACATCCTTCATCCCACAGGGAACACTCGGTGCCAGGGAAAGCCTGGAAAGGAGAGAACACAACCTCTGTCTCCTCTGCCAGCTGAGGAGCAGGAGACAGTGCASGAAAAGGAGTGAACAATGTAAAATGACACATTGCAGGTGCACAAAGTGAAAAAAATCCTGATTTTAGAGCCTGGGACACACACAAACCTGAGCTGCCCGATCTGCTCAGGTGCAGTTTTAAGATCCTTTCCAACCCAAGCCATTCCATAATTCCCTCCCTCATCTGTGCCCATGATCTTACCCCTTTCCAGCCCATTTTTATACCTCTCTGGTTCTTGTTAGTCGACTTCCAGCAAGTTAAGAGGGAACTTCTCAAAACCAGTTTTGGTTTGCTCCAAGGARAAGGCCAGGACCTTAACAACCAACAATTTAATTAGGAAAAGGAATTCTATCTCCATTGAGAAAGGGAATTCTTTCTTTGCTGAGAAAAGAAATTGTTTGTAGCTCCTTTTCTACATGGGAAGTCTGAGGTCCAGGCTCAGGAGAGCAAATCTCTCCCACTTCACACAAAAAATGCATTTAATGAGGCTGCCCAGGTCGAACAGCCCCAGCACTCAGTGGTTTGATGGCCACAGCTGTCCAGTTTTGAGGGAAAGGCCACAGGTGTCCATTTTTGATGGAAAATTTGTGCTGATTTCATGGTGGTTGCTTGGAGAAAACTCACCACACGGCACTGTTATTTCATGGCTGGGGGGCAAGTGGAGAAAATGATTTAATTAKGTTTCCATAATAACATCTCCATTTCCAAATGGCTGCCCATGTGTATTAGCAGGGAAGGATTTCAATTACTCTGTTTCCTTTAATTCTGTGACTTTAATGCTGGCGGAGGCGGAGGAAGGCTGAGATCAAAAACTAGACTGGGAACCCTTTGTCCACAGAATGTATTGAATGTATTGAATATATTAAATTAACGTATCCATGGATGCATGGAGCATTTCACACTTCATCTCCCTGCAGCCACATCCACGTGCGAGATCCAAGCCCATACCAGAATGAGGGAATCAGGTTGGAAAAAAMCCCTTAACATCATCAAGTCCAACCATTAACCCACCTGCAAACATTTGTAATGGTGATAAAGCTGCCTAATCGAGGCCACCATCACCAACATCACCCTGAGGAGAGGAGTGTCCTGGTGATGGAAACAGCTCTGGTTGTGTTCACACAGSTCTGGTTGTGTTCACACAGCTCTGGTTGGGTTCACACAGCTCTGGCTGCAGATTAAGGAAAAGATCAGCTGAGGGTTTGTGGCATCCCCTCATTCTCGGCTTTAACCCCTCACCCCAGCTTCCAAAATCACAAAATATCCACCTTCTACCAACACAAATCCACAAAATAATCAGGGTATTTTGCCTGGGAATTTCAGGAGCTGGAATAAACACAATTTACCAAGTCTGGATGATCTGCCTTGGCTGGGTATGGCTGGGTCAGCCTGGTTATGATGTG
>QVAJ01000289.1:857382-869723 GCA_003546035.1 Mixornis gularis | reverse complement strand
AGCTCAGCCTTCCCAGGGCATCACAGTGATTTTCCCTCCTCTCTGAGAACACCCTGTCCCCTCTGCAATGGGTTCCTCTGGAAGTGAAATCTCTCCTCCCTTCTGCCTCACCACAGGTTCTGGACTAGAATTTCAGGATAATTTAATTATTTCCCTCCTTATCTAAGTCAAAGTGACCCATTGGACAGCATGAGGTGTCAGCCCAGCTGTAATTCCCTCTGTGCTCTAAAGAAAACACTGCAGAGGAGACTGGGCAGTTTCCCAGGTGATGGAATCATGGAATCATGGAATGGTTTGGGTTGGAAAGGACCTTGAGGACCATCTAATTCCAATACCCTTGCTGTGGACAGACTTTGACAATGACTTGGATGAGAGGATCGAGTGCAGCCTCAGGAAGTTTGGTTTGAAACCCCTGTGGGGATGTAACAGCAGACGTGGCACTTGGGGACACGGTGCTGAGGAATGGTTGGATTTGATGGTTTGGCTTTTCCAACCCAAACAATTCCATGATTTTTGCCCCTGGATGAATGGTTTTTACTGAGGTGATTTTCCTCCAGGGCAAGGGGAGCCACCCCAGCTCTGAATTTCAGAGGACTCTGCAAAGCTGAAAGGAGAAAAAAACTTCCTAACAAAGTAAGAAAAAAAGAGATATGAGAGGAAAAGGGAGAGCAGAGGAGTTTGTAAGATTACATTGTTTTGGGAAAATCAGGGTGAAAATACCTGGATTTATTGCTGGTCCAGAGGAGAAGCAGCACCTCTGGTAGTATTTGAATTTATTTTTGTGGAAAGAAAATGTGATTAAAAAAAAAACTGGAAGAAAAATTGCCTCAGTATTTTCCCTTAAAATAAATGAAAAAAAGTCTCTCAGGTGTTTTTTTCCCAAGACCCTCAGCTGTTTTCMGTGGAATCCCAGCATCCCAGAATGGTGGGGTGGGAAGGGACCTTGAGGATCACCCCTTGCCATGGACAGGGACACCTGCCACTGGAAGAGGAACTGGACTTCTCATGAATGTCCAGTACAGGCCCTGGGAATCACTGGGAATCGCTGGGAATCGCTGGGAATCRCTGGGAATCRCTGGGAATCRCTGGGAATCGCTGGGAATCRCTGGGAATCACTGGGAATGAGATTCCCAGGCCCCACGGGTCCCTCTTCACATGCAGGAACAAAGAGCCGACAAACAGGGGACAGGAGCTTGTAAAACATTCAAACCCGCGGCTCAGAATTTCCCTTTCAAAGGCTACCAAGGTGTGACTGTTGGAATATTCATACCCTGCTCCTCTGCCTGGCTCAGGGCTGCTGAAATTTTCATCCAAGGACGAGGCAGTAAAAGCAGAAAGTTTTGTAARGTGGGAAAACAGACATGGAGAAGGAAAAAAGGGGGATGTAATTCACCTTTCTCTTGTTGGAGCCCGGGAGTACAAACAGCTCTTGTGTCCTCAGCAGATCCTTGAGTAAAGACCCTGTGAGAGGAGGCTCAGCCCTTTGCCTCCAGCTGCAATCCTCAAATCCTGCCCTTGGCAACTGCACAGAATATTCCCTTTGTTCTCCAAGTGTGTTATTCCCAGGCTCGGGACAAACAGGCTTTTCCAACCCAAATAATTCCATGATTTTGGAGTCTTCTCCATTTCTTCTCTCTCCCCTCCCCTCCCCTCCGTGAGTTCACCCGCCCTGTTCTCGGTGTTTTAACATTTCCCTGGGATTTGGGGGTTTTCTGGTGCATTCCTTATTTTCCCTGAGTTGGAGGTGGGGGTGGAAGGACGTGGTTTTATCACAGCTGCCAAACCAAACCTGCATCAGCTCTGTCTGTGCCATGGCAGGGACACCTCCCACTGTCCCAGATTATCCCAACCTGGCACTGCCAGGGATCCAGGGCAGCCACAGCTCCTCTGGGAATTCCATCCCAGCCCCTCCCCACCCTCACAGCCAGGAATTCCTTCCCAATATCCCATCAGATCCTACTCTCCATGATTTTGAAGCCATTCCCTGTGTCCTGTCCCTCCATCCCTTGTCCCCAGKCCCTCTCCAGCTCTCCTGGAGCCCCTTTAGGTCCTGCCAGGGGCTCTGAGCTCTCCCTGGAGCCTTTCCCTTCTCCAGGCTGGACAATCCCAGCTCTCCCGGCCTGTTTTCCACTGCTCAWGAATTCTTGACAAATCCATGGGGAACATCTCAGTCAGGACAAACTTGTGCCAYCCCTGAGATCCCTCAGGTGACATCACCTTCCTCAGTTCTTCCTCCTCAGACACTTCTTCCCCTCCTCTCAGGCACAGACCTACCTACTGACTATCAATTAGCACTAAAGCACTAATTAGGGCTATATTTGAGCACCTAAAAGCAGCCACAGCTCAATTTGTGCTTCTTGATGTAAAGGAAAAGAAAAAAAAAAAACCCTCATCATGTTCGGCAGCTCTTCCCTGCTAAATTTATCAAAGCCTTTAAATAAGACAGGTCTCAGAGAGAATATTGGGGATGGGGTAAACTTGGTATTCCTTAGATAACAGAGATTTTTTTGGTCTTGATTAACTATTTCTATTTTTGATATTTATCAGAGTGTGGCAGTGATTCTCTAATGTATTAAATGTGTCCTCTGCCTTCAAAAAAAGCTGCYTCAGGATGACACCTCAAAATCTTCTCCACAAAGTATAAAATAAACAAAGATTTACTCCCAGCCCTGAATTCACTCAGTGACCAAGAAATGAAACTGCTGAGCCAAATCCAACTCAAATAATTCCATGATTTTGGAGCCTTTTCCATCCTCTCTGTGATCACGTGAATTTTTTGGGGGTTGGATTATTTGGATCTTAGTTCCTGYCCAAGTTCTCTACCTCCTGCTCATCTCTGAGCCCAAAATGATGTGGACAGCATTTATTGACCAGAACACCTCTTTTTACACCCATTTATTAATGGCACATCCCYGTGGGAGCGCTGGGCACCTTTATCCAGGCTTTTCCTGCCTGAATCCATTTATCCCTGGCCAGAGATGGATTCCCTGGGCTCTGCCACTGCCGTGGGGACCCGCTGGAAATGTGGAATTATGGCCAAACTTATCACGGGGCGCTGCTGCTGCTCATCACACCTGGCAATAATTCTCAGCTCTGCTCCACACCTCGGAGCTGGGGAGGCAGCGGAATTCCAGCAGTAAATCCTGGGAGATACTGTCTTTTAACATTTAATGGGTGTCACCRCAGGGCAGTAAATAATTCCTGCTGGAAAATCCTACAACTTCCCCCATTTTGTTATTCTTTGAGTGCTGGTGAAGCCCAACCCAACCCAACCTGTGGATTAAACAGATTTTTCCAGAGTCAGGGTTATTCCAATTAACATGTTCCTCTCCTGTTATTCCTTTAAAAAAAGAGGATAAATGTTGGCTGTGCTGAACACTCACAGAYTCTTATTTCAGCCAGATTTCATCTCAGCGTTGTCACCATCCCATGTTTGAGGACACTTTTGCTTCATTAGCACTTCCACTCTCACGGGAGAGGGATGGAATTGGATTCCTGTGAATATTGCAGGAGATGGCTGCCAGTGGAATTATAAGTGTTCCTTGGCCTATCAGTTTTTGCCACACGACGCTGCTAATGCCTTAAACCCAATCATCTAAAATTACTCTTTGTGGGTTCTTTCATGGTTCTATTTCTCCAAAGTATCGAGTCTTATCTGCAAGGCCATCCTTTGAAACTTGTTTCCCGTTCCATTTCTCTTTTAACAATGTCCATCCTATCCCACGGCATTGYTAAGTCAGCATTTTCTATCTCAAAATTTGCACACAGACACAGACTGTGTGAGCCTTCTGTCAGGCTTTGAGAATTCTCTACAAACCCGTTTCCCACAGGAGGCACGAACCAAACTCCAAATACAGAATAAATGTGGGAGAACCATCCTCAGATCYTGTCCCTGTCCCAATATTTGTGGGGTTTTACCCTCAAATCTTGTCCCTGTCCCAATGTTTGTGGGGTTTTATCTCCTCTCACCTCACGCCCAACCCACCCCCAGAATTAAAGCACAGGAACTGTGGAGGTTAATTAATAATTATTGGCAAATGACAATTGAAAGTCAATGGTGTGTGGGCCTGACAGATTTTACCCTGCCAGCAGCTGCTAACTTTTTCACAAGGAAAAATTYCCCAAGAAAGTTTCTTCTCMAAACAATCCTGGCAAACAACTCTCCTTTCTCAGAACAATCTTTCTCCAGGTGGTGTTTTGGTGTTTCTCTGGTTTAACCCATGGGGTCAGAGAGGTGTYGTTCCTATTCCCCAACCATGTTCAGTCTGTGTGGGAACACCTGATAAAAGGCAGTGAGAATTAGGCAATAAAGCCTTTTTTCTGTGCTCTTTGCCTTCCCAAATATTTGGAGTCTTTGTTTCGTGTCCTACAGTGACCATGGTGCAAACCTCAACATGATCCAGCACAGCTCCATTTGTTTCATGGATATCCAGAACATTTTTCCCGTGCCCAAGACATCATCACTCTCCTGYCATGGCAGGAATATCGGAGCCACATCAGCCTGCAAATGCTTCTGCAGGAAATTGGGTTTTTCGCTCTATTAGGAGCATTTCATTTTTATGATTAAAATCAGACAACAATGTTTTCCCCCAGTTAAGGTGCAGCGTGCAAAGTGCAGCTCTGCTGGAACTGGGTTTTGAAATCCTTATCTAAAGTGCTCGGAAAAGGCATTAATAAATAAGGATGAGAAATGACAACTCCATGGCTGGCATGGTGCATAATCTGTATGTGCTGTGAGTTAYGGACAACAGGCCTTGGGGAAATAGTAATAATAATAATAAAATAAATTATAAAAGTAAAAGTAAAATAATAATAGTTTACATTTTTGTACAGCAGCTCTCAGAGCAGAGACCTTAATAGAACACTGAGCTCCAATCGGAGAGAAAGGAGATGATTCCTTTGTWACACAAAATGAGGGAAATCCAGGCAGAGATTAATAAAACATTTAAACCCAGCACAGACAAAACTCCATTGGTGACCCCCTGAGCTGGCCTCACTCTGATTAACTGCTCTGGCAAACCGTCCTTCCCCAAGTGACATTTCTGTGCTGGAGAGAGGAAACCTCAATGGGGCAGCTTTAAAACAGGGACAGAGGAAGAGCCCTGAGAGAAGGACTCAAGAGGAACTTTGGAAAAACAATTCCCAAATTGTTTGGGTTGGAAAACCCCTCTGGGATCGAGTCCAGCCATCCCCAAGCACTGCCAAGGCCACCACTGGTYGTGTCCCCAAGTGCCACATCCATTGTTAAATCCCCCCAGCGATGGTGACTCCACCACTGCCCAGGGCTGGACAGCAATTTCAGGAAAGAAATTTTCCCTAAAATCCAATTTGATCCCAAATGAGAGCCGTGCTCCAGGCCAGCCCCTGCCCTCAGGCTGTCCCCATCTGCTGAAGGGTTGGTGACCCTCCGAGCTGGCCTCACTCTGATTAACTGCTGTCACAAATCCTCCCTCCCCAAGTGACATTTCTGTGCTGGAGAGAGGAAACCTCAATGGGGCAGCTTTAAAACAGGGACAGAGGAAGGGCCAAGGATCAGAGAAGGACCCCTGAGAGAAATTTTGGGAGCTCTGGTCCAATCCTCGCCCTGTTGTGATAATGAGCTGAGCGAGCCGGGGGCAAAGGCCACCGAGCTGTTCTGGATTTCCTCCTGAGACCTCAGAAACTTCAGCAGCTCCCAATTCCACATGGAGCTTCCAATTCCACCTCTCAGAGCCTGAGGAAGCCTTGTGGAGGCTCCCACCCCTCCTTTTCCTTTGGAGATAAGTGACAGCCCAAAGTCTTCAGAGAAAAGGCCAAGATTGTGATTTTTAGTTAATTTAAAGTCTCAAAAAGCAGGGCAGKCCCAACGTTTCTCTCCCGCTGCTCCCTCCTGCCAGCACACCTGATTCCAGATTTATGAGTGTTCTGAAATCATCSTGCTCATTCCAGTTCAGGTAACAGAGCTGACACATTCCTGCAGGATTTTAACAGCCCCTGGCCACACCTGCCCCTGCAGGACTCTCCAAAGTCCATGGGGAATGACCAGCCAGGACATTTCTCTCCRTGTGGATTGACCTGAGTCTCTGCAGCCACCTGGACCAGCCCATTCCCATCACAGAGCACCCTGGAGCTGCAGGGGATCTGGAAAACGTGGGATCTTTGCCTTCAGGAACCACTTCTCCTTTGTTTTCCTCCAGCCCCCATCAGCTGGCACCGATGTGAGTGCAGTAAAAGGGAATTTGAGGCCTCTAGCTCTGCCCATCCCACCCCCCTGTCCGTGTGTCCGTCTGCGGGACATCCCTGTGGCCCCACGAGCACCAAACAGCCACACAAATCCCTGAATCCCCCTCTTTTTCTGGGATCTGCCACACAAACCACACCATTTCCTGCTCCCAGAGCCAGCCAGCAGCTCCCAGGGTTACATAATCCCAGCCAGAGCTCGACATTTGTTGATTTATTCCTCTGCAGGAGCTTCCAGCCCTTCCTCCTCTGATCCTGCCTCCTTTGGATTCACCCTGAAACCCAAAACCAGGGGGGCTGGAAGGCTCTTGGCAGGAAGGTTTGGGATGACAAAACCTTGAGCAGAAAGGAATAAATAGAGAGAAGCTCAGGAAAAATGGAATCCCTGGGTTTTCCAGAGATTAAACTCTCRTGGCTTGGAATAAATAGTTTTGGATGCTCCGTTCTCTGCAGGGCCAGAGGGAGAAGGAATTATCCTGAACTATGGAATGGTTTGGGTTGGGAATCCAGTCATGGACAGGGACACCTTCCCCTAGCTCAGATTGCTCCAAGCCCAGTCCAGCTTGGGTTTATGGATTATCCATCCCCATTCCATCCCTCCCACCCAAGCTCTGGATGTCTCTGGGAACAGGACACAGCTCACAGTGAATGGGAACAGAATCTTTAGGGTGGCACCACCCCGAGCTCTCTGCTCCTCACAGCCAGGCAGGACCCACAACCAGCAAGGAATTCCATTTCCCAACTTCCCAGCAGCAGCCACTAATTAATATGGGTTATTAATTACCAGAAACATGGTAAATAAACCCCTCCTCGTTTCCCACCTCCATCTCCCTCTTCACATTACAAAAATACAACCAGTTAAACCYAACCTGATTATTTCTGGAGCAGGTATTTCCCCCTCTCCTGCCGCCTCTTAATCACCACCGTCATTAATTTTAAACAGCGCTAATTGCCGTCGTTTTGAGGTAAATAAAACAAAAAACTCCTGAGTCCATGTTAGCCATTGCACCCCAGTTTCTCACCCCTTGAGCTATATGTTGTATTGTTATCTGCCTTTGTACCCCAGTTTCTTACCCCTTAAGTTGTAAACCCTTAAAATTCTTTACTCACCCTCAAGGTAGGCCTCTGGTGGTCCTCTGCCCATCTTCCTACTTCCGGCTGCCCCTCTTCCTACTTCCGGCTGCCCCTCTTCCTACTTCCGGCTGCCATCCGGCCTGTTCCTCAGGCTGCTGCCACCCCCCCTATGGAAACCATGGAGACTCCCAAGGGACTGTGCTGCAGACTGGACCTAATTAACACCAGGAGTCCCTAGCTGAGACGAGCCAACACAAAATCCAGACCTACAAAAGACAGCATTGAACCGGGAACACTCTAAGGTAGTTGTGGACAGTCTCCTGTACCTCGCACGACCTAAGAGTATCCGCAGGGAAAGACTTGCCTAGACTAAAGGAGCCTGACTGAGTTCCTATTCTCCCGTGAGGTTGGAATTCTGTCTCTGCGGTGTTAGCAGCAGATTCCAGTGCCCTTCGTCCCCGGCGTGGAGCAGCAGTGGCGTAGGGCATTCCCTTGAGCCTACCCTTAAAAGAGCTGATAAATAAAGGCACAAAAAGGAGGAAACTTGGTCTCCTGCCTCGTTTATAACAGTTTTGGCCTCTCCAGGCTCATCTGCCCGTCTGCACCGGCAGGACTGAGCACATTCCAAAGGGGCCCGGAGCCTTGTCAGAGCAGGGAAAACTGCAAAGCTGCGCCCAGGCTGGTGGGGAGGAGCTGTGGATGGCACCATCTGGAGATCCCACATCCTGCCTGGAGCCCTGGGGATGAGGGGAGGCACTGTTGGAGCGCCGAAAATCCCTGCAGGCAGCTGCAGCCACGGCACGAAATTCCCGCAGGCAGCGTTTCAGGGAGCTGGTGGAAAGGCTGCGTGGAATCCTGGAATGGTTTGGGTGGGAAAGGACCTTAAAACCGGGTTTTGGCACAGGCAGGGACACCTCCCACTGCCCCAGGCTGCTCCAGCCTGGCCTTGGACACTTCCAGGGATCCAGGGGCAGCCACAGCTCCTCTGGGAATTCCATCCCAGCCCCCCTCCACCTTCACAAGGAGCAATTCCATCCCAAAATCCCATCCATCCCTGCCCTCTGGCAGTGGGAAGCCATTCCCTGTGCCCTGTCTCCCCATCCCTTGTCAATCCCAGCCCGTGCTCTCAAATGTCCCACAGTACAAGTGCTCGCTTTGGAGCTCTTACAAAGACCCCCATGCCTAAAATCCCATTTGCTTTCACAATTTCAGTTTAATTTTCGGGAAATCTGCCTGTTTCCAGGAGGCACAATCCCCAGAGAAGTCCACCAGCCACTTCTCCATGGAGACAGACCTGCTAAAATAAAGTCTCCACGCAAAATTTTAAGCCAGTGTGGGGCAAGAGTCTGGGAACGTCCCATCCCTGTCATCCTCAGAAAAGGATGGTGGAGCTGAGCACATTTCATGAGAAAAGCCCCTGCCCAAAATCAGCTGGGCTCTGGCTGGTGCTGAATTAATGGAATTTAGGACAAAAAGGATTAACTGGCTCCCCTGCTGTGTCACTCTGTGGAGCTGCTCAGTGTTGAAGCCAACCCAAATAAATCCAATCTCAAAATCCTTAGAAATCCAACCCAAACTGCAATGGACTTCTCATGGTGGCTTTGTGTTGATGCCAAGGGTCTTCTTCCCACCCTTGGCCATTCCTTTGTGCCAATTAAAATCACAACCCATGGAATATCCTGGGTGGGAAGGGACCCACAGGGATCAGGGATCCAACCCCTGGACCCCCCAAATTCCCACTTTATTTCCTTAGAGAGTTGTCCAAACACTCCCCGGGCAGGTTTGGTTCTGAACGAGGGGAGAGGCAGAAACTGCAGCATCTCCTGATAAAAAAGTCTGTTCGATTTACAGCTCAGTTTTATGCACCTTAAACATTCTCACACTCCCAGTAAGCCAGGGAGAAGCTGGAATATCTGGAATGAACCTCCAGCCCTCCCGAATTTCCCCAGCATATGCAGGGAAGCAGCTGCCAATCTCAGTGTACGTCTGATGAGGCAGCTCTGGAAAAATAGAGAGGAACTATTTTCCAACAGAGCCTCCTATGAGTCAGTCTGAGCTCCAGTTTCCACATTCTGTGACTAAATATTGGTTACACAAGGGGAATTTGGGCCCAGTTTCTCCAGTGCTGATTGTGTTCTGCTCAGGTAAATAATGGGGGGCTGATTTGTCTTTAGTTTGTGTGTTTTGAAGTCCAGCGCTGGGTTGGACTCGATGACCCTGGTGGGTCCCTCAGGATGATCTCCGGTCCTGTGAGCTCTTTGAAGTGATAATGTTAATTTTTCATACTTGTTGCCGGAGCTGGAGGGTGTTTGAAGCCCAGCTCACCCTGTTTTCAGCTCATTCCAGTGGAATCAGAATTAGAATCAGAATCACCAGGTTGGAAGAGACCTCCAGGATCATCAAGTCCAACCCAGCCCCAACACCTCCACTAAACCCTGGCCCCCAGTGCCACATCCAGGCTTGTTTTAAACACATCCAGAGGTGGGRACTCCACCACCTCCCCAGGTGGACAATTTCAGTGCTTTATCACTCTTTCAGTAAAAACCATTTTTCCTAATATCCRACCTAAATTTCCCTTGGTGCAGCCTGAGGCTGTGTCCTCTCGTTCTGTCAKTGCTGCCTGGAGAAAAGACCAACCCCMCCTGAGCACAGCCACCTCTCAGGGGGTTACAGAGAGTGATGAGGTCACCCCTGAGTCTCCTTTTCTCCAGGATAAACAATCAAGGAGGTTTTCCCATGGAAAATGCAATGGATGGTGACAGCCAGGCCATTCTTTGGGATGAGGGACAAACTCCACAATCCTGAGCATCTTTTGGCCTGCAGATCACACAGGCACTGTGGGTGTTCCTCCAAACCATTGTGCTAATCCAAAACCCTGGTAGGAATGATGGTTTTTTTCCCAGAAAACAGGTCCCTGTGCCCCCTGAGCTCCCAAAATTCAGGGAAAGCTGAGGCTCTGCTGCTCCAGCTGGATCCTGTGGAGCTGGGGCTTCCCCCACAGGTGAAACTGAGGCACTCCTGGAATCTCCTGGACATTTCCTTCCCCAATCTCCAGCCCCTGGTTTGTTGAGCCAAGACCAAACTGGAACTGCAAGCTGGAAATAGAAAAAGGAAAATGGGACAGATTGTATGGGTTTAGGGATCCCAGCTCTGCTGCAAAGGGAAATCCAGGGAATGGAGGGATGATGCAGCTTCTCAGGGAATCCTGGAATCCTGCTTTGGGTGGGAAGGACCATAAAGCTCATCCCAGTCCCTCACCACCCTCCCAGGGAGGAATTCCTTCCCAATATCCCATCCATCCCTGTCCTCTGTCACCTCCCTAAATCCTGCTCCTCTCGAGCCTTTCTGAACCAGGCTCTGAGCTCCTGTGGGCCCCAAAATCTTCTGAACTGGGAATTTTAAATCTATCCAGGGAATTCTTTGGGTGGGAGCGACCTTAAATCTCACCCAGTGCCACCCCTGCCATGGCAGGGAGACCTCCCACTGTCCCAGGGCACTCCAGCTTGGCCTTGGGCACTTCCAGGGATCCAGGGGCAGCCACGGCATCCCAGCCCCTCCCCACCCCCCCAGCCACGAATTCCTTCCCAAAATCCCATTTACATCTCTCCTTTCCCAATGGGAAGCCATTCCCTGTGTCCTGTCCCTCCATTCGTTGTCCTCAGTCCCTCTCCAGCTCTCCTGGAGCCCCTTTAGGCCCTGGAAGGGCTTTAAGGTCTCTCTAGAACCTTCTTTTCTCCAGGCTGGAGTCTCCCAAATAATTCCTATTTATCTACCCCCCATACACCTGGATTTAAACAGCTCCTGCTCTTTATCCACAATAAACCCGAGGGCTTTACACAGAACTTCATTGGAACTACTCCTTTGGGATGTTTTCGGGGATTTTTGTTTGTGTCACAGCCTCTGGCATTTGTTAGGATGCAGCTGCTCCAAATAATTGGGGTTTTTGTGGATGTCACGTTCTCAGCCCTGTGATGCTGCTCAAGCCAAACCCCAGACTCCTCACACGGAGTGCTCTGATCTCCAGGGAGAAAAGCAGCTCATTTTTATTTCTCTTTCAAGCCTCGTTCAGGTTTGGGGATTCTGTCTCTTACCTCAATCCTGAATTCCAGCAGCTCTCTGGATAACAAGGCTTGAGGCTCRCAGTCCAGACGGAACCAAAATTCAGATAAATCGGGGTCTGTAATGAATCTGCCCATCAAATGTCAGCCAGAATTGCCCTTTTCCCCCGGTAGTGTCAATATAAAAACGTTGGATAGAAGGGGTGGAGGGATTAATTTTCCATGTGCAGGATGTGCTGGTGGAATGGGTTGGCCCAAACTTCCCCCCACAGGATTGATCCCATCATCCTCTAATGAGAACCATAATTCCAGCAGTGCCTTTTGACACCATCTCGACAAGGTAATTAACCCGGGAGATGTCGGGGCAGCGAAAGCAGGACAAGAACCTGCGTAATTATTGGCAATAAAATCTAAAAAATTGTTTCAGAATAATAAAAATCTTCATCTTCTGCCTCCTTAGTTCATCGCTGTAATTGCACCTTTGAAACCCTTGCTCCGAATTCTGTGGCTGTCCCAAATTTGAGACCTTTWTTAGAAGAATCCTGAAATTCTGGATCTTGCTTTTCATATCCAGAATTTCAGGCAGCCTCATCCTCGGATTTTTAACAGGAGAATGAAGGAGAACCAAAAAATTCAGATTATTAAGGAAAAGGTGAATTCAGTAAGCAGTTCCTGGTGAACAGGATATYACATGACTCATTACTGATGGATTTACTAGAAATATGTCCCTGAAGTTGGAGTAGGACTTGACTCTCCACTTTTGGTAGTTGAAATGTGCAGCTTTTAATTACTCTGATTTAAAGCAGAGAATGATTCCTGTATTTTATATTTTTTATTGTTGCTCTTTATCTCCTCTCAGCATTGTTATTTTTATAGAGGATCTTCCTCACCCAGACTTGGGGCTGAATAAACACCAATTAATGTTCCCCAAATTGGTGCATTCTGTGGGTTTATTCTGAATTTGTGAGGGTGGATTCCATGAATTTGTGG
>QVAJ01000289.1:829266-856803 GCA_003546035.1 Mixornis gularis | reverse complement strand
CCTCCATCTTGCTTTATATATTTTACTATATTCTAAACCCTTAAACTCTGAGTTTTGCACCCTGTGAGATCACACACTTCTATCCAAACCCCACACCCACAATCCCAGTGCTGTCACTCAATTTTGGGAGCCTTTTCCACGGCCTCAGGTCAATGCAGTGTTTGCTGGGGGTCAGTGCCTGTCAGCACAGAAAGGCTGAAACTCTCAGTTCCAACAGGAGGGGACAGAGGAAAACAGGAGCAATCCCACCCCTTCCCTGATGGGATGGGATGGAAAATCCAGTTTTGGATTGGAACTGGAGAATCCAGTTTTTCTGCCTGTTTTTTCTTTTTGCAGTCGTTTGACTCCATCCACCAGTTCTGGGCTCCAACCTCCAACAGCAGCAGCAGGAGAGGGAGGCCCCTGGGGAGCTGGAAATGGAGTTTGAAGCTGGATTTTATAAGTTTTGGAGGAATGGGAAGGGGAGGGGAAGGAAGGCACCACACAGCCTCTCCTWAAATCCTGGAATCCTGATCGCAGAAAAGGAAAAATCCTTTTCTGAAGGAAAGAAGAATTTGATATGAATATGAGATATATGCACACCGATGCATTTCCACATGCATAGGAGGATGTGCATATTTTGGGGGGGGTGGGCTGCTCGGATTCCTCCCAGGGGGAGGGAGCCATAAATATTTTTGGAGTCTCTCTGCACACATTTTGCAACCCATAAATCAGATTTTTGGTGACGTGCAGCGCAGCTGAATATTGGAGATAAATGCAACTTTCAGGCCKTGATTTCTAAATCAGAACTGAAGGTTTTAAATTCACTGGCAGCTTTTATAAATCAGTGGCCCAGGATGTGAAAGCCCAAGCACAGGGAGGTGCGGAGTTTTAATTTCTCCTTGTAAATCACAACGGGAGGAGGGGGGGGAGTGAAAAAGGGAAAAAGGCTGTGGGGTTTAAATGTTTTTTTTGTAGAAACACACAGGGAAATAGAGGAGAGCTGGAGAGGRGCTTGGGACAAGGGATGGAGGGGCAGGACACAGGGAATGGCTTCCCACTGCCGGGGGCAGGGATGGATGGGATATTGGGAAGGAATTCTTGGCTCATCAYGTTGGACAGGGCTTTAATTCCATGATAACAGAATTAAATCAACATTCCTCTGTTGATGCCATTTGCTCAAAGGAGGAGCTGAATCAGCAGGGAGAACGTGGATGTGAAAATTCCCTTCTCCAAGCACCAAACAACGGGAAATTCCCCCAGCTAAAGAGAGGATGAGGCAGGAAAAGCCCATCCCGGGCTGTGCTGGCTCCATTCTAGGCAGAGCACCTGAGTTTTCAGTTAATAAAGGGCAGGAGATAACTGCTCCTATTACAAATAATTGCCAGGAAAAAGAATGGATCAGGCTAAGAAAATACAGGGCCCATAAAAGCTCTCGTTAACATTCTTTCTCCGTGCTTATCATCAATTTTATACAGGGTTAAATATATTTTCTGGTGACTACCACGGCAAGGCTGAGGATTAAAGAGGATAATGTACAATGTGATTTATGAAGTTTTAATGGWAAATCCCCATGGGTTGTGTATAAATCTTATTTATAGCTTTAAAAGTATGTAATATACTTATTGTATATTTTAAAAACGGTGGGAGTGCAGTCCCTGTCAYAGTTAATCCATTAAAAAAAGCAACTCCTGAGGGGCTCCTGGGGATAAAGTGTTGGATATTTCAGAGACTCTCCGTGTGTTCAGCGGGAAATGTCCAACACGATTTGGTTACTGGGGGGGAAAAGGGGAATCAGAGAACCCAAAACGGGCTGGGAGGAAGGGCCAGGCTGGCTGGGCTAGGAGGGAGCTGGGACAAAAAAAAAAAGGAACAAGGAAAAAAGCCAAAAAAAAAAAAAAAAAAGAAAAAAGAAAATTAAGTCTCTGATTCCTTGCTGCAGGAAGTCAGGACTATATTCATGACTCTGCAGTAGTCCATGGCCCAATTTCGAGGTTTAAGAAGTGCAAAGGGTCACACTGGAAGAGAAAGAGGCAAATTCAGACTCCTCTCCCCAGCTCCAGGCCCTTTTAACTCTGCCCAGCTTGAGGAATTTGCTCTGCTTGTGGTCGAATTAATTAAGGGGATGGCAAGTGTGAAGGAAGGGGGAGAAAAGAAGATCCTCTCCCAGGTATCCTTCCCTATCACGGTGCTTAAACATATTTATGGCACCTGTGGCACACAGCAAGTTTGCCTGAATCACCCCGAGATCTCCCCAAATTCCAGGCCCTGCTTTGAGCCCTCTGGAAACAGAGGCCCAGTCTTTGCTGCTGCTCCTTATCTGCATTTTAGGGGCACTGAAGCATTTTAATTTTAGGCTCTTTCTGGACTATTTTCATTTTAGGGTCACTCTGAACTGTTTTCATTCTGCTTTTGCACCCTAAAATCCCCCACGGGCCCAGGCCCTGCCAGGTGAGGTGACTGCCACCCACAGCCAGAGTGTCAGAGCCCTGGGTTTATGGGCTGGACGTGGTTTATTCCATGATTTCAGGGAATATTTAGGTTGGAAAAGACCTCCAGGGCCATCGAGCCCAGCCATTAACCCAGCTGGGTCACAGCAGACAAGGCACTGTACATAACCTGGCAATTATTACATTAATAGCATTTTGTCAAGGGGTTCAAGGCYACAAATGAAATGAAAATGTTATTACAGGAGCCTGGACCCACCTCTTTGAGGCACTAAACCTTTTCTCTCTGAACTGGAAGTCGATTTATGCTTAAAAAACTCCAGAAATTCCCTTCTAAAGCACAGGCCTGTACACAGGGWAAGGCCGCAGAAAATTTGGTTTTATAAAGTACAAGCAGCCCCCACCTACAGAGAGAGCAAAAACCACTCCCAAAGCTCCCTCCATGCCAGGAATTTCGTCAAGGGAAATACAGGTTGGATATTAGGAAGAAGTTTTCCACAGAAAGAGTGACTAAGTACTGGAATATTTACCTGGGAAGGCGGAGTCACCACCCCTGGATGTGTTTAAGGAAGGACTGGATGTGGYRCTYRGGGCYGTGGTCTAGTTGAGGTCAGGGCTGGGTTGGACTCGATGATCTTGAAGGTCTTTCCCAACCCGCACATTCCATGATTCTGTGATCTGTGAATTTGGGATCAATCACACGGAGGAGCCCTGGGGCGGATGGCTCCACATCCTGGAAAGAGCAATGGGCTGTTTACAGCCTCCCTGGCACCTCAGCACAAGTCCAGGAGGAAAAATAGGTGAGTGCAGGGCTCCTGCAAATCATCAGAAGTGAACTCCTGGCCTGCTTCATCCATCCATCACACTGTGCTGGAAGGAGAACCCACGGAAAAAAATACGGAGGAGGTGAACTCCCTCATCCCAGGGCAACACGGTCACCATCCCATAAATACATCAGGCCTCAGATTGCTTTTAAAGTAATCTCCAGGGCAAATTCCCACCCTGATTGATGGCAGGCAGAAAACGTTGGGCAGGTGCAGTCCCCAGAGCCAAAGGGGAGAGGAGGAGGAGGAGGAGGAGGAGGAGGAGCACCAAAATAAAGCCACAAATAAAAAACTAAACTCTGCCCAAGGGAAATGGAACAACCTGGAAATGTGGCCATAGGTGGCAAAGGGAGAAATTTTGAGGAATGATTTTACAAAATCCATTGCAAATTTGAAGTCCAAACCTTTTAAAACCTTAATGCTGAAGACTTTTGGACATTTGACCCTTCTGGAATCATGCTACCCATCCTGCCTGAGGGATGGAGGATAGGAATTCCAAAAAAGCTAAAACCCCTTTCCTAGGAGCAAATCAGACCCTGTGAAATGCATCCAGTGGGAGCAGAGAAACCTCTGAACAAAAGCTGCACATCAGGGGAACACAGCCAGGTTTGGTTTCTAAATGAGTTCTAAAAATCAAATCACCTTAAAAGGCAAAAAAAAGAAAATTGGGATCAGGTRCTGCTTCCACAGGGAAGCCACACAAATACCCAGAGATTCCTTTCATTCCAGCACCATTTTCCTTGAATTTCCGTAACTGTTATTGCACTGATGAACCACTTAATCATCCCAGGGCAAACCCTCCCCATACACAGAGGTATTTTTAGGAGGGAGGAAAATACATCTGAGTTCTCATTCCCTATTTCCATTTCTGAGGCTCCACCAATTTACATTTAGCATCAACTATAAAAGACACCCAAAGAATACAAGGGCTGTTTAGACATTGGTTTGAGTCTGGATTTCTTCTTTTGTTTTCTCTCTCTCTTTTTTTTTTTTAATATCAAATTTCTGCTTTAATTAGCAGCAAATGTAGGACACTTAGGGCCTGAAATGAGGAGACCTTCCTGCTCATTCCACTGGAGCAGCCTGGCCCTCAAGTATTAATTAAATCTTAAATTGCTTTCTGGGGCAGAAGGGCTGCTCTGGTTTTTCTGGTCACAGGAGCATTATTGAAAACAGGGTCTGTGCCATGCCCAGAGACATTCCTGAATCCGTGTGAGCTCCAGAAAAGTGGGAATTCAAAGTCAAACYTCAATTTTCCCCTGAAAACACCCAATCCACACTCCAAATTTATAAATATTGGAGTGATTGAAGCAGCCAGAGAGGAACCAGTGAGGACAAGGCAGGAGCTCAAAGCCCACCCCAAAGTCTGGTTTGTTCAATTATTTGATCCCAGGGAGAAGAGATGGGGACAGGGGAGGCAAAGGACGAGGGTGATAATGGATAATGAGGCTGGATTCCATTTACACCAAGATCTCCCTGCACACTCAGACTTAAAATAGGTTTAAAATAGGCAGAAATAGGCTTAAAATAGGCCAAAAAAAGCTCCAATGGTGATTTTTAGCACAGGGTGTTCCCTCAAAACAGCTCGTGTAAGACCTGGGATAGGGAAAGGTGTCCCTGCCCACGGCAGGGGTGGGAAATGGGTGGGCTTTAGGGTCCTTCCAACACAAACCATTCCAGGATTCCATGATCTGGTACCAGTCTCTCTGTTTAGGAACCTTCCAGACCATTCCAGGATTCCATGAACCCATGATCTGGTACCAGTCTCTCTGTTAAGGAACCTTCCAGGATTCCATGATTGTGAAAGGGGAGATTTGAATGCGATTTTGGGAAGGAATTCCTGGCTGGGAGGGTGGGGAGGGGCTGGGCTGGAATTCCCAGAGGAGGTGGGGTGCCCCTGGATCCCTGGCAGTGCCCAAGGCCAGGCTGGGATAACCTGGGACAGTGGGAGGTGTCCCTGCCATGGCACTGGATGGGATTTAAGGTCGCTCCCACCCAAAGAATTCCCTGGATAGATTTAAAATTCCCAATTTAGAAGATTTTGGGGCCCACAGGAGCTCAGAGCCTGGTTCAGAAAGAAAAAAAGAAAAAAAAAAAACCAAAAAGGGGGGGTGGGTTGGATAAAAAACCAAAAAACCCCACAGGGCTCATCCTAGGAAGAGCTTGGAAAACTTCCAAAGCAGCACAGGGCAAACACAAAGTTCACTGATTTGTGCAGGAGCTGCTGCTTTTATGTTTCAAGTTGATTAGGAGCAAAAATTAACATTTCATGAAAGGCTCTGACAGGAGACAGGAGCCTTTCATTAAACACAAAGTGTGTAATTAGTGACAGTGATGATACCTGGGGGCTCTTTGTGCACAGTTCATTCCCTGGGAGATGGAGCAGGGAAACACCATTTGCCCCCATTGTTGGGAGCTGAAAGCCCTAAAATTCCCGATTTCTTCTCCTAATCAGGACTTTTTAAACTCCACTTTTTAAACTTTAAACATTCACAAGGAGGAGAAAATAATCCCAGTGCAACCCGCTCAGAGTTTTGTATATTTTATACCCTTAAAGAACTCATTAGGGTCAGAATGATCCTGTGATAATTATAACACTTATTAGAATGCCCTGGAAGGAGCAGAAAAGCTCTGGATTTCCTTGGATTTAATGAACTCTTGGAAAAAATCCTCTCTTTTTCCTCCTGGCTGACGTTTTTATTGTTGGGATTGCTCAGACTCTTCATTATTGGGTGCCCAGAGAAGTTCCTGGATCCCTGAAAATGTCCAAGGCCGGGTTAGGTGGGGCCTTGGAGCACCCTGGGATAAAGGGATTTTTATTCCATGTTTTTATAAAATAAAGCTTTGCACTGTGCTCTGAGGTTTGAGCCATTGATTCCAGCAGTGCTCCCAAATGACCGGGGTCTCTTCAACTGCATGGAAAATTCTGGATTTTATCCATTCCAGAGCACCAGGATTCCTGAGAAATTGGAATTCCAGCCTTGTGTCCTCCCGTATTTACCGAGGAGGCGAGGAATTGCAGGCATGGAATGATCTTCCCTGGGACTCATTAAAACCTGGGACCGAGGTCCTGCTTTGATTTCCCTCGTCTCCACAACAACCATCCCAATAAAACCCGGCAGCAGCAGCGCTTGCAGCCTCCTCCCACACGGCTACAAATCGGGATTGTTTGGTTGTTTCCCGGCTCATCAAAATTAGGGAAGTGTCCTGACACCTGAGGCTCCTTTCCCTCCTCTCCTCCTGCTCCTTGTGCATTTTAACACCACCAGGATGGGCTGGAATTCCACATTTTTGCAATCAGGGCACGTTTTTTCCGAGCCTTTGCCAGCCTTGGAGCCCACCAGGGCTCAGGGAGGTGCAGCCACACCTGGGAAATCTGAATTTCCACCTTGTAAGGCTGGGACAGGAATGAATTTGGGACAAACTGGATAAATCCTCGCTGTGAAGAGCTGGATCAAAGGGAGGCACTGATGCTGTTTTACACCACGACGACACAAAGACTTTGAGTTCAGAAGGCTGAAAATGATCCTTTTATTCCTGGGATGTGTCTCTTGTTTTATACTATTTCACACAGACCAATTGGATTGGTGACACAAAGACAAACCTCTTCACTCACATTGGTCAGAGCAGAGGGACAGCAAGAAGTCCCTCCTAGGGAAAAAATATAAACAGTTTGCCATTACAAAAACATTTCTCCTGTTTACAGAAAATTCCCTGGGAAAGGAATTACAGAAACCAAAACATGTCAGGCACCAACCAGGGCTACAAGGCACCTGCTCGTCCACACTGGATTGGAGTTGGGAGATACAAAATCCCCTCCCTGACATCCTCATCCCTSAGGAGCTCAGCCGAGCTGCTGGGGATTATTTTCCTTTATTTTGACACCCCCAGACTCCACGGAATCCATTGGAAGACAAATCAGGGAGTCACGTGCCCGGGCAGGGATGCCAACCTGTCACTCTGCCTCCTCCAGAAATACTCCTCCTGCTGATGCCACAAAGGGAAGTGGGTTGGAGCCAGAAGAATTTTCCATGTGCTGAAACACCCGGATTCCAAGTGTTTTATCCCAGGTTGTTTGCAGGGAGCAGGGAAGTGACAGCTCCATGCAGTGTTGTATCAGCAAAGCAAGAAATGCCATTTTCTTTTTTGTTAAACATTGCGGAATCGGCCCTCCCGCTCAGCTGAGTGGGAGAAAAAACACTGCCAAGGTTTCAGGGACTAAGGGAAGATTTCAGGATTTTAAATTCCTCCTAAAGGAAGGAAATTTTGGAAACGACATTTTTGCATTCTCGATCCAACAGACAAAATACCCACAGAGGCATAAATGCTGGAATTTAAAAAACAACAATTTTGAAAATCCATTAAGAACAACCCACCAACCACAGGGATGTGCCCATGTGATCTGGGATTTCAGCTCGGGGGTCGAGGATTTCATACCCCAACTAAGGGATTTATTTTGGAATCAGCACAGTTCCCATCCCTAACTCCTTTCAGGTTTGACTGATGAACCCCAATAACTCCAACCCCATAAAAACCCTTCCAGGAGCCAACAGTGAGGCTGGAAAGGAGGAAAGGACAGGTCCCACCATCAGAAGTGGTGTTTTGGCAAATACATCCTCAAAGGGGTAATTTTGCTGATGAAAAGTCAATTTTGGAGACAAAAACCTGAAAGCTGGGAAACAGAGACTGGCTGTATCATGGAATCATGGAATTGGGTGGTAAAGGACCTTAAAGATCTTTTAATTCCAGCCCTTGGACACCTTCCCCTATCCCAGAGCGTTCCAAGCCCCATCCAGCCTGGCCTTGGGCACTTCCAGGGATGGGGCAGCCACAGTTTCAGGACACCCTGAGCTCCAAAACTGAGCAATTCTATTTTTCCTGATTATTTCCCTCTTCCCTCCCTTCCTTCCCCTCCCCAGGATTGGATCCACTGCTTTGCTAGGTCCTGGGTTGTTCTCTGAGAGCTCCTGCCCCTTATTTCCAGCACATTCCCCCAAACCTTCCCCCCGGATCCAATTAAAGGTCCTCCACGGGGTGGTTTTTTATGGCTCTCAGCTCTCTGTTTTGGAGATTTTCACAAACAATTTATTTTCCCCGCCATCTCCAAGAGATAAAAGACAAAATGTCCGGATGACAAAGAGCAAACGGCGAGAAGGAGACTTTTAATGGTCAGGGGAGACCACTAAGATGAGGTGTTTAATTTCCACTGTCCTGGAATGCCGTGCAGGCAGTAACAAATGCCCAGATCCAGGTTTTCCATCACTTCCCAGCACAGCTCTGACTGCTCAGCTCTTTTGGGCTGGAATATGCAAAACCAAGAGCATTTTTTTTCCTTCAGTGCTTGGGAGGGTATGAATGGAGCTGAATCTCTGCACCCCCCTTGCAGAGCATTTCCTTCCAGGCACGGCAATTCCCTCCAGCAATTTATTCCAGTCAGGACGGGCATTGCTGGGAGATGAAATTTATCCCCATAAAGAGATCCAGGACTACTCCTCTGAGCAATTTAGCTCCTGTTTGGAGGCTCTAAACGGGACCTGGAGCACATGCTGACACTTCAGACAGGGAATCCCACCTCGTGTACTCTGTTGTGCCGTTTTCCATTCAGTGTGATCATGTTTGCTGCTGTCTTCCCTGGAAAAATGAGGATTCTCTTCAACAGTTGCTAATTTTAGGAGTTATTTAAGCAATTACCTGTGGAATTGTTTGCTCCCCCAGGGGGTTTAATTAGGGAAGACCGGGATGTGTCTGCAAAGGCAGGGACACAGATTCCGGTGCAGCAAAAAGGAGGGAAAACACTAAAATGGATCAGCAGCAGGACCCCCTCCACCCCTGAAATTTGGGGGCTGGAGTAAGGCAGCAGCCATTGCTCAGTGCCTTTAATTACCCCCATAATTAGGAAATTTGGTTAAGGAAATAACGATTCCTGCCCTCAGGGTGGCTGGCCCAGAACAATCCTTTGCATTTTTGTCATTGTCAGTGGATCGTTGTGCTCCAGGCTGAAGATTTGAGGGGACAAGAGGAGGATTATCCCCAATGTCCCCAAATTCCAGACCCCACTGAGGAGGCTCAAACCCCTGCACGGAGCAGGTATAAGCTCAAAATAGTGGATATTTATGGAATTGTGGGATGGTTTGTGTTGGAAGGGACCTTAAATCCCATCCAGTGTCACCCCTGCCATGGCAGGGACACCTCCCACTGTCCCAGGGGGATCCAGCCTGGCCTTGGGCACTCCCAGGGATCCAGGGGCAGCCACAGCAAATCTGGGAATTCCAGCCCAGCCTTTCCCCACGCTCCCAGCCAGGAGTTCCTTCCCTGTATCCCATCCATCCCTGCCCCGAGGCTGGCAGAGATGGTCCCAGAGTTCTTTTCCCACCTGAATTATTCACAATTCCATGCCTTTCCTTTGGTTGTTGATTTGTTTGGGACAAAACCGAACAAGCTCTGCTGCAATGAGCGAAATAAACCCAGGTTCACTGCAGGCTGATTTAATGCAGTGTTGAAATATTCCCTCAAATCTTCCTCCTCTTGGGCCCCTGGCACCACCAGCCCAGCAGAGTTTTCCTCTCCAGGCTGTTCCCAGCCTCCTTCCTGACCTGGCTGTGCTGAAATTCAGCTGAGAAACAGCAAAGATGGGACGGGGGAAGGAGAAAATCCACATTTCTGCCTGTAGTGTCACTTCCAGGGGTGTTGGCACCTCTCTGAGCTGGCACTCCGGGCTAAAACCCGCTCTCAGTCTCACTAGGGAGGCTCTGGGCTTTCATCTCAGGCTCTTATCACCCACCCCTGCAGAGATCCTTTATCCTCCTGCTCCTGCATCCACACAAATCCTCACCTGGGCGCAGGTGAGCTCCCAAACCCGGCAGCTCGTGCGGCTCAGGAGAAGTTAAAGCACGTTTTGTTTTCTGTGACAAGAATCAGCCTTAAGGCTCAGGGGCTGCTGTCAGAGGAGAACAGACGCTCCGAGGGCTCCGCTGAGCCCCCTCTCCACCCACCAGGACCTGCCACCACGTCCCAGCCCTCTCCACTTCCTGCAGCCTCTGCCGTTCCTTTGATTGGAGCCGAAATTCTCCCTTAGCCCAAGCTGCTCTCCAGTGTGGGGGGAAGCTCAGTTCCGCTGGTTTTTATTTCTCCTTCCCGTGTCCTTCCAATTCTTTCCCTCTCTCTCCCCCACCCCGCCACCTCCACCTGCTCCCACTGCTTTCCTCTTTCGGCAGCTCTGCTGATAAACACAAATGTTTGTTCCAAGTTCACCCGCCAAAAGCTCTTAATCATTGATGGTGGGGGTGGCACGGAGGGAGGGGAACACTTGGGGGAGTTCTGGGGGGAAACGGTTGAGTTTTGGGGGAAAATTGTTGAGTTTTGGGGGAAAATTGTTGAGTTTCCAGCTTGGGAGAGGCATCTCCGCCCCTTCTCCTCCACCAGTACAAGGGGTTGTTGTGTCCTCCCCTCTGGGGCCCTTTGAACTTCCCAGCTTCCCTGCATCACTTTTAGGGAATTCCTTGGGATCTGAAATCTTCTAAAGTCACCAAATTTCAAACCCAGGGCCGGCACTGGCCCCTTGGTGGCACCTGGTGACTTTCATGCCCACGGAGTGTGGAGAGTACTCAGGAACAGACAACAACCCAAGTCTGTTTTTTCTTTTTAAAATTAATTAAAACGCAATTTCCAAACAAGCAGGGGCCCCGGCAAATATCAAAGCCCTGGGAGAAGAGCCCGAGTGCTCTCGAGGGAGCAGCTCAATCTGAAGTGTCCTTTAGGTAGAGCCCGATGGCTTTGATAGCTGCCCATATTTGATCAAATAAAGCTATTGATCCTTAGAATGAAAGTTCAATCCGGACTATCAGTGCTGCGAGAGCAGCACAATAAAACCTCGCTCCTTTTGATCTCTGCTGAAGCATTTCATCTTGACATTTGTTAAATGTATCAGCAGATTGCTTCCAATGAGAATAGGGCTTTAAAAGCTTACTGGAAAAGCAAAGCTCCCATAAAAAAAAAATTCAACTTTTACATTTGTTAACTTTCCCATTCACTGCTTTTCATTAAGTGCACGGCCCAGCCAGGTATTATTATTATTATTATCATTATCAATTCCATTTTAAGCGAGATGGGGAAGACCTAAATGGATTTCTAAATATAAAATCCTTGGCTCCATTCTCACAAGTGGTTTGGAGGAGGGTTTATCTGCTGCTGCACCTTTGCAGTCAATCACTCCCGGGGACACCTCCTGACCCCATCCAGCAGCAGGAACATCCCCGAGCAGGACAGAAAGCCCAGGGTAAGGTTAGAAAGCAAATAAAGAAGAGAGAGGGGAAGGGAAAGAACATTTTCCATCATCTGATATTCTGTAATAGCTGAACTCACTCTGCCTGAGCTGCCCCACACAGAAACCTGGTGTGGTGATTTTTCTGGGGTGAAACAACAGCCCAGGTGACCCTTAAGGCTCCTTAAGTTAAGACAGAAACACTCAGAGACCTGTCACACTCACCCCACACCCCTTCCCGGAGCTGCCTGCCCTGACAGGACTCACCTTGGGAAGTAAATGGCTCAGAATTACTCCCAGGGCTGTGTGGGATTTCAAAGATGATTTCAAGGCCTTCGAGAAACAGTGGAAGCCACGGGAAAGCAACCTTGAACTCCCGATGTTCCCACACCATTAGGAAATTTTCTGAGGAGACAGGAAAAAAAAAAAGTTGGTGAGTAACTTCTGCTCAAAGCTTTTCTCTGCCGCCTTTGTGGTCAGCAGAGGAGCCCTGCTGAACAGAGATCAGGCTGAAGGACTCAAAACAGGAGCACTCAGGGGAGCAAAGACAGAGAAAAAGCCAAAAAAAAAAAAAAAAGCTCTTTTCCCTTCCCTTGAAACTAAGTTTGTAACGGTGTTGGAGAGAACAATCAAGAAATTCCTTTGGAGATGAGAGGGCAGGGGAGTGGGGGAGAAAGGCCAGTGTGTTTCTTGAAGGGCTCTTTTTCTTTCCTTTTCCCTCCAGGAATATCAGTATTAAAGGAACCATTGTTGGGTTGCCTTCAATGCTGGGAACTGCACTGAAATTTGCTACTGCACAAACCAGGCCCTGCAGAGAGTTTGGAGCTGCTGGAGCAGCAGAAGAATTCTGCTCAGTTAATGAGGTTGATTAGAAGGGAGAGTCCTGTAAAACCTGGCCTCAAACTGGATGGGACTGCTGAACTTTCCCAAATCATTCCAAAACAGCTCCAGCTCCTTCCCTGGGGTGGTTCCCTGCACTCAGAAAGTGCCCTGAAGGCACACACACCTCTGGCAATGAGAAGGGCAGAGCTGTGGGGCTGGACATCCTCTCTGGGCCTCTCTGGGGGTTGGTCTCTTTCTCCGGCAGCACTGACAGGAGAGGACACAGCCTCGGGCTGTGCCAAGGGAAATGCAGGTTGGATGTCAGGAAAAGGTTTTTACAGAAAGAGTGATAAAGTCCTGGAATGGTCTGCCCGGGGAGGTGGTGGAGTCACCATCCCTGGGTGTGTTTAAAGAAGGACTGGATGTGGCATTCGGAGCCAGGGTTCAGCTGAGGTGTTGGGGCTGATCCTGGAGGTCTCTCCCAACCTGGTGATTCTGTGATTCTGTGACCCTCTTCTGTCCCTAAAATGGGACAATTCCTGACAAAAACAGGACCACTGGATGGGATTTAAGGCTCTTTCCAACCCAAACCACTCCATGATTCCATCATTCCATGAATTTTCAGGGATGTAAAGACGGCTCTGTAAGTTCCCGAGTCCTCCTGCTCATCAGAATCCTAAAAAGTTCCAGTGTTCAAAGCACCTCGAGATCTGACAGCAATAAAAGGAGGTAAAAACTCATTTAAGCCTTGATTCCATCAGGTTTGGAACAGAAGCCTTGAAAATTCCATCGCTGGATGTCAGACCAATAATAACTGAAAAATTGAGTTGGATTTCGATGATATTTGTGGAGCCTTTTCATTCCTGTGATAATTCTTCCTCCTTCCCAGTCCAGTCCAGCAGAGCTCCCAGAAGAATTATCAGCTTTAAATTCCCCCAAATCCTCCAGAATCAAATTCTTCAGCCAGAATTCTTTCAGGAAAGGAAGACTTGGAAGGTTTGGGTTCTCAAAAACACATCTACAATTATTCAGCTGATTCTTAAACTAAACCACTCTTGAGGAACAGCCCTTGGGCAAGAAGGAATTCCTGAAGTTGGCCAAATCCAAGAAATATTCCCAATATTCCTGACTTCAAGGCCTTCCCTTTTTCCATATGAGTCCAATCTCACAGCAACAAATTTCTGAAACTCTCAGACCTCTCTTGCAGCAATGGCTGCAGTTGTGAAATATGGAGAAAATTAACGCAAAGTTGAAAAAAAAAAAAAAAAAAAAAAGAAATCAAAGTTCCAATAAATGCTGAGTAACTTTTAATATTTGCAGTAATAGGATTTGGTGCAGTAATTTATAATTTTTGTACAAGCAACAGCCAAGATTAATGTTGGGAGTTATTATATGCAATAATTAGAGACTTTTTTAGGAGCTGCCTGGCTGGAGGGCCACTGCCTGTTTGTACAAAAGATAATTATGGGACAAATTGAATTTTCCCGTTCCCCCAGTTCGGCAGCTGCTGCAGATAAACACATCCCTCATTTCCAAGTGCTTGGTCCTCGTCCCTGTCTTTGAAGTGTCATTTGAAGTGTCACCACCCTCATCAAAACCTGAGTTTTCCTTCGGTGCTGGAGCAGAGCTGAGTTTGTTGAGGCGCTTGCACAGCTCATTAGCATTACTTTAGTCAGTTAATTAATTTATTCCGGGTGTTTTAGCCCAAAATTCTCCTCTGCTCATTCCCTGACACCAGGCAGGAGACTCCAGCATTGATGTCCAAGAATTCCTTGAGCTTCTGGATGTGGCTGCCCCAGCCTCAGGAGGAGGGAAGGGAAATTGATGTCCTGGATGTGCTACAGCTTTGTCCCCATCCCAGCAGAGCCACAATCCAAGCCTGGCTGTTCTGGAGCTGGAGAGCACCTTTGATCCCATCAATTTTGTTTGTTTTGGGTAGATTTTGATTTTTTCTTTTCATTTACAACGTTTTTGGTTCAGTTCCCAGAGCAGTTTTGGCACGAGCCAAAGAGCTTTTTCTTTCCCAGTTTAGCCCAGTTCCAGAGGGTTAAAATGGGGTCTGAAATCAGGAGTCACTGCTGGATCATGGTTGTAGCCCCACAGGGCTGGAGGAGAGCGGAGCCCAAAGAGGTGAAATTCCTTCCAAGGGCAGGGATCATGCCTGGGGATGTGGGGCAGCACGGGCTGGGGTCTGTTCCCATTTTTGGGCTGCTTCCAAAAAACGTGGGAGGGATCAGGGCAGGGCAGGGCTGCTCCAGCCTCCCCCTCCACAGGCTGGACATTTCTCCTGGAAGTCATTTTAAATAACAGACATCTAAAACTGCTCTAAATTCGTCCTTCAGGTTAAGAAATCTGTAATTTGCCACTCGTTCCCAGAAAGATAAAGAGCATTAAAGCAGCTGCAGAGTAGGAAAAAAACCTCAAGAACAAAACCAGTCTCGATATCAAACCCCTCAATTTCAGTATAATGGACCATATAATTAATCCATGAAGGAGAGGACAAAGTCCCCAGTCCCAGGGAGAGGCAGCCGTGCCTTTGTTGGTTTGGTTTCCAACTCAGCTGTCTCATTTAATCCTCGCAGTTAATGAGGGGTCTCCTCTCCTAATGCGCCCAGCGTTCTGGGCCTGAGAGAATTTTAGCAGCTGCTCATCCTTTCCCAAGGAGAAGTTTCTCAGGAAAGCTTCTTCTCAAAACAATCTTGGCAAACAACTCTCCTTCCTCAGAACAATCTTTGTCCAGCTGATGTTTTCTGCTTCTGTAGTTTAACCAACAGCATCAGGGTGCAGCCCTGGATCTGTGCCTGAGGTGTTTTGGTTTCCTGAAATCCTTTTCCCAGGGAATTTCCTGTCAACAGGAGAAATGGTTTTGTAGCTGTAACTTTGTTATTCATTCCTTTCCCCAGGAGGGACTTCTTCTTGCTGTCCCTCTGCTCTGAGCAATGTGAGTGAAGAGGTTTGTCTTTGTGTCACCAATCCAACTGGTCTGTGTGAAATAGTATAAAAGGGAGACACAGCCCAGAAATCAAGGAGTCATTTCCAGCCTCCTGGATCTCGGGATCTGTGTCCTTGTGGTGTACAGCAGCGTCAAGTGGTGGCCTGGCAGTGCTGGGGGACGGGTGGGCAGATGATCCTAAAAGTCTTTTTCAACCCAAACAATTCCACGATTCTATTCTGATTTCTAATGCTCACCTGTGAGCAGGAACCTGCTCTGCCCTCGGAATCCAGAAGTGAAAATTCCTGTTCTGAAGCCGAAAATCATCACCTGATGATCCAGGTCTTTCAGTTGTGCAAACTGGGCTACTTACTCCTGTTCCCTTTTTCCAAAAGATATTCCAGGAATGACTCGTGGCTTCATTAGCTGGATGGAATTTTTTTGCTCGGTTTGTCACAATCGATAAATGTGTGGTTTTTAAGCAGTTTTTTCCACTGGAAGTTTTTTCCCCAGAAGTTTCTTCTCATCCCATAAATGGGCAGAAAATAAAGCACTGAAGTGTCCCTACCCATCGCCCACCCGGTCATCTGCCTTGTTCTCCATGGCACACTAATAAAAATGCAGGAAGGAATTTTTTAATTTTCATGTTTTCTGTGTTCTGGTGAATTTACTCTTCAGGTGCCTCCAAATAACGGGAGGATTTGGGGGCTGGGGAGGTGTTTTCTTGGGAATGGATAGAATCAAAGGCAAACTTGTCCTTAGCAGAGGCAAAAAGGAATTTTTTTTTGTTCCAGGTGTTTTTGATGGCCAGGGAGCTTCAGCCATCAGCTCAGGCACCTCCCCCCACACGAGGGGTTCTTTCATTCCAGGTCACTTCCAATATACTTTAAAAATACACTATTTTATACATATAAATATACAATATTTAGAACCATACAATTAAAAATATACCATACTTAAAAATACACAATTTCCCAATATACATTAAAAAACGGCAACTCCGACAAATCCACTTTTATGGGAGGCTTGTGCTGAACAGATTTTATTTTTTTCCCCTGTGTTATTCTTCCCTTCTAAAAGCAGAGCATTATTTAAAGTGTCAGCCCACAAAACTCCCATAAATAATGAGCTGGGAAGGCCACGGGCTGTAGCTGCCGTGAGAATTCCAGCATTTACTCAACTCCCAAAGTCCTAAACCAGCCCTTTTCCCCAAAAACATTTGCAGCCAAACTGCTCCCTGCAGCGCTGGGGGATTTGGTGACAGGAATTGTTAGGAGTGCTGTAATATAATTTGTAAATGATGTTGATTTACCCATTCCAAAGGCTTTTGAGGGAAATAGATTGTGTTCATTTTCTCCAACAAGCTGCACATTCAGAACAGCCATTGGAACACTCCGTTTAAATATATATGCAATTAAACTAATGATGTTTTAGAACATCCTAAATAACAACACAGCACGAGGACAGCTGTCCACAGCCTCTGTTTAGGTTCACATTTCTGCTGCACAGTTTGCTGGTTTAATTTTTTTTATAAATGTTGGTCAAAATTATCCTTTTTGCTGCATCTCTGAGAGCAGCAGCTGCCCCCAGCTCAGAACTGGCCGTGAGAGGAGGAAAGGATGAAAGCAAAATAAAATAAAATAAAATAAAATGAAATAAAATCTTCATCCTCTTAATTAGCAGGGTTATTAATCCTGATCAAATTTTATTTTGGGATGGATCTTTCCCAGATTCTTTCCTTGTATGTTTTATCCCTGTATCTTCCCTGTATCTTTTATCCCCACAAAACAAAGCAACTCCATCCCGTCCCCAAATTCCTCCCTTATGTATCCAGAGCTTGTTTATGCCCACTTGACTTCATAAACTGAGACTCTTGAAGATTAATTTAAATGGAAAATCAATCAGCTTTTGGATACCAGGAGAAATTGTTGGCCGTACAAAACCGCACAAGTGGATCGTAACTCGCCCATGTGTTCTCAATAGTTAAGTTAAAAATATTAATCATAAGAGAAAACTGCAGGAAACAAAAATTTATTGATCTGTTTTCGTGCTGTCCAACGATGGCCATTCCCTTAAAAGGCAGGAAAATTTGTGTTAACTCAGCCCTTTTTTATGATCATCATTTTAGAGAGGGGTTATTTATTCTGATGAATGGGCTGGTTTTTACAGCAGGGATAACTGATATTAATAGAGGTGGACTTGGTTTGAGTGGAGAGAAAGGAGAGCAAAGAAAGGGATGAAAAAAAGAGAAAAATCATGATCCAAAGCTCAACAGAGCCAAGGGGAAAAGATTTCACTGGACCAAGCCCCCAGACCAGGATTAGTCTCTCATTTCCTGCATTAAATTGGTAAATAAATACAATAAAGATATTTTTAAGAAGCCAAATATGTCAAAAGCCATTTTTGTCCAACAAATTAGCAGGAAGGAGAGAGCCAGGTGTGATGGAGGAGTAAAATGTCCCCATTGCAGGGACACCCCAACCTGGCCATGGATTATATCCCACACTGAACTTCAGGAAACACAACAAATCCATGGCTCCGGATCTGCTTTTCCTTCACGAGGCCAACTCCAGGCTCCAGCACAAGGCACAGCTGGTGGAACAAAAAAAAATTCCCAGATTGATGAAAAACTGCAAACTGTGACATCCCCAGGGGAGATTTCCCATGGCATCCCCGGGAATTCCATTCCTGAATTTCCTGGGACAGGGATCTCCATGGAAGAGTTGATGGAGTGGCCATGAAAGAGTCAGGATGTGCCAGGGGGTGCTGGGGCAGCAGGGACAGCCCCAGTTTATCTGCATTAGCCACTGACAGGGACAGTGGTGGGAGCTGTGGGTTTATTTTAAACAACCTCGGCTACAAAACAAACGCCTCACGCGCTTTTCCAAGGAAAAAAAAGGGAGGGGAGGGCGGGGGTGTGGGAAGGCAAAAAATGAGATTTTTTGGGGTTTTTTTTCCTAATAGCAGTTAAATGTCACCATATTAATTCTTGCAGGGCTGAGAACACCCCACAGGCTTAACCTTTAGGATTCCTTCATTCCTGAAGGCAAGAACAACCCTCTGCATGTGCCAGATAACCGGGAGGGTGAAATCCCACTTCAGACATCCAGGGCTGAGATCCATCCCTGGGAACTGCAGCCTGGAAACTGCCCCGAACTTCCTCACCAAAAGATCCCCAAAGCAGGATTTCCATGGCAAACAGCAGGAGGGAGCAGCAGGAATCGCTCCCTAAATTCACTTCCAGCAGGTTGCAGGGAAGAAACGCTCCAGGTGCTCGGCTGAGGCTGGGTGAGATCCCATCTCCTCCTCCAAGCATCTGCTGTGGTTTCATCTCGCTCCAGGTGCAGGGAAAGGTCATTCCCAGCCTAATTCCTGCCCTGTGCAAACCCTCTGAGCTCCGAGGCGTCTTTCTGCCCATAGTGGTGAACCCTAATTAAACATCCAACCCTAATTAAACACCCACCCCAACAGCCCTGATCCGTACAGGGAGAGTCTTTGGATTCCCAGGAAACTCAGACACAAATACAAGACCGACCCCACCAAACTTTGCCTCTGAGCCTTGAGGAAATCAAAACACAAATCACCCCAGGCTGGGCCAAACAGGCAGCTCTGGGGTGCTGAGAAATTTTAAGACATTCCCTTTTAAAAAACATTTTTAAAGCCATTCCCCTTCAATCACCTATTTTTTTTCCCTGCATGTCCATCCACGGGATGTGCTCAATTAAGAATAAAATAAATTAAAGTAATTCAAACTCAGCCAAAGCCACCAAACTGCCTCATTCTTCCTGCAGTGAACATCTGCTTCTTCCCTTAAATACTGGATTTCCTTTTTTATGGAAATAAGCTTTATACATATTTTTATGGAAATTACAGCCTAAATCTTTATTTAAGAAGAAAAAAAAGGCAGACAAAATTAGCCTGGGAGGAAATTGTGCAGGTAACCATTTCCCAGTGTCAACTGGGAAATGCGGGTTGGTTTTACTGGTGTAACTGGGCTGGAGGATGGATGTGGATCTGTTGGATGGGTGGAAGAGGAGCTGAGAGTTAAAAACGCCCATTCCCTGAAAATCATCCTGATCCCAGTGCTGAGAGAACGTTTGATTTTCCAATTCCAGCGTCTGCGCCAGAGCTGCTCCCCCCGTTCCGTGCCTGCTGTAACACATTGGTGTGTTATGAACACGTGAGGTGTTGTAACCGCCCGACACACGGCGGGTTTGTCGTTCTCATCTTTATTTTTCAGTGCCAAATGAGTGATTCCAGGAGTGCTGCCGGAGGAGCCGCCTGCCCCATCCCGGTGATTTATTGCTCCTCTCCAAGCAGATCGAAATCTGGGAATGTTTTTATGACTCAAAGGGTCCGATTAGGACTTATCAGCAGCAAACTTGAAAAGGTGGGGTTATTTTGGTGCTCAGCATTTGAAAGAATGATCAGGAGTTGGCAGTGGATGGGTTTTTTTTCCATTCTCTCCAGGGAAATGTGATTTTTTTATCACAGCCACTGTATCTTTATTCATTCATAACTGTTGGGAGAATCAACATAATATTCCCTTCTCCCCATTATCATTCCTTAATAACTTTTTCTGCTTATTCCTTTTTTTTTTTTTTTTTCCTTCCTAGGCAGCAGCTTAATATTCTCTTTGGACAGAAAGAAATATTATCCCTGCATAATGATTGGATTGGCTCACTTTGTCCCTTTATCCTTGACTCCGTTATTATTCCTCCTGGATTTGGCTCCTGGTACTTGCACTGAACGCTCCGAGAGTTTTGGGGGAAGTTTCACCTCTTTTATGGCTGCAGAGGTTCTGGTGGGACCATCTCGGCTCCACATCTTTTATCAAGTTGAGTTTCCTCTGGAGATAAAGCAGGATTCACTGCAAGGGGCCAGCCTGGATTTTTACAGGGGAATGGAGTGATAGGATAACAGGGAATGATTTAAACTGGAAGAGTTTGGGTTTAAGTGGGATATTGGGAAAAGATTCTCCCCTGGGAGGGTGGGGAGGGGTTGGGATGGAACTCCCAGGGAAACTCTGGCTGGCCCTGGATCCCTGGAAGTGCCCCAGGCCAGGCTGGGATGATCTGGGGCAATGGGAGGTGTCCCTGCCCACGGCAGGGGTGGAATGGGATGGGATTTAAGTCCCTTCCCACCCAAACCATTCCAGGATTCTGAGATGACTCAAAATCTTGGATTTAGCTCTGTCTCTTCCACATGACCTTGAGGGAGGTCTTCTCACCTCACTGTTCATTTTCCATTTTCCTGTGATTAAAAGTGGGAATGGCCCCTCTGGCTTTGCATTCTGGGGCACCGTGAGCTCTGCATTGTTTTATATAAACAAATAACCCAGAGAATTCCTTGTTTGCTCTGGGCCTGTAACAACTCGAGCTGCGGCAAAGGGAAAACCTGCAGGAAGTGAAGAAATTCCAAATTCAGGGAGCAAAATCCTCTCTGAACTCCTCTACCCATCAAATTCCCCAATTTTGAGAGCCTTTCACATCCCATTCCCCAGCTCCAAGCTGGCCCAGATTTGTGAGGAAAACTGTGAGGGTTTTGGTGATATTTGTCCATCCCTGGCATGGAATCTGTCCAGGAGAAAGTGATTCCAGGAGAAAGAGATTCCTCATACAGAGATTTCAGGACAAAGGTGTCCCCTGGGGCAGGAGCAGAGCAGGAGAGGCTCCAAGGAGGGATCAGTGGGAGAAAATGAGAGATTTATTGGGAATTGAGGCTTTTCTCAGAGGAAAAGGTTTGTGCACCTCCAGCCTTTCATCCCTGGGGGTTTTCCACCCCACGGAAACTCCACTGGGACACAAGGCAGGATTCGTCCAGACCGGGATTTGTTTGGGATTTAGAGCCCTGCAAGGCCCAAATCTCCATCCCTGTCCTGCTGTCCCAACCCTGTCCTTGTGCCACTCCACAAAAACCATCGGGACACTGCTGAACCTTCCAAGCAGCCAGAAACGGATGAGAGGGAGGGAAAAAATCCCAATAAAAGTCAACTCCAAATATCCTTGTGGGGTATCCTTGTGGGATAATTGTCACTGACTTTAACCGTGACTTTCCTTTCCCTTTCATGTTACAAATATCCAGTAAAAAATATCCTTGCATCCCTGGTTTCGCAAAGACTGTAACCCCAAAATTCCGTAATTTCCTCAGAACAGGAGCAAATAATTTGGAAAATTTGGTCAGCACTGAAAACTTCCAGGAGTTTGGACGATTTTGGAAATTTCCACGTTTAAAAAGCCTTGTCTAAAAGAAAGAGAAAAAGCAGAAAAAAAACAACTTAGACTTGACTTGGGTAAGACTTTAAATATAAATTAAAAATCTCACAGTAGCTGCACAGAAGAAATTAATGATTTATACCGAAGATAATTTTAATAATTTACTTAACAAGAACATTTATCCTACAAGGGTTACTGGATATTTGCAGGATATTTGTTATCCTTGTTAAACTTGTAGGAGACTTGTTAAACTTGTAGGATATTTGTTAACCCTGTAGGATATTTGTAGCATATTTTTTACTGGATATTTCTAGAATATTTGTTATCTTTTTATGGTATTTGTAGGATATTTTTTACTGAATTTTTGTAGGATATTTGTTAACCCTGTAGCACACTTGTAGGGTATTTTTACTGGATTTTTCTAGTATTAAAGGAAAACAATGGAAAAATAGGAAAAAGAAAATCAAAATAAATATATTCAGGGGGCCACAAGCTGCACTCTTAGACATTGTGGTGTTAATGCAGCACTTATATAAATAAGGATATTTATACTTATATATGAGAATATATCCTTATAAATATTTATATTTATATTTACATATAATTGGATACATATTTATGTGATATATATTTATATACAAGGAGATACATATTTCTATAAAAAGATCTATTATATAGAAGGAGAGATAAATTTATATTAATCAGGATATTTATATTTCTATGTGAAATAAATGCAGGTGGCCAAGAGGTTCCCCAGTGCTGTGCTGGTGTCCTGACCCAGCCCAGCAAACCCGGACTGGGGGCACTGGGAGGGAGCTGAGGGCAGAACTTTTCTCCTCAGCAGAAAATAAACTCTGAAATAATCCCATTGTCAGTGTCACCCAGAGCCCAGGAGTTAATGAGGAAGGGAGAGGGAATCACGGAATATTTTGGGAAGGGACGTTGAAGTTTATCCCGTTCCACACAGGAAACCTTCCAGGCGCTCCGGCCTGGCCTTGGGCACTGCCAGGGATCCAGGGCAGCCACAGCTCCTCTGGGAATTCCATCCCAAACCCTCCCCACCCTCACGGCCAGGAATTCCTTCCCAAAATCCCATTGAAATCTCCCCTTTCCCGGTTTGAAGCCATTCCCTGTGCCCTGTCCCTCCAGGCCTTGTCCCCAGGCCCTCTCCAGCTCTCCTGGAGCCCCTTCAGGCCTTGCCAGGGGCTTTGAGGCTTCCCTGGATCCTTCCCTTCTCCCTTGGGCACTTCCCGGGATCCAGGGGCAGCCACAGCTCCTCTGGGAATTCCAACCCCTCCCCACCCTCCCAGGAAAGGATTTCATCGCCAAATCCCTCTAAATCCACTCTCTTTCACCCTGAAAACATGCCAGAGGTGGGAGAAATGTCCAGGAAAAAAAAGCCATTAGAAGGAAGATGCGAGGGAAGAGGCGGAGAGGGAAGATTCCCTGTCCTCCTGCCTGGCTGGAGATGGGAACAGCAGGTGGGAAATCACAGCTGTATTGTCAAAGAAAGAAAAGAAAAAGGCAGATAAGAAAAAAACCGACTTTTTTCCCGTGACGGGAGACGAGATTGGAGCTGAAGGGTCTCCGGCGCGGCTGTCAGTGATGTCGGGGGCTGAGGAATGAGAAAACCGCTGGTAGCCAAAACATCGCGGCCAGGGAGAAGGGGATGTCGGATCGGCTCAGGACAAGCCGCGCCACTAAACAGAAGCAATGGCACAGAAGATCTTTAAACATCTTCCCTGGCCGCGGCACAAGGGAATTCCCCCGGGGGAGAAACAAATCCTGCTATTTTCACCGCCGGATCCTTCAGGGCAGCGGCTTTTTCCGGGGCCGGGATAGGGAGGATAAAAGTTTAATGCAGCAAGTCAGGCAGCAAAGGACAGGCTGGGGCGATTTACAATATTTATGATAAAATCATCCCGGAGAGCATCAATCTCCGATCACCTCTCCCGAAAACAAGGGATAAACAATGGCACGACACCGCCATTAATCTCGGGTATTTACTGTGGGCCTCGCATCCCCAGCTTTAGAAAAGGCCAAGGAGAGCCTGCTAACCGACATAATTTACTTTAATTAACTTCTGCTAATGGGCCTGATTAACCTTAGAGAGGGAAGGTTAAAAACCTCTTCAAAGCAAAAGTACAAAAGGTGTTTTCCTCGTGTTCTGCAGTGATAAGGCAAATGATACGAGGGTTAAACACCAAGGTTTGGGGAAGAAGGATGGATCCAGTGAGGAACTTCTGTGCTTTAGACAGTCCCTAAAGAGGCCAAAAGAAAAGAATTAACATTTATTACATTTATTGTAATTATTCTCCTAATAAACAGGCAGAAATTAGGAGAAATATAGAATGTAGGAGCTTTGAGGTGATGTGGCTTCAGTATTAATCCACCCAGAACATCCACAGTTTAAGAGCAGAACCAGTTAAACAAACAAAAGGGGTTTTTTACCCCCAACTATTAAATATCTTGAAGTTTGGGCAGGGTGAATCCTGTGGACGTTCAGACAAGGTGGTCTCTGAGCCAAGTGTCTCGTGTTTGAAGCAGCAAGAAAAGACTCCAGGAGGTTTTCCTGGGACACTCCAGAAATGGGTTTTCCCCAAGGAAAATAAAGAGCAAATAAAAGTAATGGCCTTGCCCAGGAAAAAGCAGCCATGCAGAGTAATGGAGCTGAGCCCTGAGGAGAGGCTGGTGCAGCAGCAAGCTCTGAAATCAATATTAAGAAAATTTCTGTGGCCAAGGATATCCCTTAGGGTCGTCCCGTGGTTCACGGGATGAGGGGAAACAGGCAGAAATTAGGAGAAATATGGGATATAGAAACTTTCAGGTGATGTGGCTTCAATATTAATTCACCCAGAACATCCACAGCCCAAGAGCAGAACCAGTTAAACAACATCAACAACAAGTTATTTTTGTCCCCAACTAACAAATTATTAAATAATAACTAACAAATAACATCAGTTCTTGTAAAACCTGGTATGTTTACCAGCTGAAATCATATTATAACCAATTCCATCAGAAACTGAGGGGATTCTTGTGGATATTTCTGTGAAACACCAGGACTATTCCATTTCTAAGGCTTCTCCAGTGTTGCCCCCTTGCCATTTTAATTGCACTGATTACTTATTAAAAAACCCCAATTCCAAAGCCGGGTGATGACGCCCCAAAACCCCTCGGTTTTAAATGAAAAGTGTAAAAGAACATCTCTGAAAGGGCTCCACGTTTATTCTTCACGAGATGCGAGGGGGACAAGGAAAGGGAGGATGATTTATGATTCTTCAATGCTTAAGTTGTCACAGCTGCTTCCCTTTCCCTCTGTTATTTGGGAAGAAAATAGAGCGATCCATCCTCAACGCCTGAGCGGAGCAGGAGCGTTCCCGTTCCTCGGTGTAATGCCAGCAGACAGGCTCAGGAAAGAGACAGGAAAAAAACTTCTCCAAAAACATTTAAGGTGCTCTGACCCCATTGTCAAAGTGGGTCTGTTGTGGGGAGGAGGAGGAGCAGCCAGGGTGGGGGATCCGGGTTGTCCTCACGCTCCAAACTCTTTCCGAGGAGCCTCCTGTGCCCTTTTCAAGTTATGTTGCTGCTGGGGAAAGGATGGAAAGGCTGTGGTCCATCAGTGCTCAGGTCCTGTTTGACACCACAAGGACACAGACCCCGAGATTCAGAAGGCTGAAAATGACTCCTTGATTTCTGGGCTGTGTCTCCCTTTTATACTATTTCACACAGACCAGTTGGATTGGTGACACAAAGACAAACCTCTTCACTCACATTGCTCAGAGCAGAGGGACATCAAGAAGAAGTCCCTCCTGGGAAAGGAATGAATAACAAAGTTACAGCTACAAAACCATTTCTCCTGTTTACAGAAAATTCCCTGGGAAAGGAATTTCAGAAAACCAAAACACCTCAGGCAGGAAACCAGGGCTGCAGGTCCCGCTGCCACAGCAACGCTGCTGGCCCTGCCTGCAGGAGCCCAGGCACAGCACAGCACCAGAGAAACCCTGGAAGAAGGGTTTCCAATGGATTTCACAGTCTTGGCAATCTGCATGGGCGTCTTCTGGCTCTGAGAGCAGAGCAAATTCGACCGGGGAGTCTTGGAGGCAGCAGGCAAAATTTATGGCGCTCCCCAGGTCGTTTATTTTTCATCGCATCATTTTTCTGGCCATAACTCCCTTTTAAATGGCAACAGCAGAGAGCCAGTGAGGTTTGTAAATTAAAATGAAAAAGCCCCACGGTTCCTTTCTTGTTGACTGAATAAACATTTAAAAAGCAAAAGAACCGAGCTGGAAATCTCACCGGTAACAAAGAATTTTCATCCCAGTTTATCTGTGGCAGCCTGCAAACAATGAGACACCTCTGCACTCCTTATTGCAGGAGGCAGCAATGAGAAATCCAGGCTGATCGTCCTGGGGAGTGGGGAGGAGGAGAAGGAAACACTGCTCTACTACCGAAAATGATTGTTTTGGAAAAATCAGGGAGCCTCATCCTGATCCTGCTCACAGCAGCATCAACCAGCTCCCAGTCTGGGCTCTACTGGGAATGGGCTGCTGTGGGTGTGAGGCTGGGGAGGAGAAGGAGCCTGATAATGGCAGGAGTTATCTCACTTCTCCCTGGGAACAGACCCTTCTCCCTGCTCTGGGTCAGGAGATCTGACCAGCTCCTGCAGAGCCTCTGAAATTCATTATTGCACACATCACAAAAATGCTTTTGCTGATAATATTTTTTTTTTAAAAAAGTCAACTAAAACATGGAAGGAAAAGAAAAACAACCCTGAAATAATAATAATAATAATAATAATAATAATAATAATAATAATAATAATAATAATGAATGTTTACGAAAACAGGTCCATTTCACCCAAGTCACTTAAAGTTCTTTGGGAAACTTGACAGCCCAGCCCAGGAGCTGATCTCTTTTAGCTTCAGGCTGCTCTGGGAGGAGGATGGAAGGCACAAGGTTGGATCTTGAGGGACAATTTCTACTTCAAAGGGGCTAAAAGTGGAGAGACCACATGAAAAACTCTTTATCAAGTACCTTTATCTCTGTCACAGCCACTTGTACTTCTAGGCCATGTGCTTTTCTGTCCCCAAACCCAAATCCTACACTAAAAAAAAACCCAAAAGGAGCATCAAAGAGCAGAAGAAAGTGTCTGTTCCAAGGTTGACTGGCTCCTGGTCCGGGCTGTGGCAGGAGCCATAGATTTTGCTTAATTAAGATAAGGCTGTTGCTCCTTTGCAGATTTCCTTAATTCAGGATTTATTGATGCAGCATTACCCAGCGTTTTAAAGTGATAAAATAGAGCTGCTGCAGGAGCCAAAGGCACCCTGAGCTGAGCTCTAATAGAGACAGATCTCCAGCTCTGGCCAAGCTCGGCTGCTTCCCCCAAATCCAATAGTGAGATTCCAGGGAGGGAAGTCCATCCCTCAGGTGCTGCTTTAAAGCCATCCCTGCCCCTGGTTTATAGTTCAGTAACTTTGCCTTTTGCAAAGTTAGACACCCTGCTAGAAACACTCCAAAAGGCCCTTTAATTCCTTTGGGCCCGTTCTGAAATACTGGATGTTCTAGGAGGGACACTCTGGCCTGCAGACAGTAAGATCACCAAGAGGCTTTGAGTTACTCTCAGAGCCCACTCCATGTTCTTGTCCTGGTGCTGAGATATTTACATTAGAGAAAAATACAGAACTTTCTAGTTAAACTTCCTAAAATGTCCAGAGGTAAACTGGAACTCTTTCCCTATTTGGAAACACCTGCTGGGTGTGGGAAATGCAGTCACAGAATTCACAGAATCACAGAATGTGTAGGTTGGGAGAGACCTCCAGGATCATCGAGTCCAACCCAGCCCCAACACCTCAACTAGATCACGGTATCAAGGGCCACATCCAGTCTCTTTTTAAACACATCCAGGGATGGTGACTCCTCCACCTCCCCAGGCAGACCATTCCAGGACTTTATCACCCTTTCTGTAAAGAACTTTTTCCCTAATATCCAACCTAAATTTCCCTTGGTGCAGCCTGAGGCTGTGTCCTCTCGTTCTGTCAGTGCTGCCTGGAGAAAAGAC
>QVAJ01000289.1:770390-828491 GCA_003546035.1 Mixornis gularis | reverse complement strand
CTGGACACAGCACTCAATGTCCATCCTAAACTGAGACACCCAGAGCTGGACACAGCACTCGAGGTGTGGCCTGACCAGTGCCGAGTCCAGGGGCAGAATGACCTCCCTGCTCCTGCTGGCCACACCATTGCTGATCCAGGCCAGGAGCCCTTGGCCCTCTCGGCCAGCTGGGCACACATTCCTACATGTCCCTGGATGTCGGATGGAATCCAATCTTCCCACTCCCCTCCGCAGTGTCTGAGGCGTCGCTCTGCAGTCGTGTCCCAGGAAAAACCCGACACGTCGTGCTACGAGCCCCAGCTGAGCAGAACAACCCAGCAGCTCATGTTTAATCCAGTTCCATTTGCCACGGATGCTGATTATCTCTGAGATTCATGAAAACAACTGTGATAAATTACTTGACAAACAAGATTAAAGTCCCTGAAGTTCCTTTATTGTTTCCACCCGCTCGCAGGCATTAAAAGTGCTCTGTCACATCAACCCAAACTCCTTTTTATTCTCCCCGACTTCCAATGTCAAGAGTATCTCCCTCCAATTATTTTCAAATTAGAATATTATTCTGTGGAGGCACATTGCCCGAGCCCCCCGAGGGAAAGGCATTTCCTTCCAAGGTGAGGAAGTGTCCTGAGCCCCAGGACCTGCTCTGTGTGTCTCCAGCATCAGAGACACCCAGCAGGGCTGCCCCGTGCACAAAGAAAAGCTTAAAATAACCCCAGACAGCTTCTCTCCACTGCAAGGGCTGTAAAAAACCGAATAATCAGGTCTGTTCCTGCTGTCTGATTGTTCTAAACTGAGCATTCTGAGGGATATTTTGGGTGAAGTGTTGGCCCAACATGAATCCATGCTGGGCTGCTGCTGCTTCAAAACAGGGCCTGGAATCAAACCTGGAATTCAGCTCAAACCAAGGGATGTCAGAGTTTTGGGACCAGTTTGGAGAAATGTCCTGAAATTCTGACACTTCCAGCAGGGTTTGATCCACACAGGGCTGGAGCTGCACAGGATTTCCCACATTTTATCCCGGCAGCTTCCCTGGGTTTGATCCTTCTGGAAACTGGACAGAGATGCTGCTGCTCCCCCTCCGGCCTCATTGTTGGGGCTGCTCCGGGTGGGAAAGGGGCTGAGGAGGAGGATGGTGATGAGGAGTTATTATTTTAATTATAGCTTTGATTTTTTAAAGAACAGCTCACTGTTTGGAGATTTTTGGGTGAAGTGTAAATTATGAAAAAAAAAAAGAAAAAGCAAAGAGTAAAATGACAGAGTTGACAGAGGATAAAGAGGAAAAAAATAAGCTTGTAAATAAGGGAATAGCTCAGGGAATTTGGAGGGTAAAGCAGAAATCAGCTGGGGATTCAAACTCCAATTCCAGCCCGAGTTTATAAACCTCTCTATAAATAGATGTATTTTTTCATGTTAAAAATATTTAACAAATACCACATATCTACTTCAATAGATATAGATTAATGCATATTTTATAGATATATATCAATACATACATCAGTATCTATTTTATGTATCAATATAGATTTTTATATACCAATACATATATCAACATCTAATATATATCAATATATTTTTATATATTGATATCTATTTTGTGTATCTCAACATATCTAACGTGGAACAAATGGATAAGTCAAGACAAAAATAAGATGCCAAGCTCCACCGCACATGTCAGATGAAAATATACCATAAATATATTTATAGTTACCACAATACAGGAGTAGAATTTGTCAAATCCCACTGGCAGCTCTAAACCCCATTCCTGACGTGATTAAATAACCCAGGACACGATTCAGTAGCCCAGGAATTGTTCCCACAAAACTAAGCATGATAAAATAACCCAGGAATTGTTCCCACATTGTCCTGGAAGCAAGAAGCCAATCTCAAAATCCCACATTCCATGCAGACAACATGGAGATACAAAATCAGCAGCGTTTGGGAGCAGTTTTATCACTTTAAGAAGATTTCTCCCAAAACAGCTTTGTCACAATTTTAACAGGGCCATCCACACCCCTCAGTTTTAATCTTGGTTTTGATCAAATCCCGAAATCCAACCGACTCAGAAGCTTTTCCCCATGACTGGGCCTCTCCTGCATGCCCGGATTTAAATGGAAATAAAATCAATCCTCTCTGCCAAGAGCCAACATCAGCCATCAGGAGCAGAAGTCAAGCAGCAGAACCAAGGTTTTCCTTTTTCCCTGAGGCTTTGGAACCAGCCTGGCACAATCCAAACGAACAAAATAAGCAAATCATGAGTGGAAAAATGGGGCAATAAGAGGACACAGAGCAAGCAGACTCAGAAATCAGATTTGTAGAACAATCTCAGTCTCAGAATCGCTTCTCAATGAACTCAGAAAAAGAAAAACTCATAAAAATACGTAAAATACAACTGGAATATCACCATTTATACCCACTGCTGGCATTTTCAAGGCACTGCCCCCCTCACAGGCACCCCAGCTGAGGTGTCTGAGCCCAAATCTTCAAAGCACCACAATTCCAGGTTTCCAGCAGCTGAGGGACTGCTCTGCCTGGGATGCTGGAGGTCCCAAGGTGTTTTTTTTTTCCAGCACACACAGAAATACAGCTGGTGAGCTCTCCAGCTGCTCCTCTGAGGGTGATGGCAGCCAGACTGCAGAACCTCTGCTGCTGCTCCATCAAAAGCCAGGGAACGAGAGGCACTGGGTGATTTCAGGCTCGTCACTCCCGAGGGAGAGCTGACTGCAACGCCAACGCTCCAGCTCCCAGATCTCTGAATTACCAGGACTCTATTATGTGAATCCATTTCCAGGCAATTAAGGATATTTAATGGCCTCGACAACTGGTGGGAACCAGCACGAAAATAAATCAGCTTCATTTGGGAGCAGAAAAAGAGCCCTCCCTACAAAAGCTGGTGGTATTAACAATTCACGTTTAACTACCCTCGTGCAACTATCAAGGTGTCACTTAAAGAGTGAGTAATGGGGAGGGAAGGATTTTAAACGATTCCCAACTAGACCCTGACCCTCTTCTTTCCAGCCATTAGCGAGTTCCTGAAGCCTTCACAGCAGTTTCGTTTGTTCTCAATCACCAGGAGCTTTAACGGTGGAATTTAAATGATCCTCTCCCAGACAGACCTAATTTTAAGAGCCGTTCAAGTGACATCGCTCTGAGCTACAGCACTTGGAGGAGACACTCCTGGAGCATCCTCTGAGCTGTTTGCTCCACTGGAGCAAGGGGAAAACACGAGTTTATCGGGAGCCATCCAGGATCCAGGGGATGGAGCCAAGGTGCCACAAGCAAAGGACAGATCATTCACCAAAAAAATGAAAAAATAAAAAAATCCCTTGCAGATTTGGCACCTGAGGTTGCAGGTGGAAATCCCAGTGGCAGCAGCAGCTCTGGTTTGCAGAGATACCGAGCCCCTCCCTGGCACAGGATCATCTCCAGCCCTTTGGGAAGATTCGGGAGATTTGGGTCTGCTCACAAACCTGTGGCCATCTCTTTGGGCCCAGCGTTCCCTGCACAGAAACCAGGATAACCTTTTCTAAAGCCTCATGTGGCAAAATCCTCCAACAAAACCCCCAAATAAATGAAGTTTGCAGAGCAAAGCTCACGCTGAGCATTCGAGCTGCTCCTTTAGCGGGGTGCACAACCCGCTACAAACTTTCAGCAAAAAAGAACAGAAAGGCTCTTTAAAGCCAGCGCTTTCCATGCTGCTTTATGCAGATATCTTCTGTTTAAGAGCCCTTTTCCTAAACTGTTTGATCTGAGCCGAGGAAGCCAATTACTGCAGATGCTGAGGCTTGTCAAGAAACAACCCCAAAATTCAATAAGCAGAAGAAAAGCACAGACGTGTTCAGGTAAAGCCTGAGGGCTTGTGCCGTCCCTGTCTCCCTGCGAGTGTTGTTCCAAATCACCAAACCTAACAGGAACTTTCCACTTCAGGAGCTTTCAGGCACGGCGGAGCTGCTTTGACATCATGGTTTGAAGCAGATGTCAGAGCAGCTCACGCTCGCCGTGCTTCCAGCTCGTCCTGCTCCGTGTTTTACACAGGGAACATCTTTTCAACGTCCGCGGCGGATACATCAAGGCAGCTCCGCGTCCCCACCACCACCACTCTCATTTACTCCCTAACCCAGTTCTGCTCCTGCTCCTCTCCCGAGCACAAAGGGAACAGTGGGAGCGGGCTGGGCCTTTCAAGTGGCCAAGAAATTCGCTCTGAAGTTCAGCCCTTGCTCCAAGCACGGCCCGAGACTTGAAGCTGCAGGAAAAACGCCTCCAGCTTCCTTGTGGATTTTACTCACTGCACACGCTGAGAGAAAGAGGGTTATGTGAAACTTTGCTGCGAGAGGCAGTTAAAGATGTTTTCTAGTCCTGACAATACCCTCACACCCCGATCTGCACCCGCAGATAAAAGTTACTTTTGCTACAACGAGAGTTTCGAGTGCGGCTCGTGCAGAATTCCCTGATAAGGACTAAAGCAGCTGCGCTGAGCAGAGCCTGGCGTGTCAGCTCCAGATGTTCCCACACAGGATTTGCAGCCAGAGTGGCACAGGAGGCCAATAAATCCCTCAGTGCTGCTGAAGGCCTGGGGCTGTTTATCAAACCCCCGGTTTCTGTGTGAGTGACACACGAGGGGGACAGGCCACAGCTCCAGGGGAGGTGCCAGCAGAATTCTTTTCCCTCTGCAGTTTTTCTGCTCCCCTGTGACAGCCCCCTTATCCCAACCCCAAGTTCCAGGTCTCCTTGGGGAATCCAAGCCTGACCAGGGTGTTTTCTACACGAAAATTCAATAGCAGGGCCTCAAGCTGCTTTGCATGAACGAGACATCATCTTTTACAGGCGCCGTGCTTTGGCTCCAGACGTGAATTCCATGTTCAACAGCTCTTCCCTGCTGCAGCCTTTCATCTTATCAGCCCTGACTGCAGGGGTGGATTTGGCCCTTGTCATCGTGCATGATATTATGTATGGCTTTCTCATTAGAGAGGGAGAAAAACCCGTCCTGTTCCCAAAGCAAACTGGCTGCCAGGGCTTGGCACGTCCTGCTGGCAGCGTGTCACCACAGGACAGGAAATAAAGGTGCTGACTGCAGTGAGGAGGCAGCAGAAATCAGAAGGTTTATTTCCAATCCATTCAGCCCTTTTATAACACGCTGTGCTAAAGGCACGTTATTGCTCCATAGGACTGACACCTCTGCCATGGGCTGAGGGACAGAAACAGCAAACAACACCTGCTGGGATGGGAAAGGAATATTGTTTACACAGGGTTGGTTTGGGAAAAAGAAAAACTGTGGAAAAGTTTTCCTTGGGAAGAGCTCAGCAATTCTCAGGCTCAGAAAATATCGGGACCACAGCAGCACCCACTGGAGCTGCTCATCCCTGTAGCCCTGGTTTTGTGCCTGAGGTGTTTTGGTTTTCTGAAATTCTTTTCCAGGGAATTTTATGTAAATAAGGTAAGTGTTTTTGTAACTGTACTTATATCTTGCATTCCTTTTCCTAGGAGGGACTTCTTCTTGATGTCCCTCTGCTCTGAGCAATGTGAGTGAAGAGGTTTGTCTTTGTGTCACCAATCCAACTGGTCTGTGTGAAATAGTATAAAAGGGAGACACATCCCAGAAATCAAGGAGTCATTTTCAGCCCTCTGAATGTCAGTCTGTGTCCTTGTGGTGTCAAACAGCATCACGTCCCTTCTCCTCTGCTGAGAGCCCTGCTCAGCCCCAGCCCTCCCTGCCAGCCAGCAGTCCCCAGGCAAACTCCAGGGGAGCAGCAGTGCAGGGAAGCCTCACAGAGTGCCAAAAAGGAGGTATTTTATTTTATTTTATATCAGTGTGCTCTGGCGTCCCCAGCACGTCCTTTCTCACCACCACTGTCAGTTTATGGAGTGGACTGACTTCAACAGTGCTGAGCTGGAGTGGCTGAATCGGTGGATCTTTTTCAGGGATCCTGGGCTGCCAAGTTTTGGTCCTATTAATCCACACCTTTCCTAATTTTCATGCTTTCCTAGATTGCAGTGGATCTTCGTCAACTCTTACCAACTGCATTAAATCACATTAGCAGGGAAGAGATGTTTGCAGAGCAACCTCCCTGTACAATTCCCCTCCTTATCATTCTTGGAGCTGTGTTTCAGGGCAAGAAGATCTGCAGCATAAAATCCCCCTGAATATGAAATTTTCTGAGTAATTCTGTCACAATCCTCCCAGGACACCCTAGTCAAGGCTGAACAATCCAGTAAAAGCCCTACAGAACAGCAGAGAAATTAATCATGCATTTTTAAGTGTTTTGAACCTCCTTGTAGGATTTAATGAAGAATTCTGGGGAGCTTTTAAAGGCATAGGGAAAAAAAAAGAAGCCTCACCTAGTCTATAAATTGAGTTCTGGATGTAAATGAAGCTGATGAATATGAGGGAAGGTTTTTCACTATCTAAAGGCAATCCTGAGGCAATCCTTGATGCCTTCTTGCTGGTCATTGTGATTTTTTTTTTTAATGGCATCCATGCCCGCAGAAGTCAACAGCAGAGGTGTCATTAACTCCCCACCAAATCACTTCCAAAGTCCTCTCCTTCTGATTTTTAATGTCCCACAAGTGGAAGTTATCCACTGGCTGCTGCCTGAGCTGGAAATGTTGAGCTCCATTAAAAAATAAACGTTTTTTCCTGCATAAAGCAGGGAGTAGCTGGATGCTGCAATAACCCAGGGAAAATGAAGGGGCTTAACGGCAGAAATTGGAAGCAGGTACCCAGAGTGTCGTTTCTTCCCGGGAAGGCCGGGCTGTTAGGAACTTTATGGAGTGGCTGAGAAATGGCCTTTAGCCTGAGATGAATGGGATTGGCTTTAAAGCACCCTGGGCAGGTGACAGTCAGTAAACTCCAGGATATTGTTTAAGGATTGTGAAAGACCTGGAGGGGCTGGAATGTGTCCAGAGATGGAAACAAAAACTGTGGAAGGGTTTGGGGCACCAGGAGAGGCTGAGGGAGCTGGGAAAGGGGCTCAGCCTGGAGAAAAGGAGGCTCAGGGGGGACCTTGTGGCTCTGCACAACTCCCTGACAGGAGGGGACAGCCGGGGGGGTCGGGCTCTGCTCCCAGGGAACAGGGACAGGAGGAGAGGGAACGGCCTCAGGCCGGGCCAGGGGAGGCTCAGGGTGGACAGCAGCAGGAATTTCCCCATGGAAAGGACAGTCAGGCCTTGGAGCTGCCCAGGGGAGGCTCAGGGTGGACAGCAGCAGGAATTTCCCCATGGAAAGGACAGTCAGGCCTTGGAGCTGCCCAGGGGAGCCTCAGGGTGGACATCAACAGGAATTTCTCCATGGGAAGGGTTTTAAAGCTTTGGAATGGGCTGCCCAGGGATGTGGTGGAGTCCCCATCCCTGGAAGTGTTCAAACAGGGACGTGGCACTTGAGGACAGGGTTTAGTGGTGAGTGTGGTGGTGACAGTGTCAGTTGGGTATTCAGCTGCTGAGATAAAGCTGTAAATAAAGAGCTCAGGGTATTTCTGCCGTGAGGAGGGGACGTTGGAACAGTGGCTGACGGAAGGCAGCTCGACACGTTTTTGGGAGGATCCACGGAACAAAGAGCTCTACCCACAGCACAGGTAAAACTCTGCCTGTTGAATAATTACCTTAATTTTTTTTAATGGCATGCAAAGACTGTGTCAGTGGCACTTTTCATTATCCACTTCAGCAGCCCAGAACTCCTCGGTAATTATGGCCATCCACTCTGCTTTGACAGTGCTAACGAAGAGAACAAGGGCTGCTGATAGTACACAGCTCCTCGTAAAGGATTCACGGCAGAAGGCAACAATCTAAATAGCAAAGCTGACGGGTTTGCACAGTGCCTTGCTGCAGGGAGTGTGCATTTTCTCTGGGATGCAGCAAATACCTCAGACTTGGGGAGCAGGCTGTGGTACAACGACCTTAAAAGCCATTAAATACAATTCTGACAGTCCCTGCCTTTGTCAAATGAGCAAACAAGTCACCTCCTCTGCCTAAATCTCACTGAAAAGTGCTAAAAAATCTCTTTCACTCACCTTTCCCCCCCTCATTCACTCCCCTTTCCCTCTTTTCCTTTCCTCACCTTTTCCCATCTTTCCCCATCCCCTTCCCTGACCTTTCCCCACCTCATTCCTTATTCACCTTTCCCCCACCCACTATTACCAGAAAGTCTTACAAAATGCAATTAAAAACAGGGCAAAATTACCTCAAAATCACACAACAAAATCACCTCAAGGGCAAATCTATAAACTCTCAGACGTGATGTTCCCCACTGTGATAAGAATCTCAAAAATGAAAAAGATTCTTGGAGCCCTCATTTGTTTTGTTACAATCCAGGGCGTTCCTCTGAGATTAACTCAGAATCTGAAGGAGCTCGGAGCCCTTTTCTGTGGAATTTCTGGAACACGGCTTCAGTGAGTTCATTGAACTTGGGGATCAGCACCGCAGCAGCAGAGCAGCCAAAGTTAAGGCAAGACAAACTGAGGCATCAATCTGCCTCAGCGCCTGTGAAATATCTGAAGATTAAGATCCTTGGCCAGATCAAACACCCCAGATTAGCACTAACGACATATTTAAGGCTTTTTCAACCTCCATTCACAGACAAATCTCCTCATTGCTGCAGATAAAGCTGCCTCATTAGACACTTCTCCATACAAAGGCTTCTAATATTTCCATTTTTCATCTGCCTCATACTTTTAAGCCAAAAAGAGACGCCTTACTACAAAAATAAAGGAAGTTTTTCATCTATTCACTGGGACACCTGACAGGATTTTGCACATCCGACTTGGAGACCATAAAGAATTTAGAAGAAGCAGCAGTTGGTTAAAAGTCAGCCTCTTGAAAAGGTTCTTTTTTTTTTTTTTTAGGGGCAAAATATCAAGTTCTAATTTTGGTACTGAAAACACTTCGCAAGACTCAGCTCCTAATCCATCCATCCCCAAAGAAATACAAATCTCTTTTATCCAAAGAACACTTTGGGGGGGAGGTGGTTATCTCTGTTTTGCCACCAGCTCTAAAAATGATATTTGGGTCTCCAATTATTTTACACACATCAATAAATCCCAAAGGTCCTTCAGACCAGCTGCACCAGAGCTCCCCTTGGGAAGGGGTCCAGGGGGTCTTTGTTGCGTCTCCCTGAATTCTCTCTGACACTTCCCTCTGCAGAGTCCCCTCAAGTGTAGCCCACCATCAAACCCTGCTAAAACATTGTCACATTTAACACCAAACCTTGTTAATTCACTGGTTTATATCAATTTATATCAACATCAGTATTTCTCTGCTAAAAGCAAAGCTCCATCCTCAGGAAGAGGATCCCTCCCAAGACTTTTAGTGGGGAAGGAATTCTTGGTGTCCCCAGGAACAGAGTTCACTTCACTGGAGGCAAAAGGAGGCGAAAGAAAAGGAACTAATTCCCTTTCCAAAATCACACGGGAGAACTGGTAGCAGGAATGGGGACAGAACCAAAATCAAGACTAGCTCAGAGGATCAAAACCAAGACTATCCCAGAGAATCAAAGACTAACTCAGATTTAAAACCAAGACTAACTCAGAGGCTGAGCCCCCTCCTGATTCCCCTCAGTGCAGCCCTGGAGAGCCCCTTCCCTCGGGTGAGAACATCCTTTTAATCTGCTGGATTTCACTTGTCATTTCCGTGCAGCCTCCACTTCAAACCACATCCCATCCCCTCGGCATTCATCATCTGAGCATTTCCATCCCTCTCCTTCGTTTTATCCCATTAGGGGAGTTAGAAAGAAATAAATTGGAATCACAACACACCTACAGCTTGTTCTGAAAGAGACTTAGCGCTTGACTCACCTACTTAGATGTCAATTTAACACTCTTAGCTGGATTTAAATTGAGTCAGGACCCATCAGTTTAAGGCAGAATCTCAATCTGCTCCCCCCACACTTGTAAGGATTAGGATGGGGAAAAAATAAATCGAATAGTGCCACAACCTGGGAATGCTCAACAATTCATTCCCTGCCTCATTCATCTGATTTGGGAGGTGCCCAAGCACGGAATGAGTTTGGGAGTCCCAGCTGCTGCTGCTGCTGTGTCCTCCTGAACGTGCTCCTCCAGGAAAGGGAGCTCCAGGGATTCCCAGGATTTCCCTTCTGTCCCACGGAAGCACCAGTTCCTCACAGAACAATAAAGATTTTGTCACCCCAGGCCATTCTTTTCAAACCTGTCTTTCTAAATACAAAACGTGCCAGCCTTTCACTCAAACTGCAGCGGAGGGATGAAGGAAATGAGGGACCTTTTCCACAGATGTTACTTGGGTTTTTCCCAGAGAAGAACAGGGCAGGAATTTGTCAGAAGTGGCTGAAAATCCTGAAAGGGACACAGGGAACTGCTCTGAAGTTGCTCCTCCCCACACTTTCCCAAGGCTCTCTGCCACCAGACCCCATTTTTGTCGGCGTGTGACCTTTTTGGGGCAGATAATCCTCTCATCTCCAGGGCTGAGCACAAAGGTTCCCCAGTCGCTAATGGGATTCTGGAATTACTCCTGAGAGGGGTGATTTCAGAGATGGTTCTTTTGATGCCAGCATGAGCATTAGGATAAATTCTGTATTTAACCACCATTACCAGTAATATCAGCTGCTCTGAATTACCTGGGACTGAGGTTCAGCGATGCCTGAGAAAATGGGAGTCAGATTTTTCACAGCAGCCAATAATTCCGCCTTGGTGCTTTTTTAAATAAGGCCCCCTAACACCCAAGCCTGAAGAGACTCATTTTCCAGGCATATCCAGACATTTCTCCAATTCTGATGCAGAATTCCAGCTTCCAATCCGCTCATCCCAAAACTGCCAGTTCAGAAATTTGGGCTGGATCTTTAATTACCTGACAAAAAAAGCAAATCCAATCCCACCTATTTGCTAAGAACCAGCATCACTCCCTGCAACCTCTCTGCTCCAAATTACTGAAATGTAAGAAAATTCCAGAGCATCTCAGATCTGTTCCCTGTCCAGGTTTCCTGTGGGTGAGCTGACATCCCAAAGTGAGGTTCAGTGTCCCAAAACAACTCAGCACTGCAGTGACATCACTCAAACAGCCCCGTCTTTGACCCACGAGACTTGTTCCTGTGTTGTGTCTCCCTTTTCCAGTTGTGGAAGCCCCTTTGGGCTCCAGCCAGGCCAACCCAGCTCACACCACAGGCTGGGGGATGTCTCATTTCCTAAGGACAAAACCCTGCCGCCCCATATCCTTGGAATGCATCAATCCCATAATTAGGTGTATTAAGAGCTGTGCCTGTCGTATCTCACTCATTTCCACAAGACATAAGAAGTCACATTTAGAAGTCATTAAGCTGAAATGAAATCTTTGCTGGGCTTAATTAACTTAAATATTCATGAAACAGGATAGCAGGGGGAGAGTGTTGTTCTTAATCAAAACAGACATCGCTGTTCCATAATGCAAATTCCGATTTCTTCTGTGGACAATGCCAGCTCCTGCAGCAGGGTTTGATGGCCAGCGTTGCAAAGTGCAGCTGGGAAAGGATTCACGTTGTCCTTTAGCTCCCCAACACGGGGGGAATTTGCTGATCCAAACATGTGCTTAAACAACAACGTGGTGCCTAACACAGGAGTTCCTTCCGGGGCCGTTTATCACCGTGTGCTCAGGCTGAGTGCAGCACTCAGCCCCTCTCCAGCCTCGGGAAAAGCCTCCCAAAGGCAGTTACTCATTTCTGTCTCAGGACTGTGGCACTTTCACAGCTCCTGGGCTGTTCTTCTGCACACACAGCTCTGCCCTGACCTGCAGAGCCTTGGACAAACCCAGTTCTCGTGGATCACTCCAGACTCCTGCACCAGAGCTGCTCCCAGCCCTCTGCTCTACCATGTCCTGTCCTGTCCTGTCCTGTCCTGTCCTGTCCTCTCCTCTCCTCTCCATTTTTTGGGAACTCTGGCAGGAGTGGCAGTGATCATTTCTCTTCATACAAACCTCTGTGGTGAGGGCAGGTGCCCAAGAATGGGAGATCAATTCCCATTCCAGAGGGAAATCCATAAAACTCAGCCCCTCCGGCTGGAATTCCTCCCCCTCCTGTGGCCGACCTGGGCTGCTCAGCAGGAAAAAAAAATAAAATTACACAAGATTTGTCGTTTTGAGAAGTGGAGCCAGCAGATTGCCACGGTAAGCAGGAAAAAAAAACTACTTCGAAAATAGGGAGGAAATACAGTTTCACATTTGTGTTAATGGCAGCTTTGGTTTCATTATCTGCCAGCCCCGTGCTCAGCTTTGGATGCAATTAAAATGAGAGAAATAAAATACTCGATGGAAGGAGCAGCGTTTGCTGGTAATGAAATGTTTATGGATCAATTTGTACCCCAGTAAAGAGTGAATGAATTTACTGCGGGAGGAGAGAAAACAAAATGGAGATAAGCACCGAAAATCACTTGGACTCCAGACATGCACAAAATGTTATTATTTCCCCTCAGAAAAGATAATATTGATTGTCGAGAAGTGTTTGGACAATGCCAACAATGTGTTTTGCTGATAAAATACAATGACCCATTTAGGAGATGTCGGTACAGAAAACAGCACGGGCTGAAATAAAACTCCACGTTTCAAATCTCCTTTGATAAATCCCCAGAAGAGAAAACCTTGCCATGACCTCCTCTCCTCCACAGTTCTCCTCTCTCCAGGACACCGGGCTGGCATTGTGCTGGAGCAGGTGCCCCAACTTTTGCTTAAAATGTGACAAATCTCATCTGTTCCTACTTCATTTTCCACTTCTAATACAGGCAAAAAAAAAAAAATCCTGTTTGCATATTTACAACAAAAAAAGCAAAAATTCAATTAAGTTCCTAAGGGCAGGAACAGATTTATTCAGTGCCTGGAATAACAAAAGCCTCAGCTGGGATGAAAGGGAAAAACATCTCCACGACACCAAACATTTAAAGGAAGTTTTGATCTGATGCAGTTTAATGTGTACACAGAGGGGGGAAAAATTCTCAGAGAATTTTGCTGCTTTTAACTAAGATGAAATGTTTGATATCCTTGTGGGTTCAGCCACTATTAGGAACAGCATCGGATCACAATCCCACAAAAGAATAACAAAGGTTTGGGGGAAGCAGCGGGACGCTCACTGTTATTTTTACAGAGGGAATGAGTCTTTCTCTAATGTGATGGGAAAGAAGAGTTTTCATGCAAATCACCAGCGGAGGCTCAGCTTTGTCTTTAAGTTTGGGGATGATCCAAATGCTGCTCCTGGCTCAGCCCCAGCTGTGACACCGGCACCGGGAAGGGGGAGCCTCAAACCCAGGGAAAATGGGGCAGGGACAGAAAGGGAGAGAGGGAGGGAAAGGGAGAAAGGAAGAAAAAGGGAAAGAAAAAGGGAGAGAGAAAGGGAGAGAAGGGGACAGAGAAGGAGAGAAAGGGAGAGAGGGAGAGAATGGGAGAGAAAAGGAGAGAAAGGGAAAGAATGGAAAAGAAAGGAAAAGAAGAAGAGAAAGGGAGAGAAAAGGAGAGAGAGGGAGAGAAAGGGAAAGAGGATGAGAAAGGGAAAGAAAGGAAGAGAAAGGGAGAGAAAGAGAGAAAAAGAAAGAGCAAAGGGGCAGTGCCTGAGGGCTGGAGCAGCTCCGTTCATCTCCACAACAAAGGGTGATGGATAACAAGCCCCTGAGGAGCCCTCGGTGCCCTGGGCAGCTCCAGCCGTTCCCGGGAATTGTCTGGATCCCGCAGCCCCGCAGCTCCTGCAGGGCCCAGGAATCCCTTTGGCTGCTGGAGGACCCGCAGAGCTGCAGGTTAATCCAAGGAAAWATTTATTCATCCCTCACGTTTAATCCAAATCCGTGGAATTTTTGACCCTGGATTGGGAACGATGGTGAGGGCTCCACCGAGGTGCCCCAAATCCCTGGGAACAGGGAAGGACAAAGTCCTGACAACTCCTGACAGCCTGTGGGTGATCTGCAGGACACAAAATGCCCTCGGTAAAATCTGCTGCTGCCTCTGCAGGGTCGTTTGGGTTCAGTTTCCATTGCCGGGGACAGCAGGGTCACGGCTCAGAAAAGAAATTTACTCAGCTCAATTTAGAGCAGAAATTGTGCTGGGTAATAAAATCACTTTGGAAAATCAACACCTGACCCGCCGCCGGAGCTGGGCGCTGACCAGCACAGCCAGCAGCACCCCTGGAAGAGCCAAATAAATCCAATTTCTCTGCCTCCAGTCTGCTCTTCCCCTGCAGCACAACCAAGGCGAAAAGTCATGATTCAAACTCCCCGGTGCAGGAGCCAAGTTCCCCGAGAATCCTGACAGGCAACCGATGAACACGGCATGAAATATGCAAAGGAAGACTCATCCTTGCCTAAGGACTGGAGGAGAGGCTGAATCCCAGCCCACACACCCAAAAAAGGCTTTTTGAAGGGGATCCAACGCTCCAGGACTTTGGGAATTATGTGGATCCAGACCCTGGATAGGCTGATGCTCCACACATCGAAATGGGGCATCAACCAGAAATAGCCCCTTAATTAAACGTTCCCCAAAAAGTTCATTTGGCTTCCCAGGGAACTTTCCCGAAGATCCCAGGAACCAAAGTGCCATGCTGGAGCACCTGCAATGCTTTAATTAAACCCGTTTTTCAAAAAATTCTTGATTTCTACCCTCAAAACAGGGATTCTTTTTTCAAATAAGATCCTTTTGGAAAGCTGAGCTGAGCTTCCCAAAACCCCCTTGGGATTGGACCTCCTCAAGCTGACTCAGTTCCCAACTTACTTTAAACTAGTATAAGTAAGGTATAAAAGTGTTTCATAATTCATGAAATTCCCAACCTTTTGCTATTTTGAAGGGGATTTGATCCTCAACAATTGACAAATCATTCTTTTTAGCCCGGAAATAATTATGGAATAACCACATAACACAAGTTCAGCCATTCCTCCCTCCAGTTTGGACCAGCCTGGAATACAATATTTCACAAACCTTCAATATCTCATGGACTTCCACTGGTTGAGGATAAACAACATTCCCACAGAACTGGCTCCGTGGATTAAAGCAAGAGCTTTATTTTGCTGCTGTCAATTTCTCCATTTTCAATTATTTCTGATATTTTCCTGTTGCCTGCAGGGTAACAAGTTTGATTTTGTGAAGGGCAGTGGCACCTCCAAAGAATTCATCAGCCTGTTTGTTCTCTGCCCAATTGATTTGACCTTTGCTGGCTCACCTGCTCCTGGACATTTTCAGGGAACCGCAGGAGTCCCCACTCCGGGGAAGAGCTCTTAAACCACGTTTTCACAAGTGCTAAATATCTTCATATCCCAACGATTATGGGAAAAAAAATTGGAAGTGCCCAAGGGCTTCCAAACCCTCCAGCTCAGGTCATGCTGCAATTCCCAGATCTGTCTGCAAAATTCACTGGTAGAGCAGTTAAGAGGGAAAAAAAGGCAACACAGAAATAGGCAGCAAAGGCATCTGCTCAGGAAAAACACGGCTCCAAATCGCAGCAAATTCTAAAATTCTTGGTTTGCTATTCATAGCTTCTTCCGTCAACTTGTCAGAGGAGATTTCTGACTCTCAGCACAAAAGGTTTCCATTCTGTACCAGAGGAATTCGCAATTGGATGCAAATCAAGTTGTTTTCCCTCCTTTTACGTTTGTATTTCCAGCCTGATGTTGTTTAATGGAGTGGGAACAGCAGCCAAATGTGCTTTGACTGGACACCCCTTCCATGGCAACTGGGACAGGAGTTGGTTTTGGCCACGGTGGAGATGCAGGGGAGGCAGAAAATGACATTTGTGTATTTTGGGGGGCTTTTGTTTCCTCTTTAAATCGCCACTGTTTGGTGACAGGCTGGGCCTGGGATCCCAGCCCTGCCTTCAGCCTCTCCAAGGCAGCTCCAGGATCAATTCCAAGGCTCATTCCCTGACTCTAATTCCCTCCTGCAATGCCCACAGCCTGGAATAAACCCTCCATCTCCCACATTTCCAGCAGGAATCCCTGCCCAGAGCACACTCTATTGTTATGTGTGGACCTGGTATTTTTTGAGCCTGAGCTCTTCCCAAGGGAAATTTTCCACAGTTTTTCTTTTTCCCAAACCAACCTTGTGTRAACAATATYCCTTTCCCATCCCAGCAGGTGTTGTTTGCTGTTTCTGTCCCTCAGCCCATGGCAGAGGTGTCAGTCCTATGGAGCAATAACGTGCCTTTAGCACAGCGTGTTATAAAAGGGCTGAATGGATTGTAAATAAACCTCCTGATTTCTGCTGCCTCCTCACTGCAGTCAGCACCTTTATTTCCTGTCCCATTGCGACATGCCTGTCCCAGGGTGTGTTGGGAACCTCCACAAGTTCATCATGGGAAGATGAGAACATTCCTGGAGCACTGTGTGTGTGGGAACTGACCATGGTCAGAAAACAGATTTGGGGAATGATAAGCCCATTCCCATCAATTCATTCCCATCAGTTATTCCCACACCCAGTGCAGTTCTGGAACTCACAATCCCATCCTAATCCTTCTGCTCTGGGACTTTAACCCAAACCAGGACACTGAAGCCCACCAAGTCTTCATCAAACCCAACAACTTCCCAAAATCATCTCCTCAATCCGTTCATTTCCATCCCCTGAAATCCCTGCCGGGTCAATCCCAAACTTCCACACGCCGCACATGTGAAATGTGGGATTGAGATGAAGGAAATGGCTCCTTCCCACCAGCCCAGCCCTAAAATTAGCTTGTTTTGAACAGATTGCAGCGCTGAGCTGGGAAACAGAATGCTCCCAAGGATGTTCAAACCTCCCAAGCTGCTTTTATCCCAGGCAAGGAATGTTTCATCCACCTGACTCCACTGGCAGGGATCTGCTTCCCATCTGAGCCCACCTGTTGGAAAATTCACTCGCTCTTCAACAGGCAGAAATCCTCAAATTCCAGCAGAATTCCCAGTTCAGTTCAAGGAATAATTTGTTACATGGCTCAGGGATGGGAGAAAGGTGCCCCAGCTCAGGTTGGACGTGGAGCTGCTCTGCTGAAATCAAGGAGTCCACCACAGGGATAGGATTTATCAGCCAGGGGTTGGATTTTTTAGTGAGAATCACAAAAAAAGAAAAAATTCAAATAAGGAAAGGAGAAATTAAAAATTCAAAAAAAAAGAAAGAAGAAAAAAAATGAAAAAAAGAGAATATTTTAAAAAATTCCCAAACCAGTTCCTCCTTCCATCCCCACACCTCCCAAAGGCTATGGAATAATCTTTTTTTTATTGATATTTTGCTGTTTGAGCTCAACCCCCCCCCCAATTTTGGCACTGTTATTTCTTGATTTTGCTGCAGAGATTTTGTGAGCTGAATTCTCTGCAAACAGGAACTTCTCCTCATCTGCAGGTGTCACCTTGCCCTGGGTGACAGCACCTGATGGTACAAATGGGATTTGGTTTAAAAAATGGAGAGCACTTGGAGATTGCTCCTCCTTGGAGCTCATCAAAACACTCCTGCAAGGATCTCTCTGCTCTGAAAAAAAATGGCATTTCATGGAATTGTTCCTGGAAACCTGTCAGTGCTGGCGAGGCCTTGGAGAAACAGTTGTTCTTTTCAGAAAAGGCACAAACCTGGCGTTTGAGGTTCTTTCCTCTCTCCTTTTTAAGATCACAAAGTTGTCAGAGTGGTAATGAAATGTTTTCATAGGTTTTCCTGCTTTTGGTTCTTTAATTGAAGCGGCGCCTCCTCCTGTTGCTTCCAAGGGACTCCATGGAAGTTATTTTGGAGAGAAAATAAGGGTTGGAGGGAAAGTTTTGCCATCAGTCACCCCCAGTCCCCAAATGGGAACATTTCAGACACTTCATCCTCTCACCCAGGCAGAACTAAACTCTGAGTTAACAAACACACAGAGTCTCCTTCAGGTAACGGGGTGGGGGGGGAATCATTAAATTATTTCCTTTCCCCCTTGCCTGAAGAACATGGAGCATTATCTAAATGTGGATCTGGCTCAGGCAGAGCAAAATTTCTATTTTTCTTCCTATTTTTCTATTTCTCTCCTAATTTTTTTCCCCTATTTTTCACTCAACCTTTCCCTGCCTCCTGCAGCAGAGTGGGAGGGTGGCTGAAGGTCCAGAGACCCCAAGGTCACTCCTCTGTCTGGGTGGACATTTAGGAAAAACATGTGGGAAACGCAACCGTGGATTCCTTCTTTCCAATTTCCATAGAAACAGCAACGTGTAGCTTTTCCAAACCAGAAGATCTTACACTATGAGCTGTGTTTATTGTCCCTTGAGGCTGTTCTTTTGGAAGTGCATCTTATTTTCTCTCCGAAATAACTTCCATTTTTGCCCTCTCAAACACCCCGTGGCAATGAGCTCCACCACTGGATAACACAGGGAAAAATAACCCCAAAACTTATTTTTTTTCTTTTTGTTTTTATAACCTGCTGATGAGTTTAAAAAGGCCCACTGCACGAGGCCCTGCAGATGCTTTTAAGTTTGAAAGAGGAATAAGTGCCAAATCATCATTCCTACCTGTGGGCTGAATTTGAGTCAGTTCAGACTTAATTCCCATAAAACTGCACCGCTGTGTTTTTCCCTAAGTGCCACTTCCATCAGGAAGAGCTGATAATGGACCAATTTGTGCTGCTGTATCAATGTAAATCCACAGCAATCCCATCACTTTGTTCACCCATAAATTTCACCCGGCATTAGTTGGACTAAAAGCTGGGTTTGCACCTCACTGGGCTTTTCCTCCCAAACCTTCTCCGTGTTTTCTACAACGTCGTACCAGGAGCAGCTCCTGTTTTATAACCAGATTATTTATCTGCAGCTGCACAGATTTCATCACGGAGTTATGGACACCTCTGAAAGTTTACAGTGTAAAGGAAATTGGAGCAAAAGCCTAAATAAACTGAAACTTGCCTTTTAAACACCCCCTTCCAGGCAAAACCACCACCAAAAATAGAGGAATTTTAAACAAACTGAATAATGTCACTGTTTTTCATTGGTTTTTACCTTCCTGGCTCCTAACCCTTTATTTCCTGAAGATACCCAAGGAGAAAACACCTTTACATTCCTGTTCCTACTCTTTCATGTAAAAATTCCATGGGATTTTGACCATCTTAAATTCCCAGGCAAGATTTTAAGATTCAGATGCTCCCAATGGCCTGTGGCCATTCCTCTGCCATCTCCCGAAGGGCACCAGCTGAGATAAAGATGAATTTAGAACTGAGACCCTCCCAATCCTGTAAATTGAGGGATTTCAGATGTGAATCCGAGCCCTGAGCACCTTAAATCCAGGAGAAATGCAAAGCACCCACGGGCACCATCAGCCTGACTCACTTCAGAGTCCACTGGGTGTATTTATATCCCAAAGACATCGCTGGGGAGGGCTGTTGGCTCTCAGGCTGGAAAAGTCATTTCAGTGGCAATTCTGTGCAGCCCTGGTTTGTGCCTGAGGTGTTTTGGTTTCCTGAAATTCTTTTCCCAAAGAATTTTCTGTAACCAGGAGAAATGTTTTTGTAACTGTAACTTTGTTATTCATTCCTTTCCCAGGAGGGACTTCTTCTTGATGTCCCTGTGCTCTGAGCAATGTGAGTGAAGAGGTTTGTCTTTGTGTCACCAATCCAACTCGTCTGTGTGAAATAGTATCAAAGGGAGACACATCCCAAAAATCAAGGAGTCATTTTCAGCCTTCTGAATCTCAGGGTCTGTGTCCTTGTGGTGTAAAACAGTGTCAATTCTGCCACAAAATACAGCTCCTGTTAGCAGAGAAGTGTTTTTTTGTAAAATATTCCTTTCTGCTGACACTGTCCTTGGCCAGGTGCTGGGGCTGATCTCGGCCTTCCCTCCCAAGGCTGTTCTGCTCCTCGGGGTCGTGGCTGGGACACGACAACCTCATAAAAAATTCTAAAGGTCGGGCCTGAGCTTTGAGGAGCCCATCAGCCAGGAGGAAAAGCTGAGCTAAATCACAACTGGCTGCACAAACATTAAATATAAAATTAATGCTGAACAGCTGAGTCTCCATGCCAAGGTGACCCATTCCAGGAGACAATCCCCTCCCATCTGCCTCCTCCTCTCCTTCCTTAAGGATCCCTGTGGTCTCTCTGGGTGCTGCTGCAGTGAGCAGTTGGAGGCAGTTCCAAGATAATTCAGCCTTAGATTAACACCTCTGTCCTGTAACTGAATAATTCTACTTTCAGTCATCTTGAGGATGCTGCTGGTCTTATTTTTGATCTGAAATCCCACCCTGGTGCAGCTTTAAGTGACTTCTATATTGTGTTGAGTTGGAGATGATTTGTCCAAGTGTTTCAACAAGAGGCTGCCGACGCCTCAGATCCAACATCCATCCTCTGAGGTGTCAAAGAGCTTTGAGCTGCCTGTGAACTTTGGATGGAGACAAAAAGAAGTCCCACAAAGCCACAACAGCCTCCCCAACCTTTGCTCTGGCACTACCCCGGCCCCATTCACCGGCCCCAAGGGCTCATCCCACCCGTGGTCCATGAGAAGGATCTGACAGCAGGTTCAGCCTCATTACTGTGTCCTCTGTGAGCATCTCGTGCCCTCCAGGGTCAGGCAGGTTCTCCTTGTTGTGGCTCTCCACAGTTTATTGGGATGAGGCTGAGGAGGAGCACAAAGCCACACAAAACCTCCCCATGGCCGTGTCGTGCTCTCTCCTCTGAACACTCGGTGACTTCTGAGCTTGTGGCAACCCTCAGAACCTCGACTTTCAGGTTCTCTCTGTAGTGGCCTCTTCAAGGCCCCTTTTCCAGGCCTTTTCATCCAAGTCAGACAGTCACATCTCCTTGCCTGGGTGGCTTTGAACACTCTGCTGTAGCTGGGAGGAAAAGCTCCCTTCTTCTGGCCCACGGCTCCGTTTCATTTATTGTGCCTAGAACAGCAGCACGGCACCCAGATTTTGTCAGGGAGGTCAGGAGGTTAAGGAAAAGGTCCAAGAAAAACTTAACCTCCCTGAGATAGAAATTAGTGCTCACAAAGATGAGTGGGGAATGGAATGTTGGAGGATAAAAGTGGCTACTTGTATTCCGAGGGTTGCAGTGACTTCTTTTAGTACAAGACCCACTGCAACTCAATTAGGGCTCCACAACCTGAAGAAAAGGTAAAACTTTGCCATATAAATAGTGAGAGTAGGGACTAAATGTCAGCACAACCCATAAGATGACCTCCAACAAAACAGAAATAAGTAGATCTTGCGAGGGAAGCCAAAGATGCTGGATTGGGATGTGGCAAAAAGCATCCCAAGTGCCCACAGTGACTCATCAACTACTTCAATCTGACTGAACATCATCCCCATCTCTAGAACAAACTTATTCACTCTCCCTACCCTTATACCTGCAAATAATTCATGCAGGACCCTAAAAGGCACTAAAAGCCAAGAGCAGGCCTCATTTCCCTCCAGTCCTCACTCTCCGCCTGGCGCTTCCTTTCAGGCTGTGCCAGAGCCCCAGGCCTTGTCACTGGGAAAAGGTCAGGCAGGATTTACAGAGCCTGGACACGGCCTTGCAGGCACAGCCTTCCCCAGACCTCTGTGAAGCTCCAGCTGCATCACAAATGGGCAGCAGTTCTGGAAATCAGGTCATGGGAGCATCAGACTTGTGGAGCCTGAGAATTTCCGAGCAGGTTGTGCAGTGAGAGAGAGAGAGGAGCTGTGCCAAAGGGCTCGCACATCAAGATGAATTAATTTCCTCCAGCAAGGCACAGCTTTGCCATGTTGGGACTGGTGTTACTGCCCCGGGAGCAATCCCTTCTTTTCAGGGTTCTGGGGGAAGGCAAGAGGTCATTTTCTCCTTTTTCATGTGGCAGCAGCTCCGTGGAATGTTAATGCTGGTGGACACGTGGCTCCTGGGAACTTCTGTGAGGCTCTGGATGAGGAGGATCAAGAGCTGCTGCTCTGGGAGTGACAAGGAGCCCAGGTTGACATGCAGGGATTACAACCCCAGGCACTGATTCCTGGCGTGGAAATCTGCTCCTGTCTGCAGCACAGCTCTGAGATCAGATGCACGACAGAGATGGGGTGAAAAACGTGAGATACCAGACTAGGACAGGAACAAAGAGGTAACAGGGGCTATCAAAATTCTGCACCACTGCAGAAGTACAGATTTCTCCAAGAGGATCCTACTCAGAGGTTTAACTTCTGTCTTGGCCAGAGTGAGGCATTTATTTCTGTGGTCAGCCATGCTGAAAACGAGGAGGCAGGAGAAGGGTTCATTCACAACCAGGAGCCCTGCTCACCCCATCTGCTGCCGCCTCTGCTGCCCAGGCTCTGACAGAAGCTGAGCACAGGAGGGGATGAAATCCTGCTCTCTCCCAGCCCTGTCCAAGAGTGGGACCATCTGCAGCAGCAGCAGCCACAGCTTGGGTTGAAATTCTTGTGTGCCAAGGGCTCCATTCAGGCGTTGTTGTCACATCAGCCACAAGCCTGAAGGACCCCAAGGGTCTGGGGAAGGGTGGAAGAGCACAAGAGGAGATATAACTGCCCATATTAACAGATCCTTCATTATCTACAGCTGATTAGGGGCAGTGGAGCTGTAAGGATTCCTGGAGGGGCAGGGATTGAGGATGAACCTGGCTGCTGACAGGAATCAGCCAGGTGAAACATTTCCAGCTGCAGCACGGCTGTGCCCAACCCCAAAATTGTTGTAAAACACAAGGGGAACCACAGCAGCCACAGAGGCAGCTGAGGAGGAGACACGAGGCTGTCAGAATTCAACTCACAGGAGGTCAAAGAGTCACAGAACTCAATTTGTTTGTGTCTAACTACAGCCATGGATGGGATGTTTGCCCGTATTTACACAAGAGGATGCTGCACAGGAGAGTTCAAGGCTCAAATAACCAAAGCTGTCCGAATTCCCCTTGGATTTGACAAAACGTGAGTGTTTCATGAACTCAGAGATGGATTTGGAAAGTGTTACTCTGCATCCACAATATTTACAAAGTGCACTTATAAAGTGCAGGTAGGTAAAGTTCCACTTGGCCAAAGGATCTTTCCTGGAAACCCCAGCCTTTAAATCAAACTAAACTAACCAATCTACAAATCCCGTGTACCACACAATGGATAGAGATGAGTTTTGGGGGAATTTAAAATGCATTTTAAAGGCATTAAAAACTTGATTCTGAACTGTGCAGCAATTCCCAAGTTACTTCTTTGAGAGGTTGAAGTTTGGGGCATTTTTTTAGACACACTTGCAGAAAACCTGTAGATTATGTGAGAAAGTGCTTTAAAAACCTGGATTCTGTTTTCCATTGAGGTCATGCCACCCCCTCGCCCTCAGGGCAAAGCTCTTCATCCCCAGGAGGAGATGAAGGTAAAGCGATTTTGGAGAGGTTGGTGGGTCAGTGGGGCAGGAACAGGAATGTCTGCAATCCGTGGGGCAGCTCCAGGCCATGTTCCTGCTCTGCCTTTTCCCATCTCCTGCTCCTCCCTCCCTGCCCAGCACTGAGAGAGAGGCTCCCACTGGGCACCTCCGTCACATTCACGTCTGTCCTTCCCCTGGCTCAGCCCAAATCCTGCATCCCCACGGCTCAGAGAGCCTCACACTGAGCAATTCCAGCATCACGAGCTACACAGAACCCCCAAAGTGTGCCAGAAATTCGCATTCTTGCGTATCTGTGTCCTCCTTAGCTCTGCATGATCATAAACCAACGCTGAAATGGATCCTCAGCCAGAGTAACAGGGATAAATTAATTGCAGTGTTTGTCAGTTTTACCTAAGTTGCCCAGGAACTTCCAAATTAATTCCAAAGGAATTAAGTAATTAAGTTCCATGGCTGCTCAGCTCCTACCACCTTTAAAGTATGACTTGAAGGGGAAAAAAATAAAATAAAATTACGTATCAGCAGCGTCCTGTTGGCCCTGTGATAATGTGGAAGTGTGGGAAAGCAAAGACCAAAGATGATCTTGCCAAGAGAGGAAAGAGTCTTTTACTGCTGTGTCAAAACCAACCCCACAACAGCTTCCCTGAGCTCCTGCAAAGTGAGAGATGTGTTCATCCTCGGAGCTAACGGGGGTTTTAAGGCTGCTGAGACATGGAGAACATATTTTCTCTAATAGCTGTGATGCCTTTTGGGACTACCTAAAAACAGAGGCCAGACAGAATTAAGGGAATAAAAAGCAGCTTATTTCTATTTATTGAAGGGCCTTCAGGTACATTCAGGGCAGACAAAGCCCCCCAGGGGCTGCACCCAAAAATGGACGATGGTCACGGGTTGTCACACTTKGATCAGTTTGGTCCATTGGCACATTGGGGGTTCATCTCCCAATTACAGCTCCAGCTAATGAAGTCATTGAGCCCAAGTTTGCTGCCCCCAACTCACTTTTGTTCCCATCCCTGGGGCCTGGGGCAGTGAGGTGTCCTTGATCCCCAGGCCTGGGGAGGAATTGCTGTGTCTGCCCAAAATGGGGAAGCAGCAGCTCCCACTGTGTGTGGGGTTTGGGGTTCTGCACTAAAGAACTGCAGGGGGACAAAGAGATGGAATACAGAAAAAGCTGAAATCCTGAGGCATCAGCTGCTTCCAGAGCTGCAGGAGCAATGTGAGAGCAGACAAAGGGCAGGTTCTCAGCAGAGCACAGCAGGGTGGCACCAAATCCTTCAGGGACAAAATGCAGAGTGCAACACACGGAGGAATTTGGCAAAATGAGCCCCCAGGGCTGGGAGGAGGAGGAGGATTTCAAATCAAGCTGAGCCCAGTTCAGAACACACAGCCCAGTGACGGCAGCTATGGAAATACCCAGAGAGGAGGAACAGGATTTGTCCGTGGTCTGCATGTTCAAATCCCGCGGGAAAAGCAAGAAGTGACCATATGGAAAGTGGAATCTGATCGGCGTCTCCTCCGTGCCTGAGGCAGCTCCGGGGTCTCTCCATCGCCATGGACACGGGGAGGACACTGGGCTGCTGGAAAAGGTCACTGCTGAAACGTGTCTGAGGAGCGGGGGGCTCTGCACCAGCATTTCAGCTCTGAGTGAAGAAATGGAGCAGAAATTCGTCCTCAAATTGAAGGCGTTTGCAGGCAGTCAGTGACCACAGAGCCTCCAAACACAAAGCTTGTCCCAACACATTTCAGAGCCTCCGAACACAAAGCTCATCCCAGCACTTCTCAAAATTCTCCAGACACAAAGTTCATCCCAACACAGACCAGGACCCCCCATCTCCATTTCCAGCTTGCCACTATTTCCAGGAGCAGACATGAGGCCAACAAAACCCAAGCATTTTACCCATTATTTAATTTAATCCCTTGCACACCGGGACACCAAAATCACTCAGAATTTTCACAACCCCAAACACAGCAGAATCAATCCCTAATTCACAGCAGACACTGACGTCACCCAGCTCAACCCCAAAGAGGATTTGGCTCCCTCAGTTAAATTTAGCTGCTGTTAACAGGCACAAATTTCCCTGCTCATTGCCACCCAAAATATTGCATGATTTTATGATCCTCACAATAAACTGGAGTATGGTCACTCTCTAACACAGCAGAATGTGCCAAAATAAAACCCACAGCAAGAACCTGCAAGAAAAAAAATGAAGTGCCTGAGTAAGAGAGCTGAATAATTCATCCAGAAAGGAGCACAGCAGCTCTGACTCCAGCCTGGAACAAATCTTTTCCCTGGGAAGGGAACGTCTCCACAGCTGGTTCAGCTCATCCCTCACCTGCCTGCAGCCACACAAGGAGCCTTCCACTCAGGTGACACTGGGACAGTCACTCATCCTCGGGGAGAGGCTGAAATCCCAACAGAGCTCTCACTGGAGCTGCATACAAGGAGCCTTGGTCTCGTGTTTGAGGTGTTTTGGTTTCCTGAAATTCATTTCCCAGAGAATTTTCTGTAGACAGGAGAAATGTTTTTGTAAACTGTATCTATGTTTTCATTCCTTTCCCTAGGAGGGACTTCTTGATGTCCCTCTGCTCTGACCAATGTGAGTGAAGAGGTTTGTCTTTGTTTCACCAACCAAATTGGTCTGTGTAAAATAGTATATAAAAAAGACACATCCCCAAAATAAAAAAGTCATTTTCAGCCTTCTAAAGTCGAAGTCTGTGTCGTTGTGGTGTACAACAGCATCACACACCCGCCTCCCTGGCAGAGAAGGTGTCAGCTCTGCCCCTCGGGGTGCTCAACGCCCTCCCCGTGGGCTGCCTGAGGAAAAATAAGTCACATTTCCTGAGAAAATCGGGGTTTGGCATCTTTGTTTTCATGGCACAAGGGGACAGAACGAGACCTTCTGAAAGGGGGTTTAAAAATAAAACAACCACCCAAGCCAGAGGATGGGGTAGAGGAGGCACCTGAGGTGATGGAGGAGGTTGAAGTTGGAATTCTCTCCTTTCTAGGAGGATGCAAGAGGGCTCAGCTGGATCACTACTGTCCCAAGGGAATGTCCTGTTCCTAAATTGATGCTGAATAAATAAACAGAACAAAGCTCGTTCCATAAATACAGAGCAAACTCATTCAGGGTAACTCTGCCTGGTCTCTTTGGTACCCAGGGTGGTTCTTCTGGGATATGGGAACAGGGCAGGGCAGGAACTGGTCACTGGGCTCTTCCCAGGCCCAGGGAATGAACACCAACAGCTCCAGCCTTCACCTCCTGCCTCACACTCCACCCCTGCCGAGAGCAGTTTCCAAGCCATAAACACTCCATTCCCTGGGAGCTTTGTTTCTGAGAGACAAACACTCTGCACCAGCAGGTTTTCCTGAGGAAAACACCTCCCTGGGTCTCTGAGGATGTGCACAGGAGACAGACAAATTCCCTCTCCAAGCCCTGGGAAAGACTCAGGGAACAGCTCAAGGCATCCGAGGCGAGACACCTCCAGTTCCTGGCAAACTTATCACAAGTGAGAACACAGCAAAAGCCAAAATTGCTTTGCAAGGTGGCAATTTATAGCCAGGCTGAGGCCTCGGTTCCCTGTTAGTGCCGAGTTTAGCACATTCCCTCTGCCCCAGGCACTCGTCCCCCTTCCCCACCTGAGGATTCCTGTCTACCAAGTTCCACCCACACGGAAAAACAGGCAGGAAAACATCTCTGTTGCCATCCCAGCCCCTCAGCCTGTTGTGTAAGCAGCCAGGCCCCAGCTGAAGCACAGACACTGCTGAACTCCCTGCAGTCCCAGGGCCTCCATCCCAAATCCCGGGATATTCCCAGCGCCTCCCTGCCGGGCTGGATCCGCGGGCGAACACCCGCTGCTGCCGGAGCCGTCCAAGCTGCTCTGATCCAATTCGTGCCCACTCTGTGTTTGTGCCACCAGCTCTGCAAAACCCACAGCACCTCCTCCCTGCTCCCACACACATCTGGTCACCAGCACTTCCCTTCCCAAACAAACTCCAGCCAGCAAAGCCAACTTTCCCGGCTTGGGGTTTATTTATTGATTTTCCTGCCGTCTCTGGCTCCAGCTGCCTCAAATCCCAACAACTGTGGCCCTTCCACAGTGGGATGTGCCCTGTCAGGGGCAGGAAATGCTCCCAAAGGCTCAGCAGTGCTCAGCCCTTCTTTTTGGCACTGAAGGATTCCCAATGAATCCCCCAGTCCAGCTCCAAAGGAAATTCCAGGGTGGGCAGCCCTTGCAGGATACACGCACACACAAAGGAAATATAACTTCAGGTACATTCAGGGCAGACAAAGCCCCCCAGGGGCTGCACCCAAAAATGGACGATGGTCACGGGTTGTCACACTTGGATCAGTTTGGTCCATTGGCACATTGGGGGTTCATCTCCCAATTACAGCTCCAGCTAATGAAGTCATTGAGCCCAAGTTTGCTGCCCCCAACTCACTTTTGTTCCCATCCCTGGGGCCTGGGGCAGTGAGGTGTCCTTGATCCCCAGGCCTGGGGAGGAATTGCTGTGTCTGCCCAAAATGGGGAAGCAGCAGCTCCCACTGTGTGTGGGGTTTGGGGTTCTGCACTAAAGAACTGCAGGGGGACAAATAGATAAAAAGCTAAATATAAAAAATATAGTAAAAAGCTAGAATATGTAAAAGCTAATATAATAAAGCTATATAATAAATATAAATAAAAGCTATATAATAAATAAATAAATATATAAGCTAAAATATATATATATATAAGGAAAATACAAAAAGCTAAAATCCTAAGGCATCACTGCCCTCAATATTTCTGGGTGCCCCAAAGCCCCATCCATGAGGCAGCTCCAACGCCTGGTGCCTTTGGCAGCATCAAGCCCTGGAGGGAAAAACAATATTTGGTCCCAACTCCAGAAATTTGCACGTGGATGTTCCCACCCTCCCCTCCGAGCGACTGAGGGTGATCACGCTGGTGTCACAGGAGTGACAAAGCCCCTCGGTGCTGCAACACGAGGATCAACAGATTCTCAGATGACAATTCTTGTGACAATCTACTGCGGAGAGGTGGGTGAATGTTATCAGCCTCTCTTTCACACACAAATGTGCTGGGACTTGTTATTAGCTGCGTTTTTTGGTCTCTGTTTTTGCAGCGAGTGGGACAAATACTGCAGAAAGTCCTGGGCTGCAGCAAACCACAGTTTCTGTAGGAAATCCCGCCTAAAATTCCCAACCAAGTGCTCAATAACAGTTGTGAGGCACTGAAAAACCACCTTAAATTCATTTTGAACAAGAGCTACAAGTGCAGAGCTTGCCCTTACAGACAGCGGGCAGGCCAAACCAGAAAGGGACAAGGGAAAACTAAATGGATTTTGAGTGATCATAAAATCACTTTATTGAGCCTTGGCCTGTGGGGCTTTGGCTGCTCTCGGGCTGGTCACAGAGCTCTGCTGTGTGGGAGGGGGAATTTCATTTCACCTGCTGGTTGCAGGGGTTTTTAGGGCCTGGCCAACATCACAGCTCACACAGATGTGGGGTCTCAGCAAACACAGCGATTCCATCGTGCTCAAATAACCAAACCCCGGAGATTTCTGGGGGACAATCCCTCCTCTTGCCAGGTTCAGCATCAAACACAAGCACAGAGTCACACAGATTTTAATCAGTGCCATTTCTGCAGCAAAACAGCCCTGAGGGACGGGAGGGGATGGAAGGCACAGTTTGATCCACCCAATTCCTGTTTATAATTCCTGTGCCACTCAGTGAGCCCCAAGGAATGCTCAGGACAGCAGAAGGACTGAGAAAAGGCCCAGGCCCAGCCTCATCTCTCCTTTTGAGGGCAATCCACTGTTTTCAGAGCCAAATCTCCATGGTTGTGTCATCCACATTCCTAAAAAGCCATGTCTGAAGACTCTGGGTACACACAACTGAGCTGTTTAACGTCCCTGCACATCCCCCAAAACCCCAAAACCCTGGAATTATGGTTTATACAGCCCCACAGGCCGTGGCACAGCACTTCAACCCTGAACTCCAGTTCCCAAGTGGTTTTTTTACCCAGTTCCTCTTCTTTGGGTGCTGTTCTTGCATTTCTGGGCCTGACCAGGGGTTTCAGGAGGTGCAGAAGGGGCTTTGTGCCAACCCCAGTGATCCCAAACCTTCTGCTGCCTGCCCACAGCCTCTTGTCACGTCTGCCCAGGCTGGTGACCAGGCTGACAGAGCTGCAACCTCCTCAGCCCCTCAGAACATCACCGGGTGTGTTTTGTTTCCTTCACAGACCAAAACTCATGACTCTCTGATTTTATTTTTTTTTTATGCTCCCTCTCCATGCATGGCTCAGGCAGCCCCTTCTCCTTCTGTCTGCCCATCTGTGGAGGGAGGGAGCACCTCCCTTCCCCACGGTGGCAGATGCCTCCTGAATGCCAAGGTGGAGCCCAGCCCTCCCTCCCCAGCACAGGGGCCTGGGAGCTCTTGCACCCTGGCTGAAGTTTTGGTGAGACAGCCCCAGGGAGGTTGGGAATGTGAAATTCCAGCTGCTGAACTCAGCTGGAGTGGGTGCATCTGTTATTGAGCCATTTCCAGTGATGTCTGGGCAGCACAGACACCATTCCTCACCTTTAACAGAGCCACTGCCCCATTTGGGATCATTAGAAACCCCCCTACATCATTTTTCTCACCCTCCTCAGAATAAAACCCCCCACAGTTCTAAATTTAAGCCAGGCCTAGCACAACTCACCCGGGGTCAGTGTCCTAAGCAGCACAGCAGTGACACTGAAGGCTCCAGCTGAGCCCTGTGGGTACCATCCCCAGTTTGTTTTCCAGGAATACAACATTCCCAGGCAAATGCTTCCCTCCCAGGCACTCTTTGTGCTCTCCAGGGCTATGGAAACGCTTCCCTCCAGGAAGCAGGTGCCATATGGGCGTGTAGGCTCAATTAGCACATGCTGACAGATAGCAAGACACTTCAAAAAAGAAAAAAAAAGAAAGAAAGAAAGAAAGAAAAAAAATCCCAAGCCTTGGCAAGCTCGGAAAGTTTCTCTATTGATTATGTCATGTTGCATCTTGTGGTGCCTTAACTGCGGAGGTTTGCTGGAAAAGAAAGGAAAAAACCATCGGAGGAGAGATGGGAAGGAAGAAATGGAGGAAATGGAGAGGGCTCCTGAAGGAGGGAGAGGGATGGGAAGGAGCAGCAAAGCCATGGAGGAGTTTTGTGCCAGGCTCCCCTGCCAAGGGTGGGCAAAGGCCCTTCCCCGAGCAGACGTTTTATTACTCACACATCTCTGACTGCCCAAACTGATCCTAAAGCACTTTGGCATGTCCCGAGGTCAGCAGGGATGGTTTCCTCCCTGTATCCGTAATGGAACGGCTCTTAACCAAAATTAAACGGGGATGGCTTAATGGCTTCTGAAAATTGACAAATCTGAAAGAGCTGATTCCTCGTTCCCCTCCTGCCCATACAATCAGAACAGGAGAAAACAGCAAGGTTTTCTCACTGAAGTGCTGGGGAATCTTCAAACCTTCTCCAGGAGCCAGGAAAGAGCAGAATCCCCTCCCTGATAAAAGACCTGACCCCAATTTCAGGGACCCCACAAAGCAAACCCAGACAGAGTGGCTGCTTTTCCCAGCTGGAGAATTTGGGTTGGGGTGAGGAAAAGATTCATCCTCTGCTCTATCACAGATGGATGAATCCCTAAATTCCTCCCAGCTGGGAGGAGCACATGGTTGTGTCCCTGATCCCAGTCACTCTGGTACACATCCCACAGCCAGGACCAGCTGGAGCTGGGATGGGACCCTTCCCCTTCTGGAAAACAACACGGGACCTTTCCCCTTCTGGAAAACATCATGGGACCCTTCCTCCCCTGGAAAATAACACGGGGCCCTTCCCCTCCTGGAAAACGCCACCTGCCCCTGCAGGCACAACCCCGGCCTTCACAGCAAAGAGGGACAGAGAACAGCCCCTTCCAAGCCCACCCGGGTGGCTCAGAAACCACTTCCAATCCTCAGAATGGAGTTTGGGTATCTGGAGCTCTCAGGGAAAAGTTCCTGAGTGCTGGAAGGGTCTCTGAGACATGAAGTGGGTTTTGTCCCAAAAAGGGACAAAGAACAGCCCTTCCCAAGCCCACCTGGCTAGATTTGAAACCACTTCAAATTCTCAGAGTGGGCACCTGGAGCTCTCAGGGAAAGTGCAAGGGTTCCTGAGACACAAGTTGGGTGCTTTTTCATTGGGATAACAGCACAAAAAGCTCTTTTTCTGGGAGAGTCCCATGCCTTGCCTCTCAGCCCGTGGATTTATGGAATGTGAATTCAAAATTGATGGGGAGGGAAGGCAGGAGCTGGGCAGGGAGCAGCTGAGGCAGGACAGAGCACGGACACTGCAGCAGCTCAGGGCTCTGCATTCCTGACTCATCCAGCAGGAGCAAATGGAGGAAGCCACTGTGAAAACCCAGGAGGAATCAAATGCCATGGCAGTGATGTGATGAGCACAGCTCCCCTCCTCCAAAAGCAGCACCTGGCTTCCCTCTGCAGGATTTTTCCATGGAATCTCTTCCTGCTCTGGCCCTGTGAACACCTTACAGCCCACGTGGCACCCTGAGGTCCTTTCCAGAGGATTTGCAGCAAGTTTTGAGAGTTTGGCATTAACTGGGAGGTGGAGGGGTTGAGTGAGGAGGAGAGCAGCCCCCTGTGCTGTGACAGCAGGAGAGCCGGGGGACAAAGCCCACGCAGGGACCAGCTGTGCACACAGGCACTTGAGCAGGCACAGAGACATCCCTGCAACATCTGTGCAGCCCAGGAACCACGGGGGAAGGAGCTGCCAGGGAATCCAGGCTGGGGATAAACAACTGCTCCTGGCTGAGCCCTTTTCCTGGGCATTTCCCAGCCCCAGGGAGGGAGGCAGCAGGGACGGAGCCGAGCGCCAGGTGGGAGAACTTCTGGCACCAGGAATGTCTGTGAGAGCGACAGGGCTGCAGCACAGACCCCTCACAGCCCAGGTGCCTCCAGCCCGAGGTTCTTGCCACAGGCCTTGCAGCAGCTTTTGGGAAACAGGCTGGAAATGTGCTCGGCAGCGTGCCTGCTGCTCGGCCAACCTCAGAAACCCATTTCCTTCCACAGCCCCTTCCAAACAGCCAGGCCTGCCTCCCCTTTGCTCCCTCATCAAAGCTGGAAGAGGTCACTGCTTACCACCATCAGATGTGAGGCAGTTCCTTGGTCTTCAAACCCTTTCCCTCAGATTGATTCCTGTAAAGGTGGCTGAGAGGTTCCCAGCTTGATTTTGGGAGCAGAGCAGGGCCTTGCTCCCTGTTGTTGTTTGATCAGCAAGTCCCCAGTTATTTTCTTGAGTTCTGGGGCCACGAGTAGCTGAGTCTTTGTAGATTTAACAGCACCTTTTGTGCAAGGACACTGAGTCTCCTCAGGGCTTTGAAGTCCCCAGAGCCACAGCTCTGAGGCGACATCAGGGAGGGCCCAACACCCTCCCACACGGAGTCCTTCAGGTGTCGAGTGCACAGTTCTGGGCACGCTGTGAGTCTCAGCTGCTCAGATCCTTTCCATGCAGGATAAATTAAACATACCACGATTGTTCGGAGCGTAGAGGGCCGTGCTGGTGGCTCAGGTGGTGCCGCCTGTGGGGCAGGGCTGTTTGAAAGGCCGCCTGGGCCTCCGCCACATCCAGCCCCGCTCTGCTCCCTGCCGGCACACAGCGATCCCGTCACACGGCCATTAACACCTCCAAGGGCTGATTTATTCTGGCATGTCCGCGGGTCCCTGCAGGCTCGGCATGGGATGGGCCGGCCGGGGTTTGTTGTTTTCTTTCCTAGGCAAGTTCCGTATTTACATGGGTTTCGTCCTTTCCTTTCATCGCCTGCGTTTGACAGAGAGGCAGGAGTGGAAAATCCTTTTAGTCACCCTCCAGTTCTCTCCGGTGCAGGTGCCAGCTGAGGTGGAACCAAGGAGCTGCCTCACATCTGATGGTGGTAAGCAGTGACCTCTTCCAGCTTTGATGAGGGAGCAAAGGGGAGGCAGGCCTGGCTGTTTGGAAGGGGCTGTGGAAGGAAATGGGTTTCTGAGGTTGGCCGAGCAGCAGGCACGCTGCCGAGCACATTTCCAGCCTGTTTCCCAAAAGCTGCTGCAAGGCCTGTGGCAAGAACCTCGGGCTGGAGGCACCTGGGCTGTGAGGGGTCTGTGCTGCAGCCCTGTCGCTCTCACAGACATTCCTGGTGCCAGAAGTTCTCCCACCTGGCGCTCGGCTCCGTCCCTGCTGCCTCCCTCCCTGGGGCTGGGAAATGCCCAGGAAAAGGGCTCAGCCAGGAGCAGTTGTTTATCCCCAGCCTGGATTCCCTGGCAGCTCCTTCCCCCGTGGTTCCTGGGCTGCACAGATGTTGCAGGGATGTCTCTGTGCCTGCTCAAGTGCCTGTGTGCACAGCTGGTCCCTGCGTGGGCTTTGTCCCCCGGCTCTCCTGCTGTCACAGCACAGGGGGCTGCTCTCCTCCTCACTCAACCCCTCCACCTCCCAGTTAATGCCAAAAATTAAGGTTATTTCTCAAAATCATGGTTATTTCTCTCCCTCCCCTGTCTCTGTGGGGCTGGTTTTTTTTTTAGGCCACATTTTCCCCACAGAGCCTTCATCCCATTCCTGCACTCCATCAATTCCACCGGCCCGGGAGAGGCTGGGGGAGAAACTTCCAGAAGATTTTGGTGCAGTGGCCTGGAGTAAAATTCCACCAGGGCTGAGATTGGGCAGAACACCAGCATTCCAGTGATTTCCATAAAACAACAGCCATGGGGAGCTCGGCAAGGAACAAGAAGTGCTGGATAATTCACCTCCCCCTGCTAGGCCCGACCCGAAACACTTCAAAAAAGTGATGTCAAACAAGAACAAGTTTTGAAGGGATCGTTTCCTTTCCCTGGGAGAATGTAAACTGAGATGTAAAGCAAAACTGTTGATTTAAGGAGCTATGCACAAAGCCTTGTGCTCTGCTGCCTCAGTAACTCTGGGATAAACTGAGCTCCTCTGCCACATTCGGTTACATTTTAATCATATCCCAAAAAATATCAAATTCCTTCAATCTGATCACAATTGAAAAGAAATCTATCCAAGAGGTATTTTCCTGACACACAGCTCCAGGGCAGTAGATTTTTTAGGGATGTAATTATTCCAGCTCCTTATCACAGAACCACAAATCCAACCTCCAAAAGCTATCCTAACACAAGGCCCACGGAATGCAGCTGATATTCAACATCAGCGGGGCTCCATCATCAGTTTTTGGGTCTGAACATGGTAATATCAGCTATTCCTCTTTTATAATAAAGCTGGATCTTCGGGAGAGAATTCCTTCCCTCGACAACGCTGGTAAATGTGAACTCCCCGGAATTTTTCAGTCCCACATCCATTATGGATGAGATTATGATCTGCTCAACAATAACGGGGGAAAACGGAGAGAGACAAAATGATTTGTTTTGGGAAAGACTTCCTTGTGTTCTCAGGGACAAAAAAAATTACAATATCTATGGAAAAATATACTTGGAATAACACATCAAGTCATCTTCCACGGGATGCAAGAGTCTAGTTTGGTGTTTAGGAGAGAACTGAATTTTGCACAGCAAAACAACACCCAAATACCCCTGGTTTGGGTATCTGTGAGCAGCTCTCCTTTGGAAAATGTAAATTATAAATTTCCCTGCTTTCCCAGCAAGCCAAGTTCTGTAAACCAGGCTTACCTTCAGCTTTAAATGAATGTTTACATTGATAAGTAAATTGAAAATTACATCTCCTGCATGCATTACCCACGCTAATTCCACAGCCCTGGCTGCAAATATTGACAGAGCTCTAACTCATTCATTAGTCCAGATACTTACAAATCATTTGGATACTCCCAGTTTATCTCAGCTCCATTTTCCACGCTGGGATCAGGCAGGAAAAGGCAGAAAATTGCTGCAACTTCAGCATTTCTGCTTCAAATTCCCAGGGCATGAAGGTGGTCGTGGGTGTTGAGGCTGAAGATGGAGATTTAACTAATTCTGGCAGCTCATGGAGCTGCTGTTCTCGACCTTCCCCCAGAACCAGCTGCTCCTTCCCATTCCTGACCTTTCCCCAGTCTGTTTTCATCTGGATTCACCAGCTGGAGGCACAAACAGGGAATTTGGGGCAATAAACTGGGAAGCTGCTAAAGGGAAGAGAATGGTTGAGGTTGGAAAAGACCTTGAGGATCATCGAGTCCACCCAGCACCAGCACCTCCGCTGCAATCCAGGATTGGATTCCACATAAAATTCCCCATAAAACCAGGATGTACTCTAATGCTGACTATAGACAGACACAGGGGGTAATCCTTGCTCATTTATAAATTGGTTTCATTTTTAAAAGTGCATCTATTATCATAAAATCCTAGAATATCCTGAGCTGGAAGGGACCCACAAGGATCATCAGTGGGAATTGTTGCAGGTGCTCTCAAAACCCCAAAGGTCAGAGGATGTTTAACATTATTTCTGAACTGAATAGATTATTCAGTGATCTGCTCAGTGTTGGCCATTCTTTCTGCTATATAATCTCTATTTTTTAGGTTTAAAAGCACCTAAAACAGGTCATCAGGAAAGGAAATAGTAATTGCAACATGGTATCAAAAAAGGAAATAATCACCACATGCCCCCAAAATCTTCCCAGTTCTCTCACCAAACTGCTGGTGGTTCAGACAAACAAGAGTTTTAATTTGTTTGGGTTTATTTCTTAACCTTTTGGGCACTTGAGGCAGGAGGTTTGAGCATCACCACCTAAACACAACCCCTGGAAGCAGCCCTGGCTCCAGCAGGGGCGGTGAGAGGGAAAAGTTGGGATTTTCACATGGAAAATGGGATTTTCACAGGGCAGGACTTTTCCTTGCCCATCATTTCACTGCCACTTCTCAGAGAAACACTCAAAGAGCTCTGTAAACTCCCCCCTGAGGATAAAATAAATGAGTTTAGGCTCCCCCAAGAATGTTCAGCATTAAGTTTACCCCAAAGTAAAAGCCAATATTGAAAATAATTTCAAACATTTGATGGGCACAATAGAAGGAGCCCAGAAAAGAGCTGCTGACATTTCTTTAGGATTCTTTCAGAGCCAAACTTGCAGTCGCCATCGATTTTTTGTTTCCTTCACAAGTGTAGATATATTATTTAATAGAAGCCAACAGTTTGTAAACCAACTTTCTTGTGCCTCTGAAATATTGATGGCTTTTAGGAGGTTGGAAACTTGACTGAAAAAACTCAGTTCCACATATGAGGTCTAAAATGATGCAGCTAAATCTATACCAAAGAAAAAAAAAACAAAAAAAAACCCAAAAAACCACCCAAAAAACCCCCCAAACCACATTTTCCTTAACTGCTGCTTTTTATGGGTTTTAAAAGCTGACATTCATCAAGCTCTTCCTAAAAAGAAATATCCCCCAAACCCCTAACCTGTTTTTTCTTTCCCTTGTTTAAATGGACTTGCTGTCTTTTCCAAAACTTTACTTCTCTTCTTGCTGGTTCAAAAATCTTCATGTTAGGCCTTTTTAATTGAATAACATCACTCCTGCTCTGCCCCCAAAATCAATTATGTCAGTGAATACACCAAGAAAATTTGGTCTAAATGACTCTCCAATAATCCTGACAGGAAGTTGTCAGCTTACACTGTGCCTCTAAAAGGCTTTTATGTAATATTTCCATATTTTCACAGGAATAGAGATGTTTTTGCAGGGAAGAATTCCACTCTGCTGTCATTTACACTGAAACAACTGCTAATATTCCAATATAAATATTCCTAGCCAGGGTTCCAGCCTTCCCTCCTTTCCCTGGGGTGGATACAGAGCTGGGATTCACAGGAGAGAGGACAAATCCTGAGCTCTCCTGGAGTCCCCTGTGCCATCAGGGGGGTGTGTGACACCTCCACCCCCTCAAATTACTGATGGGACACCAGAGAGCCCCTGAACAAGGAGCTCATTATTTAAAAAAATATAAAATATTGGGGTTTAAAAACAATCTCCACTCGCTGGTGTTGCCAACCAGCTTTTCTTGAAGGGTTTTCTATGGTTGGAAGAGTGAGACCAGCTCTACACAAATCCCAAAAATACCCAGAGTAAACCAGGGTGACAGAAATCCCACCTGAAAATTCCCACAAACAAATCAGGGCTGAACAAATCCTCCCCCCAAATTGCCCCAAAACAAAGCAGGGCTGAAAAATCTGCCAGAATTCTGTGTGCTGGTTATGCAAACAAGAGGGAAAAGCTGCTGATGTTTTCCATGGATGCTCCCCACGACTTAATTCGGGCAGGTACTCGGGGAAACTGAGGCAGCGAGTGCTGAAGAGACAGAACTTGGAGGAAAAAGCATTTAAAACTTGCTAGATTCAGCTTCTGGAAGAAAAAAGGGGAGGAAAAAGCACTCAAAACTTGCCAGATTCAGCTTCTGGAAGAAAAAAGGGGAGGATAACTGGAGTTTACAGCACAAATCGCAGCAGCTCTGGGCCTTCCCACCCCTCCCAGCCCATCTCTGGTGTGACCAACAAAGTATTTTCAGCCCCTGGCACAGGTTCAGAATCCACCTGATCCCAGCCTGTGGAATCTCCACACCTCTGGGACACCAGCTGGTCTTTGCAGCAGGATTCTCCTCACCTGGCAAGTCCAAAAAGTGCTAAAAATACATCTTTGCATTGACACACAGCCACACCCCGGGCCTGGCCAGCTCTGCCCTGGCTGCTGCCCAAAATCCACTCCGTGCATAAAAATAAGGAGAAGCGTCACATAAAAGCGGAGGGTCAGCTCTAAAACCCACCCTGGAGGGTTCAAAGAACAAGCAGAGCTGGCACTTCATGACAGGATTTATGGGCAGGGTGGGATTTGCTCCAATGCTGGACTTGTTTCCAGCCTTAATGATGCAGTGATAAGGTTCCTGCTGGGGTGAAAGCTCACATCCCCCTTTTAACCTTATCCCAAAATACAACTGGTGTAAAGGCTCTCTGGACACGATGCCAGTGAGAGGTTTTTCCTTTGCTGCTGGCAGCTTTCCTCCCTAAATTTCCACCCTTTATTCCCCACACGGTGTCTGGTTGCTAAATTCAGACCTGTGCCTGGATTTTCCTGCACTTCTGAAGCAATAAACTGATTTTCTGCCTGATGGGCACAGACAGAAATTCCCTGAACGTGGGGCTCGAGAGCTGAGCAGCTCCAACCTTTAACGAGGTGTTCCCAGCTCCGGGTCCTGCTCAGCTCCAACAAGCAGCCCTTTATCATCTCCATCAGTTAATTTAACTCTCAGCCTTCAGATGCTGCAGAACAGACTTGTTTTACTTCATCTACATCTCTATCGACCTGCCTGTCATTTGCATTATTTATCAAAGCCTGGCAGAGCATGCAGAGCTCTACCAAAAAGCTGCTGGAACAGCCAGGCCCTGCCCAGACAAGCTGCTCTGTTAACGATACAAGGTTTGAGGTGAGGGGAAGGGCAGGTGTGGCACAGAGCAGGTGCTGGACACGACGGATTCCCTGTTTTTCAGTGTACGGCACTGATCATCGCAGGGCTGAGCTCCGGGATGCTGAGGAGGAAGGGACGGCTCCCTGCAGCGCTTCCCGAAGCTTTCTCAGGTTTTAAACTCATTTCTTTGCCTGAAATACCTGACATTTCCTGGGGCTGCTGCCCGGGGCTGTCACGGAAGGTTTGCTCTCTGTGGTTATTGCGGCAGGAGCCCGAAAAGGTCCAGCAATCACAGCCACCCCCAGGGCGGGGGCTCCACCGAGGCCTGGGAGGATTTACACAAATCCCGCCCAAAAATTCCCACTAAGGAAGCAGGAATACACAAATCCCACCTGAAAATTCTGAGGAGGAAAAACAATGGCGACACAAATCCCTCCTGAAAATTCCGAGGAGTAAAAACAAGGGCTACACAAATCCCACCCCAAAATTCCCACAAACGAAGCAGGGATACACAAACCCCACCTGAAAATTCCCAAGGGCAATCCAGTGCTGGAAAAATCTGGACTAAAAGGTCTAAAGAATAAAACAAGGCTACACAAATCCCACCCCAAAATTCCCACAAACAAAGCAGGGCTACACAAATCCCACCCCAAAATGCCCACAAACAAAGCAGGGCTACACAAACCCCACCTGAAAGTTCCAAAGAGTAAAACAGTGCCTGAAATCCCCTAAACACAAAATTCCCTTTTTCAGAGCCATTCCATGTTGATGCAATTATTAACTAAAACCTTTATTAAATGTGGATAAAGCATCAATTCCCTGACCCCAAACACAAAGATCCTGGAGTGAGTCTCCAAGTGTGCTGCTCTCTACTCTGTTATCCTCTTCTTGATAGCAGCTGATGGATTTTAATTTATTTAGCCATCTTCACCAGGGCATTACCACATCTCTGAATGTTTCTCTCACCCATCAAATAAAAGCTAAATCCACTTCAAATAACTTTAATAACTTCTTACACCTTAAGAAACCTTCATAAAAACCAATAAGCAGAGAGGGATGCACACTTTACAATACCCAATTAGTACAAGTTATTTTCATTTCCACAGTTCTAAACCCAGCTCCAGTTTGAACTTTAATGAGTTTAAGCACCGAGAGCCCTCACGCTGATCCACTGGACCAGAATGAGATTCAAGCACTACTTCAAAACTTATTTGCATAGAGAAAAATAAACCAGGAGGCATTTGCATCTCACCAGGGGCAATGTCAGTTCTTTAAAGATTCACATCTCCTCATTTCAGTTGATTTTAGAAGGGGAAGGAGGTGACCAGAGCGCCCCAAGAAGAGCCAGGAGCTTGTGATGAGCTCCACGTGAAGAGGTTCAACCACGAAATGAAACCTGGAACCTCTCAGCTGAGTCTTAAAAAAGCTGCTGCAGAATTGGGGTTTTTCTCTTTAATCAATGTGAAAACCCTCTGGTGAGGCAGCTTTAAATGTTCTTTTAGCCACGTTTTGATAATCCAGTTTCTACAGAACATTTTCTAATACCTCCAAGGTGCCCCAGGAAGCACAGGATGGGCTTAAACCATTTCCAGCTTTCCAGAGGGCTAGGGACCTCTTTGAGGTTCACTCTGAGGGTTCAGGCTCCGTGTTTCCAGCTCTTCCGAATTGTGGAGAGGTTGGAGAGAGCCCAGAGGAGGCCCCAGGATGATCAGAGGGAGGGAGGAAAGGCTGTGGGAGGGTCAGGATTGCTCACCTGGAGAAGAGAAGGTTTGGGGTGACCTTTGTGGCCTTTGAGGACCTGACGGAGCTGCAGGAAACATGGAGAGAGAAAATTTCCAGGGGATGGAGGGACAGGACACAGGGAATGGCTTCCCACTGCCAGAGGGCAGGTTAGATGGGTACTGGGAGGGAATTCCTGGCTGGGAGGGTGGGGAGGGGCTGGGATGGAATTCCCAGAGGAGCTGTGGCTGCCCCTGGATCCCTGGAAGTGCCCAAGTGTGGGAATTCCAGGCACAGAAAATTCTCTAAACCTTGTGCCTGCAGGGCCAAACACAGAAATGGACACAGGGTTCCACCTGAGACCTTGGAAACGGCTTCCTCATTTGGAGACCATCAGCAGGAATGTGGGTTTATAGTTTAGACAGAAACATATTATGTTTGGTAGTGGGAAGTTTTAAGGTTTTAAAGTTTGGATATAGAAGTAATTACAGAAATAGAAAAAAAGTTAAAACAATCTCTGTGGGAGTAGATTATTGGCTAATAAACCTTTAAAACCTCTTGTAACCTGTGACCTTGTGACCACCGGCCACCAACTCCTGGCCTGTGTGGTGAGGACGTTCTCACCCCTGGGGACTGAGGCAAGAATTCGGGTTTTAAGACTTCTCCCAGTGGTCCCATCTCTCTATCCCAGGCCAGGCTGGAGCACCCTGGGACAGGGGGAGGTGTCCCTGCCATGGCAGGGGGGCACTGGGTGGGATTTCAGCTCCTTCCAACCCAAACCGTCCCAGGATTCTGTGATTTAATCCTGCAGGGAGAGCAGAGGGAGGGAACAGCCCCTTCCTGGAGACACTCAGGGATATCCTGCCAATCCCAATCCTGCCCCAAGGAGTCTTCAAGGAAGATGCACAAACCAGATCCCTCAGGACCATGTTGGATCTCCCCCCCACCCCCATCCCCAAAAAAGCTGGGAATTCCCCACAGGAATCATCTCTGGATCCTTCTGGAACTTTCTGGCACCTTCTAGAGCCCTCAGGGCCATCCCAGGTCCCCAAGAACCATCCCAAAGTGACTCCACCATCCCTGGGAAGTAGGGAGTTCCTGATGGGAATCATCCCCTGTATGCTTCTGGAACCTTCCAGAACCTTCCAGATCCCCCCTGAACCTTTCAGATACTTCCTGGATACCTCAGGACCATCTTGGAGCTCCCCAGTGCCCAAAAAGCTGGGAATTCTCTGTGGGAATCATCTCTGGATCCTTCCAGAACCTTCCAGATCCCCCCTGGCTGCTCCTGGATCATCCCAAACTTTTCCAAAACAGATCCAGCTCTGGACAGAGCCAGGACTGTGAACACCCAGGCCTGGCCCCAGCCTGAGCAGGAATTCCAGGCCTGGAGAGAAAGTGAACTGTAAATCATTCCCAAGGCACTTGCAGATAAGGCCTAAACCAATTAATATCAGAATTATTGATGCACAGCAAATATTTTGCAACTAATTTATCTGAAACTCTGCCACCACCTCCCGTTTCCCAGCATTGATTTATAAATCATTGAACAAACAGTGGCATGTCCAATAAATACTTTATGAATGTTTGCCAGCCATTTATCTTACATAATATGATATAAATACATTGCAAATACCACAATGTTTGAGGAGACTGTTTATAAATTACAACTTGAATATCGTCAACAGTTTATAGGAGTGTTGCTCCCTTTGCCCAACACGAGGAATTTAAAAGGGATTTTCTAACCCAGTAGAAATTTCATGACAAGATTTTATGATCTATTTTGCTCTGAATTATTGTGACCACATTTTCTATCCCAGCAGAACACTGACATCACCGTATTTGCCAACCTGCCCTCTCTTTCAACCCTAAACCCCGGGAGGATTTGGGAGGAAAATGCTTTCTTTCCCCTCCTTCATCAGCCTCTCAAGATGCCCTGGATCCCGCTGTTCTGAGCACTCCCTTTTAGCAACGAGAGCCCTCCAGAGCACTGGGGAGCCCGAGGAGCTGATTGAAAGTCACGAGCTGCTGGAGTTTGTGCCTTATCAACTTGATTTTCCTCTGCCTTTTTAATACACAAAATATCACTGGGGGATAGCAGGAGAGGGGGGCAAGCCTGGTTTGACTTTGTCACTGATTTTTGCCTTGCTGAAAAGCTGTCACTGAGAGCAAACTTGGAAAGAGCTGGGTTTGGTCACAGGGTCACAGAATTCACAGAATCACAGAATCACCAGGTTGGAAGAGACCTCCAAGATCAGYSAGTCCAACCCAGCCCTGACACCTCAACTAAACCCTGGCCCCAAGTGCCACATCCAGGCTTTMYTTAAACACATCCAGGRATGGTGACTCCACCACCTCCCCAGGCGGACAATTCCAGAATTTTATCACCCTTTCTGTAAAATCTTTTTCCTAACATCCAGCCTAAATTTCCCATAGCTTAAGGCTGTGTCCTCTCGCTCTCTCAGTTGTTGCCTGGAAAAAGACAGGAGTGGGCTGGGCCTGGGAAAGCTCCCACTTCCAGCCAGAAGGGATGGAAAAGTTAAAGGTATTCCAGAGGGCTCCCAGTAAAGCAGAGTGAGGCAGCAGGACCCTGAGCTCCTGCAGGGCCACTGCCCTGATGCTGTTTTACCCCACAAGGACACAGACCCCGAGATTCAGAAGGCTGGAAATGACTCCTTGATTTCTGGGCTGTGTCTCCCTTTTATACTATTTCACACAGACCAGTTGGATTGGGGACACAAAGACAAACCTCTTCACTCACATTGCTCAGAGCAGAGGGACAGCAAGAAGAAGTCCCTCCTGGGAAAAGGAATGAATAACAAAGTTACAGTTCCAAAAACATTTCTCCTGTTTACAGAAAATTCCCTGGGAAAGGAATTCCAGAAAACCAAAACACCTCAGGCAGGGAACCAGGGCTGCACTGCTCCACCCTTTTTCCTGAGTGTCCACAGGAATGGCACAGGAACAGGATCTGCTCCCATTTCCAGGTGGTGGTTGATCACCTGCATCTCACCTGGCTGACAGGAGGTCACTCCTGACTGACTCAAGGCTGCTGCTGAGTTTGGAATGACTCTTCCTTTCCCGCCCAGCTCTGGATTAATCCTGGAGAAAAAAACACCCAAACAAACCAGAAATTACTAAAAGAAGCATGAACAARTTTGGCAGTTTAATTGTAGCTATTCAGAGAACCTGTCTTACCTGTAGTTCAGTCACACAACTTTGATAAACATTAAATTATATGAAGATATTGCTTGGTTCATTGGTAAACTCACCCAAATAATCATGGAATCCCAGGATCCTGGAACGGTTTGGGTTGGGAGGGGCTTTTTCCTGGCCATCAGGGAAAGATTTTAATTCCTGCAACAAGCCCAGACTCCAAGTCAGTCTGAGCCTTCTTTATTGCTCTCACTCTTACGAGGAAGGCATTAATATCAGACAGGTACTTTATTTTTCTTAATTTAAGGCAAGGTTCCAGCTTGATGGACTCACAGCCCCACCAACACCCCCGTCCTTTCTGCAGCTTTAAAAAAGTGACAAGTGACATTTAAAGGAGCCAAAACCACCTAAAAATTAATAACTTTCAATACACACTACCTTAGAGCCCTAAATCTTCATGCAGCTTGAAAACATCTATAAAAGCACTAGATTTGCCATGGCCAAYGTGCCAAATTCCTTCAGGGACTTCTTCCAGTGGGGAGTCAGGATGAAATTGTGTTTATCAATCTTCGGAACACTTGCAATTCATTACTGAAAAGGGCAGCTTATTCCAASAAGATTTTTACATCTCACAGCAAAATATTGGCAGCCTCAGAAATATCTCGGAGCAGGAGAAGTGCTGGGACAGCTCTGGGATGCAGATCCCACCCCAGCATTCCAAGGACAGGGGAACTTCAGTGCCCCATGGACGTTTGCAAGGTGACCATTAGTGAGGGGGAAAAGCAGCATCTKATTTTCCCCAAAATCTTTGAGAATCTGTTATTTAGACCCATCAGATTCTTTTAAGTTTTGTTTTTCTTTTTTTTTTTTTTGTTTTTTCAGAGCACCAAGTTCACAGCTTTGGTTTGAAGCTCAGCTCAGCTCCTCTGGGAGCTCTGTGACCTCCAAGATGCCACCAAAGCCACCCTTCATTAACGAGGTCCCTTCATTAACGAGGTCCCTTCATTAATGCTCCTTTTGCTGTTTGCTGGAGAGGAATCCCTGGGAACACCACCAACATTTAATTTTTGGGTCTTACCTGGAGATCCGTTGAGTTTTTCCATCCTGTGTGAAGAGGAGTAGGAAGACCTTGCCTAAAGGAGAGTTTGGACTTGAAGCTGAAGGTGCAGCAGATTCACATGAATCCAGAAACTGAGATTTTAAAAAGAACATAAACATAAAACTCCTAACAAAAGGCTGGGGGTCCGCACATGAACCTTGCCCTTTGGCATTATGGCTGAAGAGCAGATTTTATATGAATTTCTCCAGCTTTAATTGCAGGCAGGAGAGTTAAAAATTTTAAATTCAAATCTAAATTTAAATTTGAAAGGAACTCGACTTTGGAGCAGCTTTCTCCCTCCATCCACGGCACTGCCAAGGCTGGCAGATCTCAGGAGATCCAATTTGGAAACTCCTCACCTGGATTTTCACTTGATTTTCTTTTCATTTCCTGCCCAACACTTAATTCTAAATGCATTACCTTCCACCGTGTCCACTCCACGTGTTCACATTTCCCTGCCTAGCCCAGCACATCCATCCCCATCCTCCCTTGCCTTCCAGGGAAAAATAAATCAGTTTTCCAGGTGAGAAACACAGGAGACAATAAAATATTGTATCTATGAGACAGCACTCAGCACCTGCAGGAATTCATTAAGCCTCGTGGCCAAGACTTCGCACAACACACCCAAATAAAAACMTGAAATAATCACCAAATTCATTCTGTCCTAAACTTTGTGGATGTGTTATTTCCCCCTCCAGATAAAACCTCATCCCTTGTGTTCCAATCTGAGCTGGTTTAGCTCCGGCTCAGGTTTGCAGATGAAAAACCTCCCTTCTGATTAAAACCACAACTTTCAGTTAAAAAAAAAACAAATTGGTTTCCCTCTCTTCCCCTCCCCCAGCCCCTAAACCACCTTTTTTTTTTAGACAAACCAAATAAATTGAGCTTCTCCAGACTCAGGTTTCTTAAATCCAGAACAATTCCCTGATGTCCTTCCAGGAGGGGAGAAACAGGACCCRGCATTGTCCCCAGTCCCCACGGGATCCCTGTGTCACACACCCACACAAATCATTCAAACAGTAGCTTGGCTGTGGTGTCCCAACCACAAAATAATATGTTTATTTTTTTCCACCACTTTTTGTTTGTTTGTTGGTTTGTTGTTGTCATTTTATTGATAAAAACTACACAAAAACTAACTGATCATAATAATTAATTAAAAAAAACCAAAACAAAAACCAAAACCCAAACCAAAAAACCAACGTTGCACATTCTGTTGTGTTTTAGAAATTGTGTCAGCCAGTGAGTTGCATTAAATGATCTTTAAAAGATTTTCCTTCTGATTCGTTTCAAGCACTTCACTTCCATTTTGGTTCCCAAAYGTCCATGAATTTTCCTTAACAAGCACCACTGGCCTGGAAATCTGAGTCGTGACTCCGTTGCAGTATTTCTCCCCCCATTTTTTTTTTTGTTTTTTTGTTTGTTTTTAGAGCCCAAAAAGGAATTAGAGTGTCAACAATGAAGCACAATGAAGATAAAAAAAATCAAAAGCCCCCTCCATAGTGTACAGCCTGTGTCTTAAATGTACATGCACCCGAGTTTCTTTGTTTCTGCTGCATCGATTGCCACGGTCCTTTTGGTTCAACATAAGCTTTAATGCCCACGTCTGAAGGCTGAAATATTAACGCTCGACCACTGGAAAAACAACCAAAGGAAAACCCAATCGAAAAACCTGACCCCCGAAAGGAAAAGAAAAGAAAATATAGAGCTATCTTTTGTTGGTTTAAAAAGAACCAAAAATAGTCAACGGATCTTTGTAATAAACACTTAATAAGGGAACATGGCTGACCCTCCCCAGAGCCTCGCCCTCCCCACCCCGTTTATTTTTACCTGTGGTTCTCCTTCCCTGGAACCGTGCAATGTAGAAAAATCAAATATACAAACAAAACTCTTAATCCATCCCTTTATGTAGCTAGAGTGAAATCTATTTCTCGCCGTTGTTGCTGCTGCTGCTGCGGTCGTTCTTTTTAATAAGAACTTGACAATCCCTCTCCTTTAATATTTACACCGAGGAATCCGTTTGAAAGTTTAAAGCAAAGAGAATCCCGCAGCGCTCCGCACGCCGGGCGCGCCGAGGCCGCGGCCGTCCCCTGCCCCTGGGAAACGTTTCCTGTGGAACGGTGGGGCTGGAGCACCCTCAGCCCGGTCTCTTTCCAGCAGAAAGGTCCCTCCCGAGCCGTCCCCGGCGCTAGTTGGGTATTCTCTCGATGTAGATGGCGGGCGCGGCCGAGCGCGCGATGGTGGCGATGAAGCTGTGGTCCCGGCCCAGGTCCAGGCTGGAGGGCTCCGCCTGCTCCCGGGACACCGTCTCGTAGCCCTTGTTGACGTGCAGGGGCTTGTGGGCCTGGCAGTAGCCGATCACGGGCTGGTCGTAGCTGTAGTAGGGCAAAGTCTTCATGTGGTGAGGGACCTGCAGCGAGAAAACGGGATCAGAGGACAGCGACCGTCAGCACCGGGCTAAGCCTCGTGTTGGTGCAGCATCACCAGAAATTCCAAGAGAAATCCCAAGAGAAATCCCAAGAGAAATCCCAAGAGAAATCCCAAGAGAAATCCCAACAGAAATCCCAAGAGAAATCCCAACAGAAATCCCAACAGAAATCCCAACAGAAATCCCAACGTGGCCACAATCCTCCAGGATCAGCCCACAGGAAAAGCCCCTGAGAGTTCCCAACTCCCTGCAGCACATTCCGGTCCCTCTGGAGCAGCACTGCCAGGCTGGGAGAGCTGCGGGTGTTCAGCCTGGAGGAGGAAATGCTCCAGGGGATCTTAGAGCTCCTTCCAACGCTGCAAGGGGCTGATAAAAAAGAGGGAGAGGGAGTTTTTATCTGGACAGTGGTTTTACACTGCCACAGGACAGGGATAGATGGGATTTTGGGAAGGAATTCCTCCCTGGGAGGGTGTGAGGGGCTGGGATGGAATTCCCAGAGGAGCTGTGGCTGCCTCTGGATCCCTGGCAGCGTCCAAGGCCAGGCTGGAGCAGCCTGGGGCAGTGGGAGGTGTCCCTGCCCATGGCAGGGGGTGGAATGGGATGATTTTAAGGTCCCTCCCGACCCAAACCATTCCAGGATTCCATGATCTGTGTCCCCACTCCCGGATGGATCTCCCGCCTGGCAGTGCTGCAGCCAGAGCAGAGGGAGCTGCTCTCCCTCCCTCTCTCCCTTTCCCCAGATCGTGGGCAGATGTTCAAACTGTTTAATTCTGAATTCCTTTGGATGACCCAGCCCTGGAACACAAGCCAAGGGGTTTGTAAACCCAGCAGCTTCCAAAACCTTTCCCCTTTTTCCAGGGCCTGGAAAGGCTCTGAGCTTTTCCAGAGCGCCCAGACCAGCCTGGGAATGTCGAAGTCAAAGCCAGCTGGCAGCAGGGGTGGTGCCAGCACAGCTGGAGCAGGGGTTATCCCTTGGTGCCAGCACAGCTGGAACATCTGTTTATTGCTGCCAGGACAAAGCTGCTCACCCAAGGTCACGGTTCCCCGCGTTCTTTATCTTCCAACCTCCCCGAGATAAACACTGTCAAAGCCCTGCTGCTCACCAGAGCTGAGCACGTCCACACCTTGTACAAATGCATTTCCAAGCCCTGCCAGATCCATCCTGAATCCCAGCTCTCCCTTATGTAAATCCTCAGAAACTGCCAGCCCCCCACCTGCTTTTTTCTTTTTTATTTTTTTCCCYCCTTCCATAAATATTCTACGCTTGCAAATGTTAATCCTACGACTAAATATGATTTATGGCACAACATCAGATACAAATCTTTGCAGATAATTTTATCATCTGCAGGAGATGAGCTGATCAAGTCGAAAGAAATATGCTCTGAGGGAGAAAAACACATGCAGCAGGAGAGAGAGAGGCGAGAGTTGATTCTAACGCTGCCAGCAAACCTGAGCTCATTATAGCTGGAGATATCCTACACATAATCCAATCTTGGAACAAGTGCCTTTTGATTTTCCAGGCTGAACTTTAAGTGAAGACCACAGAGCTAATTTCTCCTAAATTTTCATTGCTCGGTGCACTTCATCCCCCCCAAAAAAAGCATGGAAAAAGCAAAGGCATTAAAGCCAATTGGGAAGTTTTGCAGGGTCAGAGTTCCTCTTGATGTGGATCCCCTGCAGAATGCAGCAGAGATCCCAAAATCCTTCCAAGAGCTGGAATTCAGCTGAAAATGTGATTTTTCTCATGCCAGCTGAGTGGCAGGGATGCGGAGGACAAGCTGCTGGGAGGAATTTGATGGGACAACTTGTGGATTCGCAAGAACAGGGATCTCCCCTGGCCAGAGCAATACCCGTGCCAGTATCTGTCAGGGCTGGGCCCGGCCTCAGCTCTAAGGCAGCTCTTTATGGTCCCATAAAAGCCGAGGGCTGTTTGTGGTGTGGAGAGCTGAGGGATGGAGGTCCCGGGCAGCAATAACACACAGCCCATTAAACACCCGGGGCCCGGCTGGGAGCTCCAAACGGGAGTCACAGGGACCAGCATTCCCACAAAGTCCCTGAAAAGTGACAAACACGGGGGTTTCCGGCCTTTTTCACGGTGACTTTGTAGAATCTCTCGCTAATTTTCACTTTCTAGGTCTGTTCACATGTAAATCGCAGCGGTGAGGGGCGCTGGGTGGAGGGAGGGCGGATGTTCTTCATCAGTGTAAAAAATAAAGGAAAAGAGGTGTATCGGGTTAATTTGCAGGTTAGATAAAATCAGGACGTTGCAGGTTAATTTGGAGAGCATTTTTAGGATAATGAGGCCCAGCAAGGCGTTTTCAGGCCTGGCCCTCTTCTGGGGCCTGGATTTCACTGAGGGAAATTAAAGGAATAATCGTGTCAAATGCACCTGAGAAGCTTTGTCCTCCAGTAAAGACTGAAGGCAGCGATGCCACCAGCCCCTGCCAGCCCTTGGGATGCCTCTGGAACCAAAAAACAACCACAGGAACAATTCAAACCTTCCTGGTCAAAGGGCGGACACCAGGATTGTCCCACAAAGAGTCCCGTCCTCCCCTGGAAAATAACTCTGCATTTGCAAGAAGACACAAGGGCTCCGATTTTATTGGCACTGAGGTGACTGTAGGTGACACCTGAGCCCCCAAAAAGCTTTTCCAGGACACAGCCTTGGCTGTGGGGAGTGCTGGAAGTGTGGGGACAATCGTGCCAGCACTCATCCAGTAAAATGATGGAGAACACTGCTGATGCTGTTCACTCTACACAAAGCTGTTACTATTCTATTTTTACAGCTTCAGAGATCAACAAAACACATTCAAAATCATCTACGTTGCAGAGAATTAATTTTAGAAGTGTTTTTGTTCTAGGTTCTGAGGTAATTCTTTTATTTTCCTCCTTCCCTGCTATGGAACTAATACCTGAGACACTCAGATGTGACCTTGCACAAGTCATTTTATGAGCTGGAAAATGAGAAGCTTCAGCCCTGCCCCTGCTCGTCCTTGGAGTGTGGAGCTGTCTGAGGTGAGGGCTGTTTGTGCAAGGACTGAAACAACCCAGCTGTGACCTAAGCTCGGCCTTTTCAGCTGCTTTGGCCTCCAAGAGACAAAAAAACAACCCGAAAAACCCCACCAAACAAAGCCCAAGGCCAGGCTGGAGCAGCCTGGGACAGTGGGAGGTATGGCAGGGGTGGCACTGGATGGGATTTAAGGTCCCTTCCCACCGAAACCATTCCATGAGGATTTCATTATTCTATCCAAAATTGCAAACAGTTGATTAAGCCTGGAGCCGTTCCCCGGTGAGGGCTGGGAGGGTTCAGCGGGGTTTGGGCTCTAGGCCTGGATTAGTTTCCCAGCATTGACTTCTCAAGCCCACACCCCACAGATCTCCACTCCAAACGTAATAAATGTCGCATCCAAGCAGCCACACACTTCAGACAGAGCTCCGGTTACAAGCGCAATTTACATAAATCCCCAGCTACTGCAGGAAGACAAAAGATTTAGCGGTGGGGATTTAAGGAATGCAAATCCTCCCTGTCGAAGTCCAAGTGACACTGGAGAGGTTCCCAGCTCAGCACGAGTGCTCCCCTCCCCTCAAAACCGGCTGGAGTAGCTGGAGCTACCCAAAATTCAGGGAGATTGTGACCTGCACTGAAAAGGTGTTACCCAAAATTCAGGGCAATTCTGGCCTCATCAAAAAGTGTCACCCAAAATTCAGGGAGATTGTGGCCTGAATTGAAGAGGCGTTTTCCAACGTGCCCTGCCGACTTTTCCTCTGGCAGCCACCACTGAAGTTCAGCTCAACCCTCGGGCATCCAAACATGCAAATGCAGGTACCCACATTGCAATCTGGAGTCTTTGTCTTTTGTATTTCTTTGGCACTGCACTGAGTCCTATCAGTTTTATTTAGGCTGAAAGTGTCTGGGAGTCAACTAGCTGTGATTATCACACAAGAAAGTTCCACTAAAAATAGCCAGAGTTTAGAATTCAGCCTGGGCTTCTGGTTTTTGTAGGTGCAGCCATCAAAACCTAGATTTTTAGCCAAACATCAATAAAAATCCTTATTCTGGAACCTGGAAGCACAGAAGTAGGGATGTATCCACCCCCTATTCCCACTGGAATCACGGAGATTTCAAGGATTTGGACTGGGGTCTGGGGAACATTGCGTGACCTCATTTCCAGAGTGCTTTTCTCTCTCTCTCACCTCTCCTGTGTTAAACACTCTCACACATTCTTAACTCCTTGCTCTGCCTCCCAACAGGACACCTCAGACAAGCTGGAACCCAGCCCAACACGATCTCGAGGATGTGACACCTCCCCACCAAGTAATTCCAGGAGGGAACACCAAGCTCTGTGCCCAGCTGCAGCTCYTGCTGAGGTGTTTCCCTCTGTGCTCACAGCAGCAGCCTCACTGCAGGGCAAACTCCTCTCTCTGCCTCATCCAGAATCACCCCAGCCAGATGAAATCACCCATCTCAGGCTGAAACAATTCCCTGGCGTTTGTTAAATCAAGGTTTGGCCGCCCAGGTTTTGGGAAGCAGGTCTGTTCTGTGTTGGAAATACGGTGAGTTTGTTCTTTGTGCTCATTTTGGAAGACGGATCCCTYGCCATCCGTCATCCTGCAGAGCAGGAAAGTCTTTGTGGAGGCTCGGGAATGGCCGTGGATGTCTGGGTGACTCACTGCCAGAATTCCCAGCAGGAGACAGGGATGTAATCTATGGAAGGACTGGCAAGCCCGGAGGTGTCTGGGGAGAAGTTTGGATGGAGTGGAGTTTGTTTTATCCCTGAAAGGAGACGGTGCAGAGGCTCACACTGTCACAGGAGCCTCAGACAAATGACTGCTCCAGAAGGAGCCTAAAACCTGGATCCTGGCAGGGAAAATGATGCATTTTTGAGTCCCAGATTGTCCCAGCTGTCTCAGTCTGGACACCTTGGCTTTATCCAGGCACTGTTCAGGCACTGCTGTTCAAACCCCTCAGTTCTGGTGCCTCTGTTTTCAAAGAGGAGGAACACCCTGGTTTGAAAACTCAACACCTGCTCCGTCCCTCCTGCTGGAGGCTGCCAGGGGACAACCAGCCCTGCCCTGCAGGGGACACATTTCCCTTTGTAAACAATAAAACCACAGCATGAATATTCTCTGGTAGCTGAACATCCTCTGGTTTCCCATTTGCTGGTAATCTCTAACCCAGGTAAGCTGATTCCTGTGGAAGTGCTCGCCCACTTAATGATTACGTGAATTAATTACGTGTGACTTTAGGAGCTGTCCATACGCAGTGGAAACTCGGAGTCACAAAACGTGGAAGCGATGTTTTCTCATTAGCGCTAATATTTAGTCTCAGAGCACCATGACTTCATTGGTGAATTAGCAGCAGAGCTGTTGATAAATCAAATTCAGAGTTCATTTCCAAGCTGATCATAATTTAGAGTAAAAATAAGCAAGATGTTCTGTGGTGGCGCGGCGATTAGCGGAGCACGCGGCTTCACCTCGGAGACAGATTGATTGGGCACATTAGGCAGAGAGAGCTGGGATAAACAATTCCAGCGCATTTCACACCGCTGAAAAATCACAGGCAACAGCCCTGGAACATCCCTTTGGAGGCAGAGCAGAAAAATATCCCTGTTCGGGAAAATGCCCCATCAAACATTCCCGTTCTGAGGACAAACGCGGGCGCTGAGCTCAGCGCTGAAATATGAGCGGGTCGGTGTGTTCTGCCTCTGCTTGGAACAAACACARAAGCGCCCGGCTGCTTTTTGGAACAGGCCTTTTGTTCTGCAATCCATGTTTCCTCAGGTAATTCTCATATTGATTAAAAAAGAAAAAATCAAAACCTCGTTTATTAAAACGTTCAGGCTCTTGGGCATCGGGCTGGGCTCTGAGGAGGGTTTGTGAGCTCTGCTGTCACTGAGCTGGTGCCTGTGACATCTGAGCAGCTCAGGAAATCTGCCAGCTGCAGCTTTGCAGTTTTAGGTGAAGGTCTTCAAGCTCCTTAATTAGCCCAGGATTTCTGAGAGCTGCAGATCCCACAGGGAGCCCCGCTGGGGTCGCTGCCTCTGTCAGGCACAAAGTGTGGAGCAGGAGCCTTTGGGTAGCTGGGGCTGGAGGTGCAATTCCCACAGTCAATCTCCTGCAATTCCACTTCCAATTTGCTTCCCGCTGCAGACAGAATCCGTGGCTGGGCCTTCTCTCTCTTCTTTCCTCCCAAATCACATCCATGGTCTGAAGCTGCCCTGGATCCAGGGAGGAGGAGGCAGCCTCAGGCTGGAGAAAAGGTCCCATGGGGCATTGAACCACTGCCCCAAGATCAGGAATTCCAGAAGAAACACCAAGTATCTGCCAGTTTTCTCCAGGAAATCCAGGACAACCTGCTGAACATTCCATGGAATGCAGCAGTTCCTGATCAGTTCCATGGGGATGGGGCAGTTCCAAATCAGTTCCATGGGGATGGGGCAGTTCCTGATCAGTTCCACAGGGATGGGGCAATTCCCAATCAGTTCCATGAGGATGGGGCAGTTCCTGATCAGTTCCATGAGGATGGGGCAGTTCTTGATCTCTTAAGAGCTTGTGCACACACAAACAAACTGGAATATAAATCCAAATGTTGTACAGAGTTAAGCCTGTCTTAAATAAAGCCCAGCTTTTCCTTGGATTCCCATGTCTGAGGGCTGTTTTCCCTTCTCTTTCTCTTATTTCCACTCTACTAATTCTACAAACAGATCCTCTGAGACACAGAGATACAGATCCTGTATCCATTGCTGCGGCTCCCCCTGGATCTCTGGAAGTGTCCAGGGCCAGGCTGGATGGGGCTGGGAGCACCCTGGGATAGGGGAAGGTGTCCCTGCCCATCCAGGGGGTTGGAATGGGATGGGTTTTGGGTCCTTTCCCACCCAAACTGTTCCACGATTCTGGGATTCCATGTCCTACCCTGAGCTCCACTCACTTAGGCTTGGATCCTGCCAGTCCCAGTATTAAATCAAGGTCTTGGGAATAAACCTGAAATATTTTGCAGGATGATGGGGTAGGGCATAGGACGGCTTCTTCAATGCGTGGAATGGAAACCTTTTCCTTATAAAAATCTAAGCTGGAGATAAAAGGTTGGTTTTGGCATGTCTCAGACCACGTCAGTTGGTGTCAGTGGAAATTTGGAGCCTAAATTCTAAAATTATCATTAATCTTGTTCAATTCTCGTATTTCTGTGGGAATGGGATCCCAAAATTGGCATGGACTGACAGAAAGAGAGGCCTTGGTATGGAAAATATAGAGAAGCAGCAGACAGGAGACACGGGACAAAGATGCTGCAGTCCCCAGTTCCTTCTCCAGGCCCTATTAAAGGTCTGTTTGAAGTTCATAAAAAGCCAACTTGATAATTAATAACTACAGGAATTAAACAAACATCATTGTRTCAGATGTGATTAGAGGCATATTTAACTAAGAAATTGCACATCTTGGTAATAAGCAATTTAGGAATCTRTGGGATTACTTTTCACTTCGTAAAATTGGTCAATTTCGTACAAACTGAATTAAAATACAGCTATTAATTTCTAATGTGAGATGAAAATATTCACCAACTTTTAAACCACCTGCAGGCCAGACTGGGTGCACCAAAGAGAACTTTTTCATTTGCTGGGTGACGCTTGCCAAATGCATTCCAGGTTTTAAAGCCCTGTGACATCACCCTGACAGTTCCCTGACACTGTGAACTGGATTTGAAGCTTTCCTCGCCTTCCCTACAGATAAATTCCTAATCCTTCTCTCCAATCACACAAATGCCTTCCCCTTTAAAGCAGAACCTCTCCACGGACTCTTTAACTGAGTGTGTTTTTCTAGAGATCAGGAGGAAAAATCATCCACACCCCACTGCTCCCTCCATGGGCAGATTTGATCTTTCAATCAGGAAATGAAAAGGTTTCCCTAAAGGAAACTCCCAGAAAGAAGGAAAAGCCTTCTAAGCCTTGTTATTGTTCCTTGGGCAAAATATATCTCTTAAATGGCTTGATCTGTTTTTTATGGCGTGTCTGGCTCCTGACAAAAAGCCCCACTGATGAAAAACTCGACATGAGATGCATGGGAACCTCTGATTTTAAGCCATGGAGGCCTGATCAGATAAACAAACTGTCTAGATACTCTAATTAGAAAGGCATTAATAATTGCTTTGAGTGCTCTTCCTATGGAAGTCGATAGGGATGGAAGCCTGGGGGTCAAACAAAGCTTGGGGACAGCAATGAGTCCCTCAAATATGGGGCAGCCCCTTGGAGTAGTGACACTGTTTTACACCACAAAGACACAGACCCCGAGATTCAGAAGGCTGGAAATGACTCCTTGATTTCTGGGCTGTGTCTCCCTTTTATACTATTTCACACAGACCAGTTAGATTGGGGACACAAAGACAAACCTCTTCACTCACATTGCTCAGAGCAGAGGGACATCAAGAACTCCCTCCTAGGGAAAGGAACGAATAACAAAGTTACAGTTCCAAAACCATTTCTCCTGTTTACAGAAAATTCCCTGGGAAAAGAATTTCAGAAAACCAAAACACCTCAGGCACGGAACCAGGGCTGCAGTGCAGTTCCTTATCCAAAGGTAAAAGAATCCCTTTGGGAGCCTCTCCCATTTCTTTGGCTGCCCAGACACACAGACCTTCCAAAACTGGAGCCAACTCAGCTCTTATTTAGACACTTAAAGCTCTTTTTTTCCCTCAGGAATTTGTGCTCCCCACTCRTGGCAGAGCTGCAGACCAAAGTGAGTTTGAGCTCAGCCTCTCAAAGGTGCCTCCAGCCCAAGGGGCCACAAAGAAAGAGCAGAGAAGGTGTCAACAATCCCATAACGACTCCCCCAGAGCCTTCTCCTGACCCCCAACACTCCCAGCTTGTCGAATTGCTGCCATTCCAGCCCCAAAATTCCATGGAGCTGGACCTTCCATGGTGTCACAGAGCCTGGAATGTCCTCACATCTGGGGCCAGAGAGTCGTGTGGGGAATGGGGCTCATCCTTCAAAAAAAGAATTATGGCAATAAAGGAAAAGGTGCAGTTGCTCTTCCATGCAGTGATCCAAAAGATGGCAACCTGCTCCCTCCATTACTCCCAACAAATAAATCCAGGATTTAATAGGAACATCTGATAATGTTGCTGCCACGGTGACAGATGAAGGCGCCGCAGAATGAGTGGAATAAGTCTCTGTCTCATATTCAAACACTGCTTTTCATTAGATCTGCCCAGAATTGATGGGCTGCAGAAGAGCTCTCCAGGAATTGATGGCCTCTCCAAAGGTTTTTAAATACTGTTTCAAGTTGTGCATTGATCCTGTACATCAAGAGAACAAAAGTGTGTTTCCTAAAGCAGGGGGAACATGACTCAAATTGTACAATATTTTGTCCCGGAGACATGAGAAGGTATAAACAAGGCACGTCATGGCTGGTGATTAAACCCACACCAGTGCGAGAAGAAAGGGATAAAAAGAAATGGGAAATTTTCCTTCACTGTCATCTATTTTTCCTAGACCCTAAAGGTTTTGGCTGTAGCCAGGTGACACTCAACCCATTTTGATTAAAAAAAAAATGCTTAGAACCACGTTTGTAATTGGCACATTTGTAACTGGCACCAAGTCCATTTAATATGGCAATATTAAAAATACAAATATTATCCAGCCCCTGCACCCTTGCCAAACTCCAAGAGGACAAAGTCCTGCTCTGCCATCATTTGAAATTCAATGCTCAGCGCTGGYCTAAGAGAGCAGATAATTTGGGGTTTTTCAGTCGTCTCAAGGGGTCCTTTACAGAAATGGGTGTCAAAGGAAGGAGTGGAGGAAAAATGAGAGAGATGCTCCTGCTGCTGTTGTTTCACCTGAGCCGGGGCTGCAGCAGCCTCTCCACACCCAGAGCTGCTGAGCAGGAATATCAGAAATCCAGGGAGGAGAAGCAGGAAAAGCCTCACGAGTGGGAACTAAGCACAGTCTGAGGAATTATTTGTTTCTGCTGAGGAAACAGGGAGAGAAATTCCCTCCAGAGGGAGAGAAGTCAGAAGTCACCAGCACTCCCGGCTCCTCGGACACRGGAGGGAGCTCCTGTTCCTACTGGAGGTCCCAGCAGGGAAATTCCCAGGTTTTAATTGTCTCCCAGCAGAGGAATTGGTGAGGTGGCACCAACATGAATCCAGGAGCAGAAGTCCTTCTTGTCCACTTTGTGTCCATTTTGTGACCATTTTGTGTCCATTTTGGGCCCATTTTGTGACCATTTTGGGTCCACCTTGTGTGTAGCCCAGATGAACCAACTGGCAAAGCAGGCACTGTGTAACAGGAGAGGAGAGCACTGAAACACCAGAAATTCAGGTTTAACGRTCAGCTCCGTGACAACTCTGCTGCCACAGCAGCTGTGGCTGCCCCTGGACCCCGGGAAGTGCCCCAGGCCAGGCTGGACGGGGCTTGGAGCATCCKGGGAGAGGGGAAGGTGATCCCGCCCATGGCAGGGGGTGGGACTGGGTGGGATTCAAGGTCCCGTCCAACCCAAACCTGATTCTATGAAATCTCAGCAAATTGACACAGAAAATGTAYAGAAAGATGTACAGAAAAGATGGTGAAGATACAAAGAAAAAGATGCTCCGAGCTGTGTGTTCACCATGGAGAGGGAAAGCAGAAAATCCGAATTTTGCCCCATTTCTAAGTCCGGACACTGGTCCAGGACAGAACATCCCCGGCACGGCGGGTCTCGGGATCCCTCTGGAACAGCCGGGAGCCGCCAAAGCCGCCCTGCCCACAGCGGGTGTGCGAACCCGAGCCGGAGGCCGGGAATATCCCGGGAGCGGAGCTCAGACACATCCAGGCGGGAGCGCAGCGCTTTCCCGGCCCAGCYGAGCGCTCTTGGATGCAGCCAGGAGAGGGCTGCAGAGCACCTGGGCTGCGGGGCCGGCCCCGCTCACGCCGTGCGGGCCCCGGGGCTCCGCCGAAACCCAAAATATCTGCCTCGTTCCCACCCGACACCAGCGACGTCAACGAGCAAAAACATCGCTGCGCTCTCGGCCGGTCCTGGGGCTCAGGGACAGCCCTGGGGATGGAGGGGAGGGAAAGGAAAGGAAAGGAAAGGAAAGGAAAGGAAAGGAAAGGAAAGGAAAGGAAAGGAAAGGAAAGGAAAGGAAAGGAAAGGAAAGGAAA
>QVAJ01000289.1:748261-763643 GCA_003546035.1 Mixornis gularis | reverse complement strand
AATCGGGAGTTTCACTGGAGCAGAAAGAGGAATTGCTGGTTTCCCTTCCCCCCCACTTTTGGCTTACAAAGGAGGGATGTGTTTACTAATAAAAATTAAAAGTACCAGGACTTTCTCAAATGCCTGAAACTCACASAGCTCCTGGAGTTTATTTGGTTTAACAACACAGTCTGCTCTGGCCTCATAGAGAAAAACAAAAAATGAGTGCATGAAATTAATACCAGGTAAATGAACCAGTTTTCCATCTCCTTTTCCAGTTGGATCAGGATATTATTTTTTTTGCCCATACAGTCCATGGAAGGAGATGAGTGTGGGAATGGAATCCAGCTGTGATGGACAGCACAGCCAGGACTGGAGGGCTCTGGGTTACACAAAGGAGCAGCCACAGGGTGCCACACATAAATACACAGCACAGGGCTGTAATCTCAAATAATTCCGTGGATAAATGCAGCAGAAAAASACCAGTTTGTGATTACAGTGCAAGGAGCTGCAAAATACACAAAATAAGATGTAAAACATRGTTGTGAGAGGGGAATTTACACCTGATGGAAGAGAATAATCTCAGTTATGTTGTTGTGGAGCCAAAATTTCCCTGCTGACCATGTTGGGAGGGCTCAAGATGTGCTTGGGCTGGTTTGGTTTGTTTTCCCTGCTGAGTGAGGACAGGATTTCTGGGGAGTGGGGATGGAGCTGTTTCCTCCCAGCCACAGCAGTTCACCTCCCTCTGCCCTGGCAGTGCACTCCTCTCACGCTGCTTTTGGAATTACACTTTCCCATCTCAGCTCTGGGATATTTTTCCTAAGGACACTGTTGTTTTCCCTCCTTTCTGGCAGGGATAAAAGTCCTTGGAAATCCAGCACGTTCACTGGGCAAGGGGCTAAAGGTGCCCAACGTCATCTGGGAGAGAAGAAAAATTCCCTGGACACTTCCCCAGCCTGGGGGAGCTGCTCCTTCCCCCACAGAGTCAGAGGGAGTAAAGCAGGCAAAAGGAGCTGCAGCCACCTCTGAGGACGAGGATTGGGAAAGATGCTTCAAAAATCAAATGGAATGGTGGAACAGAATGCTGGAATGGCAATGGGGCTTCTRCGGGCCACGACTGCTGGGCTGCACCGGGAGGGAAGGGAGTGGACGGGGCTGGTGTGCACACACAGGAACTGATGTGCACACCCAGGCTGTGCTCACACCCAGGGCTGGTGTGCACACACGGGCTGTGCTCACACCCAGGCTGTGCTCACACCCAGGCTGTGCTCACACCCAGGCTGTGCTCACACAAAGCGTTGTGCAGGCTGTTTTTTTCTTCCCGGGCTGTGCTCACACCCAGGCTGTGCTCACACAAAGAGTTCTGCAGGCTGCTGTTCACATCCAGGCTGATGTTCTCACCCAGGCTGTGCTCACACAAAGAGCTCTGCAGGCTGCTGCTCTCACCAAGGCCGTGCTCACACCCTGGCTGTGCTCACACTCAAGCTGTGCTCACACCCAGGTTGTGTTCACACACAGCCTGATGCTCACACCCAGGCTGTGCTCACACCCAGGGGCTGGTGTGCACACACGGGCTGTGCTCACACCCAGGCTGTGCTCACACAAAGAGCTCTGCAGGCTGCTGCTCTCACCAAGGCCGTCCTCACACCCTGGCTGTGCTCACACACAGCCTGATGCTCACACACAGGCTGTGCTCACACCCAGGCTGAGGTTCACACCCTGGCTGTGCTCACACCCTGGCTGTGTTCACACTCAAGCTGTGCTCACACCCAGGCTGTGCTCACACCCAGGTTGTGTTCACACAGAGCTCTGTGGGCTGTTGTTCACACCCAGGCTGTGCTCAGACTCAAGCTGTGCTCACACCCAGGCTGTTCACACCCAGGCTGTGCTCACACAAAGATCTCTACAGGCTGATTCCCCCTGACTGCTCCCAGCCCTTCTGCACCCCTGAGCATCCCAGCATTGGGACTCTTTCCCACCTGTGTGATCCCAGGAATYGTTCACAAGGACTGACTCAGTGGCTGCAAGTTTTCCCCTCAGTCTGATCATTTCTTGAGCCCTCAGGACCTCTGGCAATTCCACACCCAGACAAAGCTCTCAGTGACACCCATTTTCCGCTCCAAATGGCCCATTATACGTCCTTAATTAACCTATTTATTTTTAAGTTTATGACTTAAGGTATAATTCTTTTATGCATCCATTAATATATTAACACATCATATATTATGGATATCCTAAAGAGTGCTGCAAGATCTAAATCTCTTCAATTAAGACTTGGGCAATGTTGAACTTTCTCCATTTCACTGTGGGCTTCAACCTGGGCCTGGAATGGGCAGGACAAGGGAAGCTCATGAATGGATGGATGAATTCCAGGCACGGGTTCTCCMAGGGATAAAACCACCTGAGACCAAGGAAAGAAGGGACAGTGACACAGAACCAGGGCTACACCAGACCTTCCCCGGTTCCCCAGGGGGTGATGCTGGGCTGGCTTGTCACACACCAAGTTTTAGGTTTTAAAAGCAAGTGGTGCCTTCCAGAAGGGAGTGAATTCAGCTGCAGAATTCACTCAGGGAGATGAGGGGTGTTTGTTCAACCCCGGGCTCTGCAGGGAGCYCAGCTCGGGCAGCCGGGCGTCACCCCGACCCTTCCCCCTGTCCCCGTGTCACCAAACAAACTCCACAGCCCTGCCCCTCACGACCTGCCTTCTTTCCCTCCTCTCTCAGCTCCTCTAATTAAAAAAATGGCCCAGCTCGGTGCAGGCTGCAGAGTGTGCCCGCCATCCCCAAACCCAATTTCACACAATGACAGCCTAATTAATCTTCTTTTGTTTCCCTGGCATCCGCACTCCGCTCGGCTCCTGGAATAAGGGGGAATCTTGCTGAGAGCAACATCTGTCAGGATTGCAGCACGGAGAACGGGATCCAGCAGGCTTTGGGGTGATTATATCTGTATTTATAGAGCCTCTCCAGCGCTCCAGACACACGTAGGACGGGACAATCTATACTGTAATGTCCCGAATTTCTAGAAACACCTGTGATCCCAGACACCAGAGCATCAGAATGCAGCAGGAAAGGCACCTCTTTGCCCAGGGAGACATCATCACTCCCACACAGCTCTCAGGTAAAGAAAGATCGTGTGACACGGCCAAGGTCACCCAGAGAACGGTGACAGAGCTGGGAGCTCAGCCAGCGCCCTCAGCTTAACTCTTACAACACTTTGTTTTCCAAAGTCCATGTTYCCTCTTCTCCTCCAGGGCTGGAATTGGCCCTTCGTCAGCTCTCGTGGGCTGGTGTGGGGCTGGAAATYCCAATTCTGGCCAGCTCCTGCTGGGAACCACCAGCACATGGACACGGCCAAGTTCCGCTCTCCTGAACGGAACCAAACCCAAGATTTTTGTTGGATCTTCACCCCCTTTGGGTGCCCAGGGCCTGTGCCAGCTGTGTACCCTCTGACCCTGTGAAAAGGTGGATAAAAACCTCCCCAAACCCATCTGCACTCCATCATTCCTGTGGGAAACAACCTCCCGACCTGAGGCACCTCCTGGGCTGCTCCCAGAGCTGCACATGGCTGGGATTGTCACCCCAGAATATTCTGTCCTGCTCTCCACATTTCAGTGTCTGGCACCGTGAAGTGGTGAGGTTGCCACAATTTTCACCGAGTTAAAGGTTTTGAGACCTTTCACCTGAGATATGAACACGAAGCAGAGCCTTGARAGCTCCACAGAAATTCTGGGCTGGTGAGAAATCTGTTCCCTGGTGCTTTGATGGGGGTTCAGGCTGGGTTTGACCGTCGGGGCTTGTCAGGGCTGAGCCGAAATTACTTCAGCAGAAAATAATGAAAGGTCACAGGATTTCAATCAGGATCCCGGGCCAGTGTAAATCTTGTCTCTCCCTGGAAGCTCCTGGTGCTGGGTAGGCTCAGGCCTGCTAAAGCCAGGCTCAATTTATAGCTTCAATATCAATCAATAAAATTTGGTGTCCAGGTTTTAAATGAGGGCTAAATTTGTCTCTTCTTCAAGGGAATGAAGCTACGTCAGTGCAGCTCCTTACATTTACACCAACAGAGCTGGAGCTGCACCTGAGCATTTTCCAAAGGCAAAAACTCTGTGGTGTTTTTTCCAAATTAGCTCCCTAAATTTCTGGTAATTGCTGAAGAAAGTATTTGGCTAATGAGCAGCTACACCAACCACTKCCATTGGGAGCCACAGTGATAATTAGGAAGACAAAAAAAAAAAAAAAAAGGGGAGGGGGGGGAGAGAGGAGGAAGAACCTCCAGATTCCTTGGGATAATTATAATTTGTGTCAGCTAAGACAAATATTTCATTTTGGGGCAACAGGTAGCTGAGGAAGCGACGTGGGCTGTGCCAGTCACAACATGTCAGGGGGAGCGCTGTGATCCCATTGCTGCAGTCGTGCAATTAGAGCTTCCACGGGGTAATTAGCCAAGCAGGTGATTAGCAAGGCTCCACACATCCCGCGGGGCTGCCGGCTGCCGTCATCCCACCCCGGGAAATGATCCCGGGGACGGCGGGGAACTGATACCCCCGGCAGGGAAAACACAGCCCGGGAATGGCTGTTCCTGGGGGAGAGCCACGGGGAGGGATGGGGAGGAGCTGGGAGGGGTGGGAATCTCCCTGGAACACGCTCCCAGTGAAGGGCAGGATGATGGGAGTCAGCTCCATGCCAGCCTGAGGAGGACCTTGCCAAAAAAATAGGGATTTTTTTTTTTAAAAAAAAATGTATATAAAAATTTACATATCTAAAAATATATTAATATATATTAACACATTCTAGATTATGTAATGTTTAAAAATGTCGTGATTATAACAATATATTGTTATTATTATAATTTATATTATATTATATTATATTATATTATATTATATTATATTATATATATATATAATTTTTTAATATGAATCCAAGGTTTTTTCAAATTCAGTTGTCAGCCTGAAAGTGGGGAATGATCCACAGAAAGCTGTTACGATACCAGAACAGGCTCCCCAGGGATGTTTGGAGACRCCATCACTGGAAGGGTTAAATCAGGAGTGGACCAGGCCCTTCAAAGGGTGGAACTTTCCCCACGGGGGGATTGTTGGATTTGATGGTCCTGGAGGCCTTTTCCAGCTCTGATGGTTCCCTGACTCTGTGGATCCCATCCTAACACAATTCCAAAATCCATCCTGCCCCAGAYGTTGTTTGTGCAGACAGAAAAGTCAAGTTTTTATAAACATTTCTGGAYAGAAAAATCCCAACACCGGGAGCAYRTCTCCCACCAGCACGTCCTGAAATTCTGATGCCTGAGAACCCCTAAAAACCACCAGTCACTGTTCACAGGAACAAACATCCTGGAGGAAACTCCTGCCCCTGCTCCAGGAGCTCCCTGGCACAGCTAATGAGAGGCACAGCCCACGTGGCACAGCACAAGAAAACAATTMAGGGTCGTTCCCTTCTTCCTAAATACCAATATTGATAAAGTGGTGGGACTTAAATGGCTGTGAGACGTTTTTATGGTTCCTGAGAACTTCCTGAGATAGATGAAGGGGGCTAAAGGAGTTAAAAAGGAGCAGAAACTCCCCAGCTCCAGGCCAACAACAAAGGGCTCTGAGGCAGGAAGGAGATGTCACCCYGGAGCAGCTCAGGAGATAATTAATTGTCTGGAAGAGCATTTTTTATCATCTCCAACACTAACGAACTACTCACACAATTCAACTAATTCCAAACGCTCGCTTTTATGCCTCCCACTAAGAGAGAAGATTTTTCAATACTACCCAGGGGCATTTGGGTGCTGAATTTTCATTAAAAATTAATGGGAGCTGAGCCTCCCAATGCCCCCAGTGCCCCTGGGAGGCTCAGAGCAGGCACACACACAGGCCCTGCTCCCTCTGAAGGCTCCTGGAGCCTTTGGAGCATTCCTGGTTCTATCCAGAGCACGTTTCCCCGGGATGGAGCTGCCCCTGGGATGGAACATCTGGAGCTTTTCCACTTGGGATGTGACCCTGAATCCTCCAGCAGCCCCATGGGGCYGGGGTGGCCTCAGGAGTGAAACCTGGTGGGGTGGGCACTGGAAGGGTGGCCACAGCATCACCTGGGACTTCTCTCCTMAGRTTCCTCTGGAATAAYGGACAGGACACAGGGAATGGCTTCCCACTGCCAGAGGGCAGGCTGGGATGGGATTTTGGGAAGAAATTCCTGGCTGTGAGGGTGGGGAGGGGCTGGGATGGAATTCCCAGAGGAGCTGTGGCTGCCCCTGGATCCCTGGMAGTGCCCAAGGCCAGGTTGGAGCACCCTGGGRCAGTGGGAGGTGTCCCTGCCATGGCAGGGGGTGGGAATTACACAGATTTGAAGGTCYCTTCCCACCCAAACCATTCCAGGATTCCCTAACGGAAAGTCCTGTGCAAACCCACAAGGTGTTCCCAGACAGCAAATGAAGTTTCCTTTGGAGAAGAGCAAGAAACAGCCACCCTCTCCCCACCTGTGTCACCTCCTTTTTCCACCTGTCACCTCCTTCCCCCTGTGCTACCCTTTTCTTTCCCCCTGAGACACCTCTTCCTTCCCCCCATGTCACCTCCTCTCCACCCATGTCACCTCCTCCTTTCCTGTGCCACCTCCTTTTCCCTCATGTCACCTCCTTCTCCCTGTGCCACCCTTCTCTTTCCCCCTGTGTCCCCTCTTCCTTCCCCCATGCCACCTCCTCTCCACCTGTGTCACCTCCTGACCTTCCTGCAAACATCTTCATGTCCTCACAAATCCAAAGGAAACATCACCCAGGAAAGTCCCCAGAGTGCAATTCTGGGTGAGCATCTGGAGCAGCCTGACCAGGATGAGCTTTTTGTGACACCAGAAATTACAACAATCCCGGCCACAGTCGGTTTCACGTGATTATTGTCAGGCCATTGCGGGTCCTCTCTGGAAAAGTGAAATTGGTGCTTTTCAGCCCTGACAGCAAAGGACAAACTCCTTGGCAGGACATAATGCTTCCCTAGGAATAATTAAATCCAAGCGTGGTGTAAATCCCAAGGGTGCATCTCCTTTGGTAGTATTTCTGTCAAGAATCTTCAAAACCTTAAATCCAATATTTGGAGTTTGTGGGTTTCCCCTGTGATTTCAAGGTGAGAGGCGGCTGCAGCGACCCTTTGGTGCTTCTGCCTGTCTCACCTTTTGTTTAGGCCRGGGAAGAAAGAGAACAAAACGCTGCCCTGCGTGCCATGGCATAGATAATTTCTGTCTGAACAAACACAGGTAAAGGGTTTCCAATAAAAAAAAGAAATCCCCCTAAGCCACACGGGTAAACAGAAATACAATAGGAACAGAATTGTTTACACTGCAGCCTGAACGTTACAGAAATGTGGGCCCCAGGCAAGGTCAGGAACACGGATTAGGAGACATCACCGACAGGTAGAACAAAACTCTCATTATCTTTGCTCAAAAATAGGCACCTGATGCACGACAATGTTCAGTAAATTGCCCCAAATTATGCAGGTTTCTGCCASAGAACTACCAAATGCTGCAACTAAACATTCCCTGCTCAAGCTCCAATCAAATATAATTGAGGGCAAGCAGAGAAGTGAGAAAAGAGACAAACTTATTGATCCTCCCAGCTGCATCAACAAGCAAGAAAAGAGCATTCCTACCTCAAAAGAGAAGGAGAGAACATTTCCAGCTCAGCAAAGGAAGGGGAAAAGGGTCTTTCCATGGAGAGTGTCACAAGGTTCCTTCAGTCATYCTGCTTCCCACCCTGGGAATCATTAATGGCCTGCATTAATTGTCCTCATCTGGTGCTAGGCCAAGGCAGGGATTGCTTTGAGCCCCRTCCATGTCGGGATTTTGTCTCAAAGCAGCTCCCAAAACAAAGCCCCAGGCTTGGCTGAGCTTCTCCCACCCCGGGGAGTGCCCATCTCCTTTCAGCCCTGCCTGGGACAGGGAAACAGCCACAGGTGACAATTTCACAGCCCAGGGTTTGCAGGATGGAAATCCTTCCTGCCTGTGTTCATGGACACAGCCTGAGCTGCCCACTGCCCTCCCTTTCCACCCTGGAACCATCCAGAGCAGGTGGAGAGTTTAATTCCTTGGTGTGAGATGGTTCCAGTGACACTAACTGCTAAATCCAGCACCAACCCCCCCCAAAAAAGGGCCTAAAGTAGATTTATTTACTTCAGTGATTTATTATCTTTGTTAGTCAATGTACAAAGGGAAGATTTGATTGGAAAGGCAGGAAAACATCATGATTTAACCTGTGCTGACACACACGAGCTCTCGGGACACGCAGGGACTGCAGCCAAGCTCAGACTCCTGCTTTAAACCTCCCCAGAGCCAAGGGAGGAAAGGCAGGAGCAGAAATAAAGCAAACATCACTGGGAGGAACAAAATTTGAGTTTTCTTCCAGGCCAACTTTGCTGGGCTCTGCCCTTCCAGCCCCATCAGGGAGTTTCCACTCACTCACTTGTGCCTGGGAATTTTGGATGGGGCTTGGAGCATCCGGATCCAGTGGAATGTGTCCCTGCCCATGGAACTGGATGAGTTTCAAGGCCCTTTCCAACYCAACCATTCCAAGGGATTTGATTTTCCGGGTCACTTGTTTGGAATATCCAGGGAAAGATCCCGTGGCGGCAGCTCACACAAATTAAACCCGAGTGCTCSGAATGCTGAGCAAGCCGGGAGGGCTGATGAGACACCAGATTTGCAGCTCCTTAGCAGCCACAGCGAGRCAATTACAGGGCTGAGAGCAGCCCGGGCACATCAGCCTGCCCCTGCACGGGGCCATAAACTGGGAATTTGACTCGGGAAAGCTCTCTGGGATGGCTCAGGGTTGGAAAGGGATATTGGAAAAGGCATCTCTGTGTCCATGGAGCTCATTCTGCTGCAGCAGGAGTGATTTCGTGCCTCTCTCTGTGGATTTGCACCACGCTGAGATGAGATGGAGGCTGTAAATGGGAGGTGGATGACTCCTTGCACTGATTTTTTGAATGGAAAATGCTGTTGTTGTCTAAGCAAGAAGTTCTGGGAGCTGCAGACACCATCCCAGATATTCTGAGGGCCAGAGGCTCAGCTCTGAAATCATCTTGAAAGGTCACATGGAGGGACAGACAACCTGCCAGACAATGCAATAAATAACGTTTGGAATGTCAAGCCTAAAGCAAACTTCCAAAAGACTTTTCATGGGGGATCTGAATGAGGAAGAGGAAAGGATGAGCTGACATGGAATGGAACAGCAAATAGTGTGCCAGTGGTGGGAAAAAGATCTGCTTTTAGGGGGTCTAAAATGCATCAAAATAATCATCACAAGAAGGAATCCATAAAAAAAATCCAGACATCCTTGGAAGGAGGTTATGAAAACCTCAGGGATGTGTAGTGCAAGGGTGTTAAAAAGGGATCTTTGAATTGATTCCACGGCTGGATGAACAGATAAAACATTAACCCAGAAATGGCTTTAATTACCAACCCCTGGAACAGAGACCCACCTCAAACAAACGCCTTGTAATTTATTCAAAGCACCTAATGATCACCAGCTCAGCTCTTAGAACCTATTAATAGCTGACCTCTCCGAGCATGTGATCCCAAAACCCAGATAAAGAATTCCTCGGGGGCCCTGATAGAACTCTGGCTCGGAGTTGTCTGTTAACATTCAGCTCATTTTCCCCTCCTCACATCGAAAACACTGTAAAAAGCAGAGGCTTGGGCCAGAGCTCGCCGAGGAAATCAAGGGGCATTTTTTTATTCTCTTTAGTACCAGGAGGGTTGGAGCAAAGACTGATGGAGAACATTATCGTGCTGGGAGATGAAAAAGACACTGCAGTGCTCAGAGGTTCTTTTCAAAGACAGAGCCCTGAGCTGGGGAACTACTTGTGGGCTCGATTACTGCAGCTCTGGAGCAGTCAGGAGGCCAGGGCAGGAGGAGGGGATGTCTCAGGTCAGGTTGTCCCTTGATGCCTTTTTGGGACTGCCTCAAAACAGAGGCCAGGCAGAATTAAGGCAATCAAAACCAGTTCTGGTTATTGAAGGGCCTCCAGGTACATTCAGGGCACCAAGACTACACCCAAAAATGGACGATGGTCACGGRTTGTCACACTTKGATCAGTTTGGTCCATTGGCACATTGGGGGTTCATCTCCCAATTACAGCTCCAGCTAATGAAGTCATTGAGCCCAAGTTTGCTGCCCCCAACTCACTTTTGTTCCCATCCCTGGGGCCTGGGGCAGTGAGGTGTCCTTGATCCCCAGGCCTGGGGAGGAATTGCTGTGTCTGCCCAAAATGGGGAAGCAGCAGCTCCCACTGTGTGTGGGGTTTGGGGTTCTGCACTAAAGAACTGGCAGAATTGATGCTGTTTTACACCACAAGGACACAGACTCCGAGATTCAGAAGGTTGAAAATGACTCCTTGATTTYTGGGATGTGTCTCCCTTTTATACTATTTCACACAGACCAGTTGGATTGGGGACACAAAGACAAACCTCTTCACTCACATTGCTCAGAGCAGAGGGACAGCAAGAAGTCCCTCCTAGGGAAAGGAATGAACAACAAAGTTACAAAAACATTTCTCCTGTTTACAGAGAATTCCCTGGGAAAAGAATTTTGGAAAACCAAAACACCTCAGGCACAGAACCAGGGCTGCAGTCCCCCAGCAGCTCTGTGCTGTCACCACCAGTGCCCGACCGTCCCTTCTCCCAGTCCTTGTCCTGGCTCCTTTCACAAACCCTTCCAGCTTTAGCCTTTGGAGTTAACTTGTTGGACATCATTAATTCCCCCCCATAAACTTTTCCAACACCTCCTTCCCTGGATGTTTGGAAGTCCAGCAATTAACTCCTCTCATCTCCCTTCTCCTGCTGCCACCTCTCCGTGCTCCCAGTTTTGTTATTTCGCTTTTTTTAACTGGCATTTGTTAGTCCCTGACAGCCAGTGGCACCGTGTGAATGATTGTCTCTCATTAATTAATAGTTCTACATTAGGAAAAAAAAAAAAAAAAGAGAGGATGAGCATCTGGAGGGAAAAGCAGAGCCCAAGAACTAAAAATACAGCTTTGACTGTCTCCCTGTCAATGGATGGGGTGATGAAATATCGCTCGTAGTAGACAGCTAATTAAAAATGTGAGTTTGGAATTAAATAAATTATCAGCTGCTCTTATTTTCATRGAGCACAAACCCAAGCTGTGCTCAGAGCTCCGTGAGGTCGAGGGGGATGTTTCCATGCSAGGAGGAAAGGAAGGAACCGTGGAATATCCCAAACTGGAAGGGGCCCTCAAGGATTATCAAAGTCCAGCTTCTGTCCCCAAGTGTGGGCCTGATATTTCTGGGTCTGAGAGGTTTTACCCTGCTGGCAGCTGAGAACTTTTTCCCAAGGAAAAATTTCCCAAGAAAGCTTCTTCTCAAAACAATCCTGGCAAACAACTCTCCTTTCTCAGAACAATCTTTCTCCAGGTGGTGTTTTGGTGTTTCTCTGGTTTAACCCATGGGATCAGAGAGGTGTCGTTCCTATTCCCCAACCATGTTCAGGCTGGGTGGGAACACCTGATAAAAGGCAGTGAGAATTAGACAATAAAGCCTTTTTTCTGTGCTCTTTGCCTTCTGAAATATTTGGAGTCTCTCATCTTTCTTTCGTGTCCTACAGCGACGTGTCCCTGCCCAGGACATCCCAAGGATCCCACCAGGAGCCTTTGGAGAGAAAGCTGGGGGGAGGAAAATGATGAAAAACTGTGGGAAATGGGTTTGTAGAGAATTCTCCAGGCCTGACAGAAGCCTCACACAGTCTGTACCCGTGTGCAGACTCTGAGATAAGAAATGCTGACTTAGAAATGCCACGGGATGGGACAGACATGGCTGAGAGAGAAATGGAGCTGGAAACGAGTTTCTAATGGTGGCCTTGCAAATAAGACTGGATACTTTGGAGAAATAGAACTATGGAAGGTGAATATATGGAACCTATAAATATGAAAATAGAACAGTGAAAGGTGCACTGTAGTAGGACCCACGAGGGGTGATTTTAGGTGATTGGCTTTAAGGCATTAGCAGCATTGTGTGGCAAAAGCTGATAGGCCAAAAAACACTTATAATTTATTGTAATTAGGAAATAGTTTGGGTTCTGATTGTGATGGTGTGAATTGTGACATCTGTATTGTCTCACCCTTCACATGAGACTGAAAATGGAATAAAGGGGCTGAATGAATTGTAAATAAACCTTCTGATTTCTGCTGCCTCCTCACTGGGGTCAGCACCTTTATTTCCTGTCCTACTGTGACATCCATGAGCACACAGGGACGTGCTGTGGCTCCATGGATGCTCCCAGTCCCACTGGAGGAACCATTGGGACAGTTGGAAACCCATGGATTGTGTCCCTCAAATCCCATTTCGGTGGCCCAGGCCATACCTGGATGTCTGACTGTCCATGCCAGGTAGAAAACAAGCCCAGAGTCACGTTAGAGAAGAATTAATTAACACAAAGATAAAAATGAGCTGCTGGATCCAACCATAGTTTACAAGGACATAAAATGATAAATTAACCGAGTTTGAAACGGAAATTGCACATGGTAATTACATGATTTATATTACACAAATAATGAATTAATATTAATTAATTCCAGAGATCTGGATTCTGTTCTCCTGGCAGCACAGTTGCTGTGCCAAAAAGACCTTCATCATTCCATCTTGGTTTGTTCAAACAACTTTCCTTTAATCCTCTTCTTATCGGGGCCGTTCAGATTTGCAAACTCTTCAGGAGAATTCAATTTTTCTTGTATCCTAATTCCAAATATTTAGAAAGCACCTTGAGACAATCTCAGAGGAACAGATGCTTTAAATTCAGAACCTGGGAGGGTCTGAGGTGGTTCTGCTTCATTTTTTCTTCATAGAAAAAGGCATTAAGGAGGGAGCACAACTCCCAAATCCACAAGTCCAGTGCATCCCARTGGATTTCACTGGCTCTGTTTTCCCATGGACTGATCCCTGGATGGAGTTGGACTCGTGGGTCCCTCCCAATTTGGAATATTCTGTGATTCCATGATCCTCGTTGATGGATTGCCAGTTGGGTCACTGGGAAAACGGATGTGCCACCTCCCCCTGACAGTRAATGGAGATTCCTGCAGTGCCTGAATTCCCTTGGGATTCTGGGGGCTCCCAATGCTGAGGACCAGCTCGCCCAGCCAGGCAGAGCCASAGCAGCCTGGGCAGAAGTGAGAGAAGAGAAAATGTTTCCTGCTCRTGGAAGGAGAGGAAAAACTCCTCAACAGAGACATTCTGGGGCCAGTCAGGGCCCCTGAAATACCCAGGGGAGTCCTGACTCCAATCCCCCGTTTTTGGGGAGYTCACAGCAAGGGTTGAGTTATAAATCACAGAATTCCAGGATGGTTTGTGTTGGAAAGGACCTTAAATCCCATCCAGTGCCACCCTGCCCTGGGCAGGGACACCTCCCWCTGTCCCAGGTTATCCCAACCTGGCCTTGGGCACTGCCAAGGGGCAGCCACAGCTCCTCTGGGCATCCTAAACCACAGCAGGACACAGAATCTCCTTCTTACAAGCCTAATTCCCCCTTTTTCTGAGGATTACAGTATTTTAGTAAGACTACAAAAGAATATTTGCATGTAYTCCACTCCTCAAATTTGTGGAACTTTAATCTGGGAAGATTAGGCCTGTTCCACTTCGGGTGCTTAATAAAACAGATGGGAAAAAAAAAAAGCCTTAAGTAACCAGTGTAGAGTTAATTTTCTCATTAAAAAGCTCTAATTTCCATCGTTTTTTTCTCGCTTTTTGGAGGATTTACAGCAATACAGCCATGTGCTCATGTATATCCAAGGGATAGCTTTGGAGATAAAAAAAAAAAAATCCTGTAACCCGTGGGAGATTTATTTTGCTAAGGAAGAATGTAAATTTGGCAGAGAAAAGCAGAATCAGGAGGATGTTGACAGCTGCCTGAAAAGAATTATTGGAGGAAATCTAATTTTACCACTGGAAGCAGATCCCAGCAATGAGATGAATAACAGGGAAAACAATTTTCCATTAAAAACACTTCCATGGGGTAGTTTTCAAGCAGCTGAAGGATGGCTCCACACATGTGTGGATAAATTCATAAATCAAGGACCTGCAGACAAATAACAAGGAGGAAATTCAATCCAACCCTGTATTATGTCCACATCAGCACTTATTGATGAATAGGCACCAGTTCTGGAAATATTTTGCTTCTGGTGAGGACTTTTGAGGGAAATATTTTCTGCTTGCATCTAAATCAGGATTGATGTGTACTTTATGAAGAAAAATGCTACATTGTAGTGAATGCTGGGCTTTTGAAGAGTTGTTTGTCCTCAAAAATCAAACACAGGTTGACTTTCTGGATGTTCAAATGTGTCTGGATCTAGGAGTGGTGSTGTTGGGGTGACTTTGATTTCTGAAGTCACAAGTGCACATCTGGTAATTTTTTGTGTTTAAACTGCTTAATATGGAAAGTCTGTGTAGCAAGAAATGGCATCAGCTGAAACTTTGCAAAAGAGAAATTCCGTGGATTTACAGAGCAGGTTCCAGCCTTGAGAAGCAGGAAACTCTGGCAGACACCCTTCATCCAAAGGAATTGTTATTTCATCAACGACACCATTTCTCCAAAATTCATCTTCTTGACCTCACTGCATTCATCAGGTTTGGGACTAAATGACATAAGGGAGTAACTAAAAAGAGAGGAAAGGATTTATATTTTCTGAGTTCTTCATTTAAGTATCAGAGTTTCCTCCTCCTTACAGGAAGCTCCTTTGGCTGAGGGCCTGGACAAGAGGGAATGGCTTCCCACTGCCAGAGGGGAGGGATGGATGGGATTTTGGGAAGGAATTCCTGGCTGGGATGGAATTCCCAGAGGAGCTGTGGCTGCCCCTGGATCCCTGGCAGTGCCCAAGGCCAGGCTGGAGCACCCTGGGACAGTGGGAGGTGTCCCTGCCATGGCAGGGGTGGAATTGAGTGGCTTTTTATTKCCTTTCCAACCCAACCCATTCCATTATAATATTTAATCCTCTTCTGGATTAGCCCCCTGTAACCAACTCCCACAAAAAGCCTTTCTCCTCCCCTGGCCCTACCAGCTCCTCTGGGAACGGGGAATAAAAAGATGTCAGATGTATTTGATGCCCTGATGTGATTGAACAGATCTTTTCCACMTCCTGCTATTTCACCTTCCTGAGTAAAGAGACAAAAATCCAGATTTCCATTTGTTTTTCCTCCCTTGCTTCCCAGTTTGAATGCCTTTGTCTGCTAGAAAGGAGAAGGAAGCCGGGGAAGTAAATCCATCATGGAGAAGAATAGTGAGAAGTAAGTTATAATACAGGTGTCACACATGATTTAGGGGATTCTGGCCCCAGAACTAAACAGCAAAGCTCCTCATGCAGATTCATCGACAACGCCCTAATTTATGTGACAGCATTTAAGGGGGGGGGGGGGGGAAT
>QVAJ01000289.1:723411-734162 GCA_003546035.1 Mixornis gularis | reverse complement strand
AGGAGAAAATTGCAGCCAGAGCTCCAGCTCCTCAGAATTTGCTGGTTTTGCCTCTCTCTCTCCAGTGGGTTGGGGTTTAACACTCACCCAGACCCTGCTGTGGTTCAAACATTCCCCGGAATGGTCGGGGTCAGATTTTTACTGTTTTCTCCAGGGCTCTGTCTCATCCCAACTCTTCATCTCCAAAGAGTGACACAGATGGAGGCTGGGCCAAAATAAACTGGTTATTTTCAGTGTTTTCAGTATTAAATCAGGGCTGCAGTTTTCAGCCCAGGCAGGTTTAGGGGGTGAGGATGTTCTTTAACGTGTTTGTCTCCCTAAAAAGGGCCACAAAACTTTTTGGGATCAAAGAAGTGAGACCAAGGGGGTAACAAACACAACTCATCCCCCCAAAACTCCCAGCCAGAGCCCCCCTGCACCCCTAAAGTCACTCTGAAAGGCACTTTGCAGGGCAGAAAACGGAATTCAGGAATCCTGGCCACAAATTTTAAGGTTGAAGTTGATTTTTCATCCAGGGGTGAGCAGCCAGGTGTGTGCATTTATCCTCTGGGAGTGTTTCTCCTGCATTATCTGCATTTATCTGCATTTATCCCCTGGGAGCCCCGTGGGACCTTCCTTGGGACAGGACAGGACAGGACAGGACAGGACAGGACAGCACAGGACAGGTGACCCACAGACCTCCAGAGAATCCCAGGAGGGGATAAAAACATACAACAATTACAAAAAAGTATAACCAAACTAAAAAAAATTCATAATTAAATAATCTATTTAATTAACTAAACCTTACACCATTCTGAAAAAACCCCAACTTATAAAAATAAACATGTATAGATTAATTATCATCATAATTATCATACTATCTATACCTTATCTCTACTTCAGTATATCMAAAAAAATTAACAAAACTATCAAAACAGTTTTCATAATTCAAACAGGAGGGGGAGACGTTGGAACCCTGGCCACTAAAAATTTTAGACTTCCTGTACTGACAGACACTAATCCTCCCAAAAAACCCACTGCATTTAACCTAAGGCTGTAAAAAAACCCTTCCAAAATTAAATGATAAAACTAAGATTATAAATGTATAGTTTAAATAAAAGTATGCAATATCACATAATAAAAACCCTGAAAGTTTTAAAATATAGTAATATATCTAGAAAACAAATCAGGTTTGGCTTCGAAAAGCCAAACCTTCCTGAGGGTTTGACCTGGACACACCCAACTCCCTGTCCTGGCAAATCCCTGGAATCAACACTCCCAAAATGCAAATTTTGTATTTCATTTTTTGTGCTTTGGGATCTGTTGGATTGCAAATGAATAAACCCATCGATGGCAGGGGATGGATAATGAGAACAATGATCTGGGCTCTCCAGGAGATCCTGGGATGCTCCCCTGGTGGAGGAGTGGGGGAAAGGTGCAGAAATTCCCATTTCACCTTTCCAAGTGTCAGCTCTGGGCACAGGCACCACTGAAAGGGAGGAAGAATAAAAAATAAGGAATTCCAGGGTAGACTTATTCCCAACAAAGGAGCACTTGGTGTAGGCTCAGTATTTTCTGAGYTTGAGAAGAGCTGGCTCCCCAAATCTGCAAATATCCATGGACARGTGTATTTTTATCTCAGGTGCCACAACGGCAGGGCCACCAAGCCCCAGATGAACCAGTTTTTACAGACACTCCAAAGACCCCCTTAAAAAGAAAGAAATAAATAAACAGAAGGAGCTGTTGGAAGGGCAACGGATGCAAATTCAATATCTCCTGATTTCATTCCAGGGTTTTGCCAGTGACTTAATGAACAATCACAGACAAGCCACTTCATGTTGTTTCTCAATACATTAATTAGGAATAACAACACTCATCTCCTAGGCAGCTCCACAGCTGAAGGTTCCGTGTGGCAAAGATTTCCTTTTTTTTTTATTGTGTTCAAAAAAACCCMTCCCCACTTGGAGATGCAAACAGTTTGCCAGAATTTTCCACACCAAAAACAAACAGCAGCTCCCCCAGAACTCCACCAGCCAGAACAACAAAGCTCTGTGCTCACCCAGGGGCACCGCTGAGGATCCAAACTCATCTGACACGAAAAACTACAGATTTAGGGTCATGCTCCACTAAATAAAAGGCAAAAAGGCTTAGGGAGTATTTTAGCTGGTTTTTTTCCATGCTTACTATCCCATTTGGAAGGATTTATCATGTATGTTGACGCTGTTTGACACCACAAKGACACAGACCCCGAGATTCAGAAGGCTGGAAATGACTCCTTGATTTCTGGGATGTGTCTCCCTGCCAAACATCTTGATTTGTCTTTGATTTGTTCCAAAATCCTGCAAAACACACGGAATTCCCTGCAGCAGCAACCCCAGGGGTCCCCAAACTCCCCGACTGCAGGGATTAATTGCAGAGAATTATATTGTTCCAAGAGAGGGACGTCAAAGAGCCCTTAAAATGATCAATGATGACTTTTAAGATTAAACTCCAGCTCTTTCCATCATTTCTGCGAGAYGTCTAAAGGACATTTTCTTTCTGTCTGATTTTACACCCCTGCAGGCGAGGTGTGACCTGGGGGTGGCCAAACCTTCCTGGGGCTGGAGGCAGCTGTGACCTGGTGGCTCTTACAGGTGTGGAGGGTTAATCAGAGTCACTCAAATTCCTCAGAGTCACTCAAATTCCTCAGAGTCACTCAAATTACACAAAGTTACCCAAATCACTCAAATTTTCCTTGCTCAGAGTTACCCAAATGACGCTGTTTGACACCACAAGGACACAGACCCCGAGATTCAGAAGGCTGAAAATGACTCCTTTATTTCTGGGATGTGTCTCCCTTTTACACTATTTCACACAGACCAGTTGGATTGGTGACACAAAGACAAACCTCTTCACTCACACTGGTCAGAGCAGAGGGACATCAAGAAGTCCCTCCTAGGGAAAGGAATGAAAACATAGGTACAGTTTACAAAAACATTTCTCCTGTTTACAGAAAATTCTCTGGGAAAAGAATTTCAGAAACCCAAAACACCTCAGGCACGGAACCAGGGCTRCACCCAAATTTTCTTTTTTTTAGCAGAAATGTGTCACCAGCCCACCTGGTTCTTTGGGAGCTGATGCAAATATTGGTGTTGTCCTTGGTCTCTGCTGAGACCTGTCTAAAGCTGGGACCTGTCTGAACCTGGGTCCTGTCTGAACCTGGGACCTGTCTAAAGCTGAGTCGGGTCTAAAGCTGAGTCAGGCCTAAAGCTGAGGCCTGTCTAAACCTCTAGGAGGACGATGGAAATCGTTCCTTTCCTAAAATCGAGGTAGACACATCCATGGCCTCTCCCTCATTCACTCAGCCATTTCCTGGCTGAGATAATTATTCCCCTCTTTCAGGTCGTTCCAAGTGGATTTATTAATTGTATAGGAAAGACAGGCGTCCACAATGCCTTCCATATTTCCTTTATTAATTTTTAATTATTTTCTCTTAATTATTAGGGCCCACTCTGCAATGTCCTGGATGAATGCTCCTAATTAAAGTTCAAGTATTTGCTCTAAATTAAATCTGATCTCAGCTCTTGGGCAGAGGGAGGTGTGTGGGGGGATTTATTTTTTTTTTCCCCTTTGAACAAGGAAAATCGAGGGAACACATTTGTTTCTGCCATCCACGGACGAGCTGCTTCTTTACAAGACAAAATATTCCCCCAAGTTAATTTGGAGGCGGTTACATAATGCAGAATATCAATTTTGGGGCGCCATATGGGCAGAATAACAACTCCAAACCAGCTCTGTGACCATTATTGCTCCAGAAAGGACCTGGCTGGGGCCACACGCTCATTTCATTCCCTGCAGCCGAGAAAAAAACCAAAAAATGAGAAATACTTTACGTTTTCCCACATCAATTCTTCCCTCAAGGCCACAATCACCTCCTGGCACTGCTCCAATTTATTAATCCAGCCCCACCGCAATGGAAAATAAAATAAATTCCATTGTGGGCACCACTAAGTCCCTTTTCCTCTGCCCCTCAGCAGCAGGGAAAGCATCCAGCAACTTCCAGATAAAAACTGGGATGAACTTCATGAAATACAGCCTGAAAAGCTTTTTGCTCCTGTTTTTCTACAGCCCAGAAATTGCCTGCAAACAAGCCCTGAAAATTCCTGATCCGAGGGAAACAAGCCCTGAAAATTCCTGATCCAAGGTGCTTTTTTGTGCCCTCATTGGATCCCTTTAGGTTGGGCAGGTTTGTGCTTTCATCCCATCAGATTCTGTGCCAGTTCTCCCAGGAATGTCCATGGAATAGTAGAGAATTCTATTGGTTGTAGTGAGGCAAAAAACCTTTCCTGGAAAATCAATATATATAAATAAAAATAAAATTATAAAAATAGAAAAAGAAAACTAAATATAATTGCATTTGTATCTATGGAGCTGTAATGCTGTTCATTCCTCYAGGTCTGGTCCTGCAGGACTGCCCAGCCATCCCACGGCTTGAAAACCACAGAGAACTTCATTTACACCCTGAATTTCAGGGCTGCATTTGTCCAGAACACAAACCCACCACCTTCCTTCACTCATTCCCTTTGATGATGATGATTTACACTCCTCTGAAGGCCAACTTGCTGGCTGGGCTGTTCAAGAACGAGCAGACAATTTACATGTCTGGGCTCAGCAGTGGAACTCTGAGCTCCAGAAAGACGAGAAACGGCCCAAATTCATCATTTCCATGTAAAAAATTCCACTCTGCAGCCATCCTTTCCTKTCCCTCGCTCAGGTGGAATTCTCTTTACACAGACACGTGACACCCAAATTGTTCCTGGGACCTTCCACAGCCTCTGAAAACAATGGGGAATCTGCAAAAAACAATCCCAAAATCACAGAGTCTCAAACCAAAACTCCCTCTGGGGGGAGATTATCCAGAGTTACAGATCGGTGGTAAAGGCAGGAGGAAACTTTCTCCGTGCTCCCTCCGAGCATCATTCCCGACATTTCTGGGAACTATTTTCAGGCGTTTGATCTGTGCTGGCGTCAGTTGTTGCCACCCGGAGTAATCTCCTTTCACAGGGAAATAAAAAGGCTCCCTGGGATTATGTAAAATCAGCCAGGAATAGCAGGGAATATAAATACCCCGGATGGATGGACTGGGAGCAGGCAGACCAGGAGGGATCTTTGGGAAGCACCAACCTTTGGGTGCCTTCAGCAGGAATTCACCCTTTGGGCAGGGACTGCAAACTGGGCTTGAGCTGATCGTTCAGGGACATTTGGGGCTGGGATTTTGGGAGCTGGAGAAGCTTTTCGATCGCTCAGGACTGAGGTTAACCACAAAGACTGAAATCTCTCATTTTTAGCATCGGAGCAAAGCTGGGACCTGTCTAAAGCTGAGGCCTGAATGTGCACGAGCACTTCCCTGAGTGACAGCTCAGGGTCTCCTTAAATCACACAGAGCTGCTGCAAGGACTCCCCTGGCTTTAGTTCCTGCCTGTGATCAACCCTCTCGATCAACCCTCTCAGCACTTTCAGCTCCTTTCCTGTCCCTTTATGGCTCCTGGGACCCGCAAATCTCCTGAGCCTCAGTCCCACTGCCCTGCCCTCACCTGAGAGCTCCCTGCCCGTGCTGTGAGAAACTCTGGGGGCCAGCAACTCTTCAGGCCAGGAACTCTTGGGACTAGGAATTCTTGGGGCCAGGAACTCTTGGGGTGAGGAACTGTTGGGACCAGGAACTCTTGGGACCAGGAACTCTTGGGGACCCCGTGGTGATTCCATTGTCCACAGGGAGCTGCCAGTGGAATTCCCAGTGCCAGCCCCACTCCAGGTCCCTTCCCCTGGCACTGCATCCTGCCCTGGCACATCCAGGCTGCGTTTTCACCCTCAGCTGCACGGAGCAGCTCAGGTCTCTGAGCGGTGGCTCTGCATTGGAAATCAATTTTATTATTTTATTTTATACCCACCGTGTTCAGCACAAGAGCCTTCAGTGTTTACAGATACGGCCGTAAGTCACAACTGAAAATATTGTCTTTTATCCCTCCCCCCTCTCAAATCCCTGTCTGTCTGTTAGATCACAGCAGAAATTCAGGATAATGAATGTAAAAAGTGTCAATGCTGAGCCGGTGCCTAAAACCCTGCAGTTCTATCCTGAAACTCTAACGCGGAGGAGAATAAAGTTTAAAACRGATTTCACGTCACCATAATTAAGAAATCTATGAGAGTCTGAACATGAAAAGCCAAAGGCACACTCTGCTTTTAATTCATTCCACTCCTCACAAACAATGCAGATGCTCCGGAGCCGGGAATTGCCTTCTCTCCCTGGGAGCGCGGGAACAATGGGATGTGACAGTGATGGAACGCCGGCCTTTGCAGCCCGTCCCAGCCCCGTCTACCACTGCAAGCTCAAGGACTGCACCGCTCCCTGTAAAGTGATTCATCTTCTTCTTCCTGCCTGCCTCTCCTCCACCAAACGGGTGTGAAGAGTCCCCGTGGCTGGAGCAAGAAACTCCGGGGCTGTCTGCACGTGGGGTGTTGCTGATGAGGGTGYCTCGTGACTCTGGGGGATGAAATGCCTCCAAATTTGGGGTTTCTGAAGGTTTTCTGTGTGTGGCTGCTCCAAGCAGTCCCCCAGGCCCGACAGGCTGTGGCACCATGAGCGGTGCAGGTGACAGAGCTGTGTCCGCCCCATTTGTGAAAGTGTTTTGGCACATCAAAGGGTTAAAAGCTGCCACGGGCACTCACTGTGATTSTTTTGACAAGGGAGCAAAATAAACAACCCAGGAATTTTGGGAAGGACATGTGGAATTCATCCCCAGGAGTGGCTGCCCTGGAGCTCAGACAGGAAAAGGACAAATCACCAAGGCCAGGCTGGACAGGGCTCSGGGCACCCTGGGGCAGAGGGAGGTGTCCCTGCCCATGGCAGGGGTGGCCCTGGGTGSGATTTAAGGTCCCTTCCAACCCCAACCCTTCAGGGATTGTAAATAAATGAAGAAACTCGGGATAAATACTGTGACTATAAATACTGCAACTAAATACTATTAAAGGTGCTGCCACTTTCTTGCTGCCAAAAAATCCCAGGGCTCCAAGAGCCAACTTCCAGCAGGAATGAACATTCATTTACTCATCCTGCCCATGGCCAGAGCAGATTCCTGGAGGCAGCTGGATCCTTGGGAATCACTGTCTACCCCAGGGAGCAGCAAAGCTTTTTGGCTGACCTGGTCCCTCCTCCTCTTCCCCCTCTCTGGGTTCTGGTCCCCAGCCAGGGCTCAGATCTTGTAGAATGAAAACTCAGCTCCTGCAGCTTCCCACTGCTCTCCCTCTCCTGTCCCGGATCATCCCCGCTAATTGCTGTGAGTGGACAAAAACCAGGAGCGTTTGCCAGGCAAATGAAGAGGGAATCACAGCAGTGCCAGGGAGACAGATCTCAGTTTCAACCCAAACGAAGCCCCAGATAATCCAGACCCCASCAGCACGGAGATGAGGATCAGCTCTGCCCGTCTGGAGCCGACTCACAGCGCTTTGGTGATGTTAGCAGGGAGCTGAAATCAATATATCTGAAATTTGCATGTGTCTGTTTCATCCCTTTATACCAGCAGGGAGTCCAAGCCTTTTATTAAGGAAGCACAGCTCATGGCAGAAGGCAAATGCTAATTTTGTTTGGTGGCTCTTCCTCCATTCAAGTTCACTGATCAGGCAGACAGATGAGGAGAGATCGTGAGCTTCTCCAGGAGCCATTTGTTCGACATCTCCCCAGATCAGTGCCTGACACAGCGCAGCATCTTCTGTGCAGTGGGATTTTATTTGTCATGTTGGGCCAGGAGCAGCAGTTAATAATTCACTGCACAGCCCCACGGAGCTCCACTCGCTCTCTTTCACACAACCTTGCAGTTTCACAGGCTCTCGTTGGGAGCAGCCCAAAAATAGTCTGTTATCAGCACTGCTATCACTGGCCGTGATCGTTCTGATAAAGGAACAGAATAAACAACCCGGGAACTTCGGGAAGGACACGGACACTGCAGCCCTGGTTTGTGCCTGAGGTGTTTTGGGTTTCTGAAATTCTTTTCCCAGGGAATTTTCTGTAAACAGGAGAAATGGTTTTGTAACTGTAACTTTGTTATTCCTTCTTGATGTCCCTCTGCTCTGAGCAATGTGAGTGAAGAGGTTTGTCTTTGTGTCACCAATCCAACTGGTCTGTGTGAAATAGTATAAAAGGGAGACACAGCCCAGAAATCAAGGAGTCTTTTCCAGCCTTCTGAATCTCGGGGTCTGTGTCCTTGTGGTGTAAAACAGCGTCAGTGGGTTCCCAGGGGAATGAACCCCAGATATTCCTGCTGTGGGTTCAGGGAATGAGCCCCAGATATTCCTGCTGTGGGTTCACAAAAAATGAACGAACGGGTCTGTCACATCCCAGAGGGGCTGAGGGCTCTTCCCGCACTGAATATTCCCAGGGATTACCCGGAATGGGGGGATTAGAGCACTGCAGGCAGCTGGAAACCTCATCCCCCTCCTGYCTCCCCTTGGGTGGGAGGGGGAAAACACAATGGAAATACTCCATGGACACCTTATTTTTGGTGGAGTGTCCCTAGTTCAACCTTCAGCCTGTGGGTTTTTTTGGGTTTTTTTTTGGAAAAGAAGGAATAACTGATTGGATCCTGGGGTGTGAGAGCTCAGGGCTCCATCCAGGGTTAACCAGGGAAATATTTCAGGGAGAGAGGAGCCCAGAGTGGATTATCTGGAGGCTCCTTCTGGCTTTTAAAAACACACAGAAAGGAATCTGTGAGCCAGCTGATTATCCCAGTGTCCTCAGCCTGAACTCGGGGCCACCGCGGGGACAATCCCACACCACCGGCCTGGGCAGGGGAAAAACGGAAATCAAACAAGGTGAAAAAGGTTTCTAATGATTTATTTCAGATGAATTCTCTCCTTAGGGAATATTGCWCATTCCTGCTTCCTGCCTTTTATATTATATTTTTATATAGTTATATAAAAATATATTTTTATATTTATTTAAAGATATAAAGACATAAATATGTATTTTTATATTTATATATGCACATATTTATGTATTTATGTATTTATATATTTGTACATGTATGTTATATATTTACATATTTGTATATTTATATGTTAATATATGGATGTATATCTCTACATGTTTATACATACTTTATTCCTACATGTTTATACATACTTTATTCCTATGTTTAGCTAATATATATATAYTTATATGTTTATATAGAATATATTCTATATTTATGGCTGGCAGCAAAGTGAAATCCTACAAGTTTCCAGCACAAATCACCCATCCCACTGAATTTTAGGCAGTTTATGATTAAAAAATCCACCAAACCCCATTAATCCTTCATGCACAACCACCTGGTGTTCGGTTGGGTCCTGTGGCAAACAGGGGACAGCAGCCGGTGTCACCCTCTGTGACATCAGCCACCGTGGCAACGCCTCCCTGACACTGSTGCAAACATTCCAACAGCTCCAGTGCCAGAGAGGACAAAAAGGGAGAATAATTCCCCCAGACACAGACACGGCCGTGCCTAAATTAAAATACAAAGCCCGAGCAGGCTCAGAGAATGTCCTGATTAGCCCTGAAGAGCTGCTGTGCATTAAAGAGACCCCAGAATATATTTCATTTCTTTTCAGTCCAGCAGAGGAACCCACTGATGCCGTGCCATCCGTTCATTTGCAGCAAATATTAACACGGGGCCCAATTTTCTGCCTGGCAAAATCATTTTAATTTTTACCAAGACGAATGTTTGGAAGGGCGAGGAATAATTAAATCATTTTCTACTCCAAAAGAAGCCTCACGGTCTCGTCGCGGGGTTCCAGTGTTTTGTAAATCATCTAATGATTTTCTGCTCGTTTAAATATTGCCTGCCCGTCCCAAACTGATTAGCCAAGGGAAAAAAAAATACAGGGTGGAGGCACTTGCAGGAGGGATAAAGTTCCTAAATCATCCAAAGATTTCCTGCTCCTGGGAACATCTCTCAACCTGGGGAACTGGAATAATCAGTAGGGCGAATTTTGGAGCACCAAAACCCTGAGCAGGACACCTCACCTGGCAGGGTGGAGAAATGAGATTTATGTCTTGAACTCAAACTGAATTCCTGTCAGAAACCCAAGAATGGGACCAGAGATATTCCTTCAGCACCAACTGAAAGATTTCTTTTTCCTGCCATAATGAATCTGGAATTCACCTCTGCTCAGTGACAGGAAAATCAAGTTTTAAAAGCACGAGGCTCATATGCAGACACTGAGTTTTTAAAGGAGTGGATTTTTTCTAAGGGGAGGAGGGAGGAATATGACAAGTTAACAATGGTTGCAAATTATATTAAAATCTTAGTGAAAAGAAAGGAAGACTTGCTTGCTCTTACAGGCAGCAAAACTGTAACCTTCCAAAAGCATCATTATTCTGCTGTTAAAATGACAAAAAAATAACCCTCTGCCCCCAGAGATAATGCAATTTATTAGTATTTCAGTGCTGAATGCGCTTGTCAAATATTTAATCATCCGATTCTTTACATTAAAAACTCTGCGGAGGGAATCTGCCACTGGGGAATAGTAACAATCCACAGAAGTGGGAATAGTTTTGGAGATACTTGTGGAGAAAAACTGGAGATATCAGTGGGGAAGAAAGTTCTGCTGCTGTTGTGCTCTGAGGAAAACCTCGGGAGGGGATGGGGAATGGGAACTGTGGGAACAGCATCATCCTGATGCCTTTTGGGGCTACCTAAAAACAGAGGCCAGGCAGAATTTAGAGAATAAAAAGCAGTTTATTTCCATTTATTGAAGGGCCT
>QVAJ01000289.1:702458-713385 GCA_003546035.1 Mixornis gularis | reverse complement strand
GTTTGCTGTTTCTGTCCCTCAGCCCATGGCAGAGGTGTCAGTCCTATGGAGCAATAACGTGCCTTTAGCACAGCGTGTTATAAAAGGGCTGAATGGATTGGAAATAAACCTTCTGATTTCTGCTGCCTCCTCACTGCAGTCAGCACCTTTATTTCCTGTCCCATTGTGACCCTGAAATACAAAAGGTTTCCCAGCAGGGCCCCAGGCAGGGCTGATCTCTGCCCAGAGCAGGTTYGGGCACAGCCTGGGCCTGTCAGGAGGGAATGGTTTGGCCCTCATCAAGATTGAATCCAAATATCAGCATCAGTCATTGAATGCTGGTTAAATTTACTCAATTAACACCTTTACAGTGGGCAATAATTATTATAATTATTATARTTATTATWAATAATATTATTACTGTTATTAACAATTATTATTAATTATTATTATTATAATAACAGTTTACAAGGAAATAATGAGGGGATGAAATAATTTCAGGGAAAATCCGAGCTGGGAATTCAACTGGTGGCTGCTGTGTCCCTGTTTTGTGCTCTGCCCGTGGGGTCAGACACCAGGAACACTCAGATTATCCAAATCCTGTGGGTTTTGGTCCTTTTCCAGCTCTGTCTGATTGTTTGAGTCACCTCGTTATTGACTTCTCCAAAGGCAGTTGGAAAACACACAGGAAACCCAAACAACTCAAACACACAGAACAATCCCAAAGAGCTGAACTCCAACCTCAGCTCAGGAAAATGTTCTTCTCCTCTTAAATCCCTTTTCAAATTCTCTTAAAAGAGAGAAAGCCACATAATGTCTCTGACTTTAAATCTGCATAAATAACCTGAATAATTGATGAGTTTTGCACTTTATAACCATTCTGCACTGAATATGAATTATTCTTTAAAGAAAAGCTGAATAAAGCTGAGAAAACCAATGGATACATTAAGAGCAGTTTTGGAGGATGAGAAACAGAATTGGCACAGGGATGTGGAATGGTTTGGGTTGGAAGGAGCTCAAAGCTCATCCAGTGCCACCCCCTGCCATGGCAGGGACACCTCCCACTGTCCCAGGGGGATCCAGCCTGGCCTTGGGCACTGCCAGGGATCCAGGGGCGGCCACAGCTCCTCTGGGAATTCCAGCCCAGCCCCTCCCCACCCTCCCAGCCAGGAATTCCTTCCCAATATCCCATCAGATCCTACTCTTCATGATTTTGAAGCCATTCCCTGTGTCCTGTCCCTCCATCCCTTGTTCCCAGKCCCTCTCCAGCTCTCCTGGAGCCCCTTTAGGTCCTGSCAGGGGCTCTGAGCTCTCCCTGGAGCCTTTCCCTTCTCCAGGGGAACATTCCCAGCTCTCCCAGCCTGGCTCAGCCCCGATCAGCTGCTCCCACATAATCCCACCAGGTTGATACTGGTTCTAACTGGTCTCAAACACACACCCAGACTGGTTTTGTTGCACTAATTYCTGTTTTAGAAGGACCCCAAGCTTTCACTGCTGCCAGGCTGGAGTGGGACAGAGATGTTGACTCTGCTTTGTCCTGTCTGTGCAAGCCTTTAACTCCTTTAATTCTGTGGGGTTTGTGTATCCAGCACAGCCCAGACTGCCCCAAAATCCCCACCTGCCTCCCCAAAAACTGTGAACAAGCAGCACAAGGGCTGGAATTCCCTGCAGGCTGTGGGGGTGTGTTTCAAGGACAGGCTGGAATGAGGTGCTTTRTCATCCCTTTCAGCCAAACACAAACCAAATCTGTTTTATGGGGTAAACTTTCAAAAATAAACCCCCACATAATCAGAGTGATGTGTTCATTTAATATAAACACTGAATGAATTCACTGCAAATGGCAAAACAAAATTATTCCATCTCAACACCACCAAATATCGGAATATTCTCAGAATGAAGTGGGAACCCTTGAACAAGATGTTTTGAATTATGAAGTTGCTCTGCCAGCAGAGAAATGTTTCCATGAAATGCTTGAAGTTTTAATGAAATTGCACATTGCGACAGAAAACTGTTCCCTAGAACATGTGTGCTCATTCCCACTCCGCAGTGATGGCTCTGAGGAGCCAGGACTGGGATATTTTTAATAATTTTATTTCAAGTATRTGGTGTAAAACACAACCTGCCACCCTCAGATCAGCAGTTCCTGATCAAAGCAAGGTCCTCTYGGTAATTAAAGGCAGAGAAAAGGTTCCTGGAGCTGCCTGGGCTGAGGATCAGCACTGCTGGAGCTGGTTCTGCTGATGGTTTTGYCCTTCATCCAGCAGACAGAACCACAGGATCACTGGGTTGGAACAGACCTCCAAGATCATCGAGTCCAACCCAGCCCCGACACCTCAACTAAACCCTGGCCCCCAGTGCCATATCCTGTGGGGACTGACCGTGGTCAGAACATGGATTTTTAGGCTCCAGGCAATGCCTTGAGGCCTGTGGGAAAGCCGAGCACACAACAGTCTCACTTTACCTGGGAAATCAACAGGAGGAACCCAAAACAATCCCTGTAGATTTCCTCCTCCTACACCTGGTGTTTTTCCAACTTGTTCACTGGTAGAGATGTTCACRAGAAGGTGTTTCTCCCTATGACCAATCACACTGATTGCACTGAGACTCTGGATAAAGGAATCTGTCTTTCAGTAAATCTTTGCCGTGATGCCCACTGAGGCAGCTGGAGTTCACGTATCGTCACCTGAGCCACCCCAAATCATAACGATTACATCCAATCCTTTTTTAAACACATCCAGGGATGGTGACTCCACCACCTCCCCGGGCAGACCAGTCCAGTACTTTATCACTCTTTCTGTGAAAARCATTTTTCCCTAATATCCACCCTAAATTTCCCTTGGCAGAGCTCGAGGCTGTGTCCTCTCGCTCTGTCAGTGCTGCCGGGTGACGGGTCCTGCCCAGCTGCATCCTGGATCCATCAGCCCTCCTCGCTCCCCCTCCCGACAGACACAAACAAACTCCTTAATTGTCAGCAAACACAATTAATAAACCTGGCAAGGGAAGAGGTTTGTGGCATTCAGCTCCCCCAGAAGGGCAGAACGGCCAAGCCCTGCGGTCACTCACACTCTGCCAGAGGAAAGGTTCCCCTTCCCGAGGGATGTTCACAGCCCCACACAACCCCAGGATTCCAGAGAATTCCAGAATTGCAGGCAATCCCAGGATAAAGCCACACATTCCTGCTGCTGCCGTGAATCCTTAATGTCCAAACACCTCCTGCTGATGGGCACTGAAGGASCCAGCTCAGCTCCAAGGAGCCTCCAAACCTGAGGAACATCCTGCAGGAAAAGGGCTGAAAATCCCTGGATCATTAACAGCCGTGAATATTTAACCCGGAGAAGAGGAATGAATTCTAAACAAGGAGCCACAAACGCTGAGAATCCTCCAATTTAAGYGCTCATCCGTTTTTTGTTGGTTTTTTTTCCCCCACAATTTTTTCATTAGACCATTTCCCCCTCTCCCCACCACCAGCCCCTGGCAGAGATTTTATTGTTGGAGGATGTCATCGGGGCTGTTTCAGATCTGTCAGAAATAATCTTCTCATCTGCCAACTTCTCCCGGGGAGGAGATGAGCTCATGTTCCGACTGACAAGATGTGCTGAAGAGCCCGGGCTCTCTCGGAGCCTGCGAGGAGCTGAAGTTCCCCCATTGTGTGAATCCTGTCAGAGTTGGCCCTGCAATTTTCCTAATGACAGCTGCTGTCAGCCGAGGAGGGGAAATTATTCTGTTCGGCTGGGAATGCTGACAGGAACTGCAGAAAGGGCCTGGGCACTGGAGGAAAGATGAAGGGAACAGGTATTTAAGGGGAGGTGCTGTGAATTCACCAAGCACCCCTAGAAAGACTCAATTCGAGGTATTTTCAGCCTCCTTCCAAAATCCCGGGGAGTTATTTACTCTGGCAGGAAAGGAGTGACACAAAATTAAATAAACCACCTCAGGGATAATGTTTGAGACACCCAGCCAAGCTGACAAAGGTGTTCTGGTGCCTGTGGTTGCATATTTGGCACCATTTCCAAGGACATGATGAAATTGGGATTGTCCAGCTCCCACGTGCTTTCAGTAGGAGATCTGAAATTACCATCTTGTCAAGGGCCATGTGTAAAATTATCACAAACTTGTGTACAGAAATGCCTTTGCTACGTGAGGCCAACCAAACTATCCCCAAAATCCAAGAAGGAAATAAACTTTCTGCCATCAACCAGTTGTTTTAATGACCCTCCAAAGCTGCATCCCTGCAAGCCGGGCTGTGCTCACAACACCTGAAGTGTGGAGGGGAAAAAAATAAAGGACAGTCTGCACAAATTCCTTGGATGCAGGAATATTTCAGGGACATTTCCAGGGGAGGAATCAGTGATCCAAGCCCTCACTGGGTGAGGGTCTCAGGCAGGTCCAGCTCTGTGCAACACGTGGAACTCCAGCAGGTTTCCTACTGGGGGCACCCAGGTCAAACACAGCCCTGGTGCTTAGAAAAGGGAAAAAACAAACCCAGAAAAAAAAAAAAATATATATATATAATGACAATTCAAAATTCATCATCTCCTAAGGACGAGATTAAATGTGTTACAAGCAGGAAACTCTTTTCCCAAATGGGGAAGGAGACTCAGTGCAGTAGCCTGAGGTTCCAGACTTGTATTTGTTATGCAAAACTGACTAAAACTAACTGAAAACAGACCTCAAAAATCCACATGATCACAAAGTCTGGAGTGATTTTTATCTCCTAAACAGTTTTCCAGCTGTTGCATTTGTAATTAACACCACAGCAGCTTTTTGCCTTCCTCATTTCTGCTTCCAGGGGAAGAAATGATAAATCAAGAAATGGCGAAAGGGAAGCTTTGCTGGACAATTAAGAACAGCCAAACCAAACAAAGCCCCTGCAAATTATTTCCAGCTTAAAATCTTGTCAGTGTCTCGGTGGCTTTAAATCCTATTCAGGTGATTAGTCAGTTCCACTGGCAGAAAGATTAAGAGATTGATCTTTGAGGAGGATTAGAAGGAGATTTTTAGTAATTTTTCTAAGCATGGCGCACACTTTTAGTGGGAAGTTTCCCCTCCTGGACCTGGCTGTTGTATGATTAGGAAAAATTCAGTTCCTTTTCTCCTCTCACAGCCTCCCCCTGTGGATGATCAGGTGACATCTGARACCAACACAGCCCCGTGGATGTGCTGATGGGGAAAATCATCTCTTGATTTTAACTCCTCACCCYCTTTCCTTTATGGCTTTTAAACACCACAACAAAACGTTTAAGGTTTCATTCTCCGTAATTTCAGTATTTTATACCAAATAACTTCATTTCAATGCGATKTGAAGTGTTCTCAGCACCCCGTGATTTAAATTTCCGCCCAATCAGAAGCACAAAGCAAACAGCTTTATTTTCCCACTGCCTGCTACAGGGTAATTCCCAGCACTGAAAGCTCCAAATGGATGGAACACCACTTTATTAAGCACCCACAGTGATTAAAAGTTCTGGTTAGGCCAAAAATCTCATTTATTTCCCACCCGGGGACCTTTATAGAGAGGTAGGAAAGGCCATGGCCTGAAGGGAGCCCTTCCCACCCTCACTGGTGAACAGAAACATCACAAAGGAATCGTTCCCTTTGATTCCCATAAAAGATCCTTTAACTTTGTTGYAGCATCTGCATGAAGCCTTTGACTTCTGGCTCAGGATTTCCTGCCTCTGCATTTTGTGTTTTTTTCTTAATTCTGCCCTTTCAGAAGCTGAGAGGAATTCCCTGTTTGTTCTCTGTGTTTTCTTTTCTTTCAATTCACTGAGTAACGGTTGCACAAATAGAAGAAAAAAGTGGGTGAGAAGGAGCAGAAYTGGGATTTTTGAGCTCCCTCCCTGCCCGTTGCCTGAGCATCACATGAGGCAACAATTTAATTTACAAACAACATTCAGACCACTGAGAATTGTCAACTGCAGGCAGAGGAGATCAACCAGGCGGGATTTTGGAAATCCCACACTCAATATCTGCACCAGGATGCTTTGGCTGCTTCTGGAGGTGTGAAGAACATTTAATTAAAGCTGATTCACCTCGGAGCTCCCAGATGTGGAAGGCAAAAATCGTTAATTAAAGGCCCCTGTCCAGACAGCTTTCAACAATTTGCCCTCAGAAGAAGAAAAAAAAAGTTCCAAGATGGTGTTTTTATATTGAATTTTTTTGGCATCCCAGAGGGGCAGCAGGTTCTGGGGTTCACTGCAGCTTTGGGCCCACTGGAGCTAAACCTGGATCTAAATCTGGGTCTAAATCTGGATCCAAACCCTCTCACAGTGAGTTTTAGAGAGGAACAAACCTCGCTCTGGAGGAGCAGAACCTGTGCAAAGGCAATTCTGGCCCTCCTGGGGGCTGGAAATCCCTGACAGGAATTCTTCCAACTTCCCCTTTTAATRCACACAGAAACCAAAGCCTGATGTACTAAGGGACAATCCAAGATTGTGAGGGTTTTGTGGGGTTTTTGTGGGGGATGTTCTGTTTGTTTGTTCGGTTTGGGTCTTTGTTCATTTTTTGGGTTGTTTGTTGTTGTTGTTGTTGTTGTTTTTTGGGGGGATTTTTTGGGGGGCTTTTTTTGAGGGAGTTTTTTGGGACTTGTTTGTTTTGGGTTTATATTTTTAAACACAGTGTCTCCCCCCAAAGAGTTTCTGCTTCTCCTTCAGACTGCTTAAAAGCACGTCTCCAAAATGCATTTAGGACATGTCTGCACCCTGGAAAGCCTTGTTAGCATCCTCCTTTATTTGGGGAGAACAAAGCAAGCATGATTCAAGCAGCAACTTCAGTAAAGGCAGAAAAAGAAACGTTATTACAGTTAGTGGGATAAAACCCTCTGCAGGGGCTTGACAGCTGAGAGGAAGAATGCAGCCTCGGAGAAATGGAAATAATTAAAGGGGGAGTGTCAGAAGGCAAAACTATTGTGGGTAAACTGAGTGGATGCCTCAGCCCGGGTCAAAAATTCATGCAGGCCTGGCTCAGGCTCGGGGAGGGGATGGAATGAGCAAAGAGAAATAAATTCCAAGGAATCCAAGACTCATCAGCCTAGTGCAAAGTTCTGCACTGCATCAAACATCACTGCCAGGGCCTGAGAAGGCAGAGCTGTGGGATTGCTGGGGAATGGGAAGGGATGGAAAATGATCCACATCCCTGAGGGAGTGGGAAGGGATGGAAAGTGATCCACATTCCTGAGGGAATGGAAAGGGATGGGAAAATGATCCACATCCCTGAGGGAATGGGAAGGGATGGGAAAGTGATCCCCATTCCAGGTGAGGGGAGCACACACCAACTGCCCAGGACTGAGCAATCCTGGTTCTTGTTTCTCAGCCCAAATGGAACAGCTTTGATCCAGGAGCAAATCTGAGTGAAACCAGAGCCCACCTGCACAGTCTGAGTAAAACCAGTGCCCACCTGTGCAGTGAAACCAGTGCCCACCTGTGCAGTGAAACCAGTGCCCACCTGTACAGTGAAACCAGAGCCCACCTGCACCCCAAAATGAAAGAGCTCCTCAGCCATCCCCCAGCACAGCACATCCATGGATCAGACACCCCCGGATCTCTCCTGGAGAGTGACCCCTCCTCCAGACCAGTTCCTCGTTTAAAACACTGAACCTTCACCCAAAGGCACAGAGCCTTTGGGACATCACCAGAGCCATGGCAATAATTAAAACTTGGAAAAGAAAAGGGAAAAATGATGAAGATTAACCTTCCCAACTGCTGCTGAACGTTGAGCAGAAGTTTCTGACCACCAAACCAATGTGAAGTGATTTTTAATGGACAGACTGGAGCCAGCTGAAGTGGCAGGAGGGGGAATGAACTGTTGTTCAATAGGAAGTGACAGTGAGAACACCCAAGGGTTGCTGCTGTACTCACTTACTGTGATTAACAATGTTGTCCACAAAGATTGAAACTTAATTAACATTTTTAAATTGTGCTTTGACATTTTTAGCTCTTCCTATAAAAGCACTTGTGCAGCTGTGCGGTTACAACAGAGCTTTAACTGTTTGAACCACTCACCCACTGGAGGCTGATTGTGTTTGACTCCTGACAACAAAAACACCGAAATCCAGATGTAACCAGCATTCCAACCAGCCCCCAGCTCCTGCAGTGAYTCGGGGCCTGGGATCAGAGCCCTCTCTCTCAAACAGGATTAAATCCCTCACAAAATGTTCCATTAACTTTGGCAAAAAGAATTTTGCTCAAGTGGGATCTTGGAGCGGGGGATTACGGTAAACTTGACCCTGGTGAGTTGATAACACACCTATCTTTGGGTGAAAGAAATGAGGAATTCAAGCTCCTGCAAGAACCTTTCATTCACTGTTCCCACTGAACTTCCAGAGTGAGCTCCCCCAGGAAAGCAGGAGCACCAAAGGAGATGGAATGGGACAGAATTATTGCCTTTCCTTGTGACAGGGCCGGGCCTGCAGGAGGAAACTCAGAATTGTGTTTGACTCTGGGGTGYTGAAGTCAGAGCTCCTCCAACATTCCCAGTCTCCCAAGGGTTCACCCTCTTTTCCAGGTCACTCCTTGGCTGTTTCACAGGTTTGACCCAAGGACAATCAGTATTTCTCTTTGAGTATTAAAAAATAAGAGAGAAGGACACTGAAAAGAAGGAAATATATTTTTCTGAGGGCAGAATCATAATTCTGTTAAATCAGTAAAGGATAAGATAGAACTCCTGTATAAAATATGTGGAAAAGTGGGGAAAGAAGGGAATTTTTTTCTGAGTTTTGGTAGGAAATCCAGAGTCTCTTGAAGTCTCCCACATGCACCAGAGAACAAGTCTCACCTTTCGAGTGGGAACACAATGGATTTAATGCATTCCCTCCGCTGGGTACAGAGATGTAAATATCTGGAGTTATATAAACACTGCAGCAGGGCAATGTGGACATGCCCGGCCAAGCCAGGCTACAGTAAACAACTCTCCCGTGTTCCAGGGAATATTTAACAGCTTCATTTAGAAAGCAGAGCTGTTTCACCTTCCCTGGGTGCTCCAGGTGTCAAGACACAATCACGTATCAATCTATTCAAATCAAGCCCAAACCAGAGCCTCTTCTAGAAAAACACAATGCAATTAGGAGGAAATGGTCAGCTCAATATTGGCCCACTAATGAGAACTGCCTCGATGAAATGACTATATTCATTTAATTAAAAAGCCCATTATGGACCCCATTCAAAGTGCTGCTCGCTGAGCTCTTTCATATCAATCTCATTTGTGTTTTGCAGCATGTTTGGGGCATTATGTTGATTTGTGCAAGCAGGTTCTGGAGAACAAAGTCTTGGGCAAAAAAACCACTTGGCCCCTCATGAAAGGGTTTTACAAGAGATGAATGCCTGCAGAGATGAGCAGGAGCACTAATGGTTATTTTCTGAACTACCTGAAGCTCGGGTTCAGGAGTAGGAGGGATGTAGTAATTCCCAACCCGGASTGCAGCTCAACTCCACGTGCAGCAGTTGCTGAATCACCACAGACTTCACTCAGGTGGTTTTAGAAGCATCACTGCCACCCTGGAGGGAGGAGGAACTGTGGAGTTTTTATCTTTTTTTCTTCTGTTAGAGCTGGGATTAATGCTCAGGAGATGCAGYGTTTGTGTTTGGGCCCAGATATTTATTAATTCTTATCTCTGTTACAGTCTCACAAGCTGTGAGTTCTAACTAGCAAGGTAGAAAATGGCTCTGCCTCTAACTCTTTCCAAGTCTTTTAAGCACAAATTGTCCAATTATGAGACGACACCTAAATTATTTTTACTTTTAACCCAATAACCAACCACTCTTGGTCCACAATGTGCATTTTTCTACCCAATTACAAAACACCACCCAGACCCGTGAGGAAGAAGGTGAAAAAGAAGGATTCAGCCTATGCCCTAAATCCTCCATCTTGCTTCATGTGTATTTCTATATTCTAAACTCTTAAACTCTGAGTTTTGCACCCTGTGAKRTCACACACTTCTATCCAAACCCCACACCCACAATCCCAGTGCTGTCACTCAATTTTGGGAGCCTTTTCCACGGCCYCAGSTCAATGCAGTGTTTGCTGGGGGGTCAGTGCCTGTCAGCACAGAAAGKCTGRAATTCCCAGTGCCCAGGGTTCCAACAGGGAACCTGGAGGGGGGAGCTGCAAACCCCCCCAGCAGCCCCTGACTGTCAGAAAACACACAGGGAAACTGAATTTCTCACCCTCACACACACACAGAGCAGGGGAAATGCAGCAGGGCAGAGTGAGGGATGGACACAACAGCAAAGGACAATTTCCAGCAGTTGCATGCACAGATTTTTGGGCTCCACTGAACAAACAGGAGCTGAAGCTGAAAGATGCTGGAGAACATCAACCACTGCTGTGTGAAAACTTGAGGGAGAGCGCTGCAGTTTTATTTAGAGCAAGTGAAAAAGCTTGTAATCAGCCAGATGCACAACTTCTGCTTTGACAAGGCACTGCAGGGATAAGCAGTCGGATTTTTATCCCCTTTACCTCAGAGGCTTAAATACCACGGAGCAAAAAGCACCTTCAAGATGCAGGATCACTGTTAGGACAGGCAAATTCCAAAAAGGTAACCCCAGCACAGGCAGAGCTGCAWAATATTTGCATGTTCAGCTCAACCCCATCCCTGAGCTGACCCAGCTGTGAGAAATTCGCTGCAACCTGGGAAATTATTTGGGATCTCGAAGATTAAAACATAAATCTTTGCTTATCACAGGCACAAGCCTGTGTGTTGAGTGATAAATATCCAATATCCTTCCCCCACCAGGTCCCTGGAAGCACCAGTTGAGCAGGAGTGGCAAAGCAGGAAGAAAAATCTGATTTGCACATCTGATTTCTGCAGCTTTTCAGGGCTTTGGGGGCAGATGTGGCCTGTGCAATGTGTGCCTAAAAATGCCAGGAATCTGCATTTGGATAATAACTCAACAGAACTCAGAATTGGGATGGCCTACGGGTTAAAGAGGGGCTCAGTTCCAGGGCTGAGGGGCTC
>QVAJ01000289.1:665142-676754 GCA_003546035.1 Mixornis gularis | reverse complement strand
TTCTTTTTCTTTTTCTACACTTTTGCCCTCTGAATCATTTGGAGTCTTTCGTGTCCTACAGCCACACCCTGGCACAGCTCAGGGGGTTTTCCTCAGGCTGCAGTTCTGCAGGGAGGGAAACAAAGCCCAGAGGGAAGCCACGTTCCCAGAAACCAGAGGGAAGCCACGTTCCCAGAAACCAGAGGGAAGCCACGTTCCCAGCTGGACACTCTTCCAACCCAAAGTCGCGTTGCTGCTCGTCCTTGTTCTGCAGCCCCCAGTGACAACAACGTGTTCACTTCTCCCATTTCGTGTCTGGGACCCCAATTAGGCCTTTTCTTTACCCCGGCATTGTCATAAACAACTAAAACTGCAGAAATGCACTTATTTCATTCCACARTGCTGCACAATTATTGACAAAAGCTCTTTGATTTACTGGCAGAGAAGAGGAAGATTGTGCCCAGTCCAAGCCAAATGCAGCTTTTTTCCAGTCTCTGGCTTGCCCACCAACCCTTTGGCACAGTTTGTTCTGGAAAGTTCATTGCTGCTGAGGGTGGAGAGGGATTTCAGGATTTCTCCTCCAGGAGCAGAGTCAATACCACACAAAAACTGAGGGGACTGGTCCAGTTTGGCTGGGAGTCACCAGATCGTGAGAAAACAGCAAAAAAAAACGTTGTGGGAGGAGCAGAAGGGAGCAGAACCTGTTTCCCGGTAAAGGTGGTTTTTGGAAGGGCTCGTGGTGACCTCCTGCATTCCCAGGAGCCTCCCACGGCACTTTTGTCCTCCCCTGGGAGCAGTTTMAAATTCCATTTACAGTCAGTGCCCCTCGGAGTTTGCACTGCTCTTTATAGCTGTAAAACCCCTCCTTTTCCAGCTCCCTGAGGAGTTAACCAAGCTCAGAGATTCTCCAGACACTCCCAGAGGAACTCTGCTCTGGGAGGCTGCACGAGGGCAGGGAGAGCAAGGCAAGCTGAGAATCAAAAAGAATGAGAAAAATCTGCATTTTGGGACACCAAGTTTTGGGAGCCGCCCCAGTCTGTCCCTGGTCACTTAATTGAATTCCTTTATAGTAGTTATTTACTATTAGTATTTTCAAATCCTTGGGTTAGAGGTATCGAAGTGGCGTTGAAGTATTTCAAAAGAGGCAGTGATGGATGGGAGTGCTCATTGTTAATATTTTTGTAGGTCCTGGCAGTGCCAMACCTGCCAGGTGAGCCTGATCCAGGTGAGTAATTTGGCACCAGGACTGGTTAAACTTCATTAACCCTCAAATAATTCCCTTTGAGCTCAGTTGTTCGATGCTGTGTTGATTTAAAACTCTTTGTGTCAGCCCATTTCATCTCCAGGTGCTCAACAGGGAAGGTGAAAGGAGTGCAGAAAAGGGAGCAGGGGGAAAATGGAACTGAAACTTCCCCCAGGGCTGTGCTGCTGCCAACCACAGCTGAGAAAGCACACCCAGCACAAAACACTCCTGAGGTGGGTTAGAAACGAGTCTGGGTTTAAATTTACTGGYTATTATTCTTCTGTGAGACATCCTGACCTCCCACACTTCAGCCTTGGTCACTCCGTTTATGTCCTTCAATTTATGGTTTTGCATCTGCACCAAAAATCCAGATCTCTGTGAACAACAACCCCGAATATCCTCATTAATCTCACACCTGCCCTTGGAAAATCCACTCCTTTCCCCCCTCGGTGCTCTGGATCCCATCTCGGAGTGATGAGTTCCAAAGAATGACTTTATGTTACATAAGCTGAAAAAAGCCCCACAGAAAAGCTTTTGTTTTTAAATGCTTCCTGTCAGCTCCTCGAAAGGCTCCATTCTTCTTTGTGCTTTGAAGTGGGATTTAAGTTCTCCGGGATGCTTTTCTCCTGCCCTCCTTGACGGGCAGGGTGTTGTCCCTAATCCCGAGCATCCCAAGTCTCCTGTCAGCCCCGGAGCTGACGTTCATTTCGTGTAAGACCCGACACGTTCTCATTTCTAAAGCAAATCAGAGCCTGCAAAGCCTTTCTGGAGCTGTCYGGACTTTGTGCCCCCTCGGTGTTGTTGTATAAATGATGGAACACAATTACCATATGGAATTTGTTAAATATTCCACGGGCCAGGAGCTGCTCCCGTGCGCTGAGCCTCGGTGACACACCAAGGTACAGCAAAGCCTCATATTTAATTTATTGCTGACTAGGAATGGCTTTGTGTGCTGGACTGGAAACGAGCAAATTCCCTCGTTCCAAATCCACGCCTGAGCTCCAGTCACACAGAACAACTCAACTCCCTTGGTTGTTTTTTTTTTTTGGGAAGCCACAGCTGGTTTTACCCACAGACATTCCCCCTCCTGCTGCTCCTGTGTTCCAGGGAGGATGAAAAGGGACCATTCCCAGCCCTCCTTGAAGGGACAAATGGCTCCAGCACTGGTGGAACTGGGAACGAACTGGGAACAAACTGGGAACAAACTGGGGCAACGGAGTGGAAAGAATTAACTTCAATAATCAGATTATTTCTCCCCAGGCACTGCCTCTGTCTGAAGCCAGACACAACTTCGGGCCTAAAAAGCCTAAGGTAATTTATTTAAATAACTTAACGAGGGAAAGAAAAAAAAAAATCCTCTTTGATGAAGGGTTTTGAAGAAGTCAGAAAGATCCCTGCAATCCCATTCCCTGATCATTCACAGGGAATTATCTCCTCGGCTTCTTTCGGTGCCTCGGAGGATTCAGCAACAATTCCCGGAGCTCAGGCTGTCCCTGTGCCACCCCACGGGCACAAAGTCCCGGGGCTTTGGGGTCCTTGTCACCCTCAGGCACCTCGGCAGCGCCAGGGAAGCTGCCCTGGAGGGAATTGCCAGTTTAACAGCTTCCATTTCCCCACAGGAAGTTTATTTCCCCTAAAGCACAGGAAGTTTATTTCCCCTAAAGCACAGGAAGTTTATTTCCCCTAAAGCACAGGAAGTTTATTTCCCCAAAAGCTGTTGCAGATCTTCTCCATAACCCGGGCTTTAAACAGCTCCACAGCAATCCTGCCCCTGCAATTTTCATATTAAACATAGAATATGTACTATAATATGCAGGATATATGCTGTAATAGATATCATTTCATAACTACATGATATAAATATGACTCCATATGTATAATATATATATTTCTGGAAGTGCCCTGGGCTTTAAACAGTTCCCACAGCAATCCTGCCCCTGCAATTTTCATATTAAACATAGAACATGTATTGCAATATGCAGGATATATGCTGTAATAGATATCATTTCATATCTATGTGATATAAACATAATGTCATATGTGTAATATATATTTTCTTGTATTTTATATAGAAATATCTTGGCCAAATGCAAGTATTTGCTCCACTGCCTCCTGTCCTATAAATGCAACCAGGCCAGCAATCTCCCTGGGCATGTTCCCTCTGGATACCCCCGTTAGTGAATTCCAGGACTCAGCTCCTTGTGAAACCTMAATCCCCTTCCATTTCCAGAGGCAAATTTAAAATGCACTTGGCTTTGCTTCCCTCTGCACCCCTTCACACCCCGAGATGCTTATATGGGATTTCTTCTGAATTGTGGTTTTGCCAAGGGCTACATCACTCCAGCTGGAAACTCTGGAGCTAAAAAAGGAATCAARTATCAAATGGAGGGCTCTGTGGGTATTTGTGTGCGGGGTCAGGAGCAGGTGAGGGCAGAAATCCTGCAGGGAAAACTTCTGGGGAGCTTTTCCAGCCTGGTGTGCTTGGCTGGAGCAGTTGCTGATCCCAAACTTCCCCACCTGGAATGAACCTGCTGAGGGTGTTGAGAGTGTCCTGGAATTCCATGATTTTCCGTGGATTGCCCACGCCTGGCCGTGTTTCCACATCCCACACCCCAAATGCCCAGATCAGAGAGGATTTCAGGGCCCCTCTGCTCTTCCCATCCCTTCCCAGCACCGGGCTCTTTGTAACCTAAAACTTTAATCTGGAACATGATGTTCCTCCGAGGTTACGGCAGAGTCTGCCAAGGATAAAAGTCCAAATTCTCCCTGGAGGAAATTAATGGAGAACTTGTGTAAAATTAAGCCCCAGGCTTTTATCAAGCAGCACCTCCAGTCTGGAAGGGAAGGGCTGACTCCWCCACTTGTTGCTGATGTGCAGTGAGGTGGATGAAGCTCTCCACAGTGGGGCTTTCTTATCACATCCCAGGGTTCCTCCTGGTGAAATGATCACTGATTTCTAGATTTGCACGGTGAATAAACACCATGAGGAAGGAGCATGACATAGGCAATTGCTTTTATAATACCTTTAAGAGAAAAATCAGATATTTGTGTGGATTCACAGAGTAACTTCCAGCAAATATCAGAGGCACTTAGAAAGCAGCTGGGTTTTTCCAGTGTAACCCATGGCAGGACAAGGGGGAACGGCTCTGCAGTGGAGCAGGGCAGGGTTAGGTGGGATATTGGGGAGAAATTCCTCCCTGTGWGGGTGGGGAGGGGCTGGGATGGAATTCCCTGGATCCCTGGAAGTGTCCAAGGCCAGGTTGGACGGGGTTTGGAGCACCCTGAGATAGTGGGAGGATTCCAAGGAGCATGTGGATGCCAGAAAGAAACCAGGCCAGATACAAAACTGAGCCTAAATTATTGATTCTGAGTGGAAATCTCTGCAGCATTACGGGTCTTTTCTTCACGGGATTTTATTTTTCATAATTATTCTCTGTTCCAACATTGAAAATATTCAAAATTTCATGAGGTGTAAGCTCTTTAGGCTGCGAATGCTGAGCTCGTTTTTTTTTTGAATAAATAAACATTCTTTCAAGTGAAAAAATATTGTATTATTAAATGCAAATTAAAAATGGGATTTTTGGTCCTTTGTTTTGATTTCTGGGTGAGCAAGGCCTGCTGAAAATGCAGCTCAGTTGGGGTTTGCTTTTTTTACCTAAGAATCAGCATTACAGAGATGCACCAACRCTCCGTGTGCCATCCAATTCCTCTTCCACCTAAAATTCCTGAGTTTCCAGCCCCTGGTTCTGGTTCTGGGCCAGTTTGGTGTGGGAGGCTGGAGCAGCTGGACCTGGGCCACGCTTGGTCACCTCCTTCAAGGGACCTGTCCTGAGCCACAACTGGGTGTGGGCAAGTCATCAACCATCTGGAAAAATGCCTTTTTCCTTAAAAAAACCATGGATGGGAGCCCCTCCCACACTTCTAACCAGTGACAGGGCTTCTCATCAATAAGAGTTGCAAAACTTCCAAATACTTTTATTTCTTAACAGTTATTCTCCTTCAGAACTGCTCTTCCCTTCCCTCCTCAGCTGGGCACACCAATGGTGAAAACAAACCCACCTTTAGGACACTTCACTTCCCAGTTCCACCTCCTGGCTGATGTTTCCTGCTGGGAACAGGACCCCAAACAGATTTTGGGACCCCCAGCTCGGGGTTCCCTCCCCAGCATCACCTCCCTGGGCTGGAATTATGCAGAGGAACCATCACTGCAAAGCGTTTTCTTCTGCTCCACCTCCTGGCTGATGGCTCTGGCTGGGAACAGGATCCCAACAGATTTTGGGGTGGATTTTGGGACCCCCCAGCTCGGGGTTCCCACCCCAGCATCACCTCCCTGGGCTGGAATTATGCAGAGGAACCATCAATGCAAAGCGTTTTCTTCTGCTCCACCTCCTGGCTGATGTTTCCTGCTGGGAACAGGATCCCRACAGATTTTGGGGTGGATTTTGGGACCCCCAGCTCGGGGTTCCCTCCCTGRGCTGGCATCATGCAAAGGAACCATCACTGCGAAGCGTTTTATCCCGCTTTTCCTGATGATGCAAATTCCAGCCCCACGGAGCCCTTTGCCTCCTCTCCTCCCTCGGAGCTSCCGGCGCTCGGCTCCGCGGGCGGGCGGGTTTTACCGGAGCCACGAGCAGGTACGAGACGGAACAAATGAAACACAACACTCGGGATGGGATCGCGTCTGCCGCGCTCCGGGGGCTGCAGGAGACGGCAGCTCTGCCTCCCGCACCCCCTGTCCTGATTTCCCAGCCCCGAACGGGACTGCAGAGGGATCCCGGGGTGAGCTCAGGTTTTCCCCAAGTCCAAAGCTCAGGGCTGTGCGCTCTGTGCCCATCCCCGGGGCCTCCAAAGGCTGGAGAACCTTCCTGCTGCACGCCGCAGAAGAGGAGGATCCAGGGAGGGCGAACCAGAATTCCAGCCGTGGCAATTCCACTTTCTGTCGGTTTAATTGGAKCCAGGACTGAGCCTCGATGATCCCGTGGGTCCCTTCCTGCTCAGGACGCTCYCTGAGTTCTCTGACTAATTACTTCCTCCTGCTTAACTGCATCTCCCGCCCCATCTTTTATCTCCATCATTAATTAAGGAGGGCTGAAAGCACCGTGTGGTCAAGACTTCCTCGTGCTTTGATCCTGTGGAAAATTCCTTTTGATGCTSTGGTACCCCGGGACAGCCGTTCCGCGGAGCTTTCCAGGAGCTCAGCATCAGATCTTTTCCTTCCTGGGAGGCAGAAGCCAGAATAGAAACCTGCTCTGCCTCTGCTCAGATGGGTTTCTCTGGGGGTGAAGAGGGAAAGGTATTTCTGGGGGCTGACTTAATGCACTTCAGGCTTCAAAAGGACCTCGAGACCCCGTGGGAAAAAAAAAAAATTAAATTCCTCTTTGGAATGCGTTAAATGGCATTAAATAAATCACTTTTAGGGCAGCGATGCCTCCTCCTGAATACTCAGTGACACAAAAGAAGCAGTTTGGTGTAAAAAACCAAATTATATCAGACTTAAAGAAGATCCAGGAGCAAAACCCCGAAATTTCCAGTGTTTTGCAATCTCGGATATTCCCAATTAACTGTGATAAATCCTCTCTCACAGCCTCTTCCCATTCCCAGAGCCTGCCTGAGTCAGAACATATGGAAAGCTCAGCCCATGGAGCTGCAGGATGGTACTAAACAGATTTCTCCCAAACCTGTCTGAGGGTTTCTTTTCCCCATCACGGCCAGCACGGAGCTGTGAGCAGGGGAGTCTCTGGCAGGAATGATGATGATGGTGTTCCCAATGCCATCCCCGGGCTGGAGCTGCACATCTGCAGCTTCCCCATTAGCTCAGATTTACAGAGGGGCCTTTCTGGGCTTTCCCCGCTCCTGTTTCTTAAAGAGAAAAGGAATTCTCAGTGTTCTCGGCAGGAATTTACAATTCATGTTCTTTTAACAGCTCTCCTCCCCCAGGCTGGGAGAAGGAACTAAATCCAGAGCCTGCACTGGCACAGAACCATCTTCCCAACACCTTCTGCCTCTTCCCTCGTGGAATTCCACTCCACCTTCCCCCTTGCAAAGACCCTGGACTTGTGTGGTGTCCACCCGCTGAGAGCCCTGCAACGCTGATAAAATATAACGTGGAATAATAACTATGTCAATTGTGTCTATAATAAATTATACATTTATAACAGAATTCCACTCCACCTTCCCCCTTGCAAAGACCCTGGACTTGTGTGGTGTCCACCTGCTGAGAGCCCTGCAACGCTGATAAAATATAATGTGGAATAATGACTATAGCAACTGTGTCTGTAATAAGTGATACATTTATAACAAATTATATTTTTGGGGGGCCATTCTGGGGKGATTTGTCTGTGTGAACCCCACAGCTCTGAGGGTGCCAGTGCAGGTCCTTGGGGTCACCAAGGATTGGGAGGGTTGAGGGAAAGTTGGCCACAAATGGCTGTTTCTGTCTCTGGGACATCTCTGAATTCTCTGGTAGGTTTGGGTTCTTTCTTTCCCTTGGCKTGTTTGTTTTTTAAAGGTGGTTAATTAATACAAGATAATTTGGTTCAAGTTTAGAACCAAACTTTTATCAAAAACCAGCACACGCAGAACCCCAGGATGAAAAAGGAATGGGACCACAAAGGACATAAAGGGATTTAATCCCTCACAGCCACCCACACCCACCAAATCTGTGCTCCAAAGTTCTGTTTAATTAGCAACTGAGAGAATTAAAATGTCTGAGGCCTAAATTCTGAAGCCTCTCTCCCCAAAATACTCCAGTATTTTGGCCTCTGGCTGGACTGAGGTGAGGCTTTGGCTGCAGTCCCTGCTGGGCTCAGATAATATCTCATTTATTTATTTATTTTATTCATGTTATTCATTGCCCTCAGCCTCGGAGCTTTGGTTCAGAGCAGGGAAAACAGGATGTTCATCATTATCTCCCTGACAGAACAGGAATTTCACACCTCTTTTTGTCCCGTGTGAAGGGCTGCACACAGAGCCCAGGAAAAAAAGGGATGTGTCCTCTGCCAGAGGAGTTTGAGTGGCTTTGGGGTGGCCTTTAGGGACAGAGCAATGACAGGGCCCTGGGGTCAAGTCTTGAACCCACAGCTGTGAGAGGGACCAAAAGTTCTGGTCAAGGAGCTGCAGGAAAAGATGAGGGAAGGGAAAAGCATGRAGTCACTGCTGAAAAATTGTTGTGTAGCTTCACGTTCTTTTTAAGTCTAAATAAATTCCCTCAGGGCAGGTTTTGAACTTGGGGTTTTGATCTGGATTAAAGAGAAACCCGAGTCAAAGCTTCCTCACTCCAACCTGCCGTCATCTGCAAATCTGAGAATCATGGAATGGGTTGGGTTGGAAAGGACCAGTTACAACCCCTGGACACCTTCCACCATCCCAGGGTGCTCCAAGCCCCGTCCAGCCTGACCTTGGACACTTCCAGGGATGGGGCAGCCACAGTTTCTCCGGGAATTTCATCCCACCACCCCCCGGGGGAGAATTCCTTCCCAAAATTCCATCTACTCCCTTTCGGGTTGAAGCCATTCCCCCTGCCCTMCTCTGTGTGCTCAAATCTCCTGAGTTCTGCTGTTGGTAACAACTCCAGGATTATTTCTGCGTTCTGTGATTCGATCTGAGGCAGAGCCCTGCACTGTTAATACAATATCTGCCATAATTTCCCACACAGCAAACGAGAGTCAGCCCAGCTCTCAGCCAGACAAATCTCTTTTGTTGTTGTCACGCACATTATTCGACTCTCTCCCACTTAAAGACAGATGCTTTTGTGCTGGTTTGTGCTCTGAGTTTGTAAATGTTCATCTTTTTAGTGATGTTTGCCTGATAGCAGAGCGACGGAATAAAACAGAATCTGCAATGAAATCAATGGAATGTGAGCTCCAGCAGACACGGAAATGATGCTCTGGCCAACAGCTCCAGTCAGCAATGAAGAATTGTCTCCAGGACACATTTTGGGAGGTAAACGTGTTCGCTTGCTCCTCCAGCTCCCCAAATGTCCCTCGTTTATCATCGGAGCAGCTCCRGAGTTTTGGCATTGGCACTCTGGGACTCTGCATGCAAATGATGATTTATGTCCCCAGCCACGGGCTGCTCCAGTGCCACTTTCACRGCAGATTTCAGGGAAATAAAAGAAACTTTTGTGTCTCTTCATCTAARAGAGGTAAATACAGCTGAACTCACTCCACAGGTATTGGCTGCTGCTTCAGAACCAGCAAGAATTCTCTCTGAGTCGAGGACAGGCAGGAAATCGATTCCCTTCCACATAAATTCCCTTCACGGAATTCCCTGCTGGACTATTACTGTTSCTCTGCTCACTTCAAATGGAATCCTGGTTCCCTTCAAACCAACAGCAAAACTTCTTGGGTGCCTGATTTCGATTCACCCCTGGCTCCTCCAGCCCCAGGAAACACACCCAGGTAAAGCTTTGAAAGGGAAAGGAGCTCCTGTGCAGAATCCTGCCATGAAAGGAGGGAGAGAGGTCGGGGAGGGAGGYAAACAACCTCCTCCAGGAGCAGCAGGAGCGCTGAAAAGTGAAATCTGAGCTGCAGCCTGAGGAGAGACAGCAGGGATGCAAGTACAGCCTTKGTGTCAGCTTGGCCTGCTCCTGATGTTGGGATTATTGGAGACATCAGGCCACGGAAATCTCTGCCTCAAACGTACAGGAAAACCACCCACAAAACCATTTCATGTTGGAAACGACCTCCCAGGTCACCAAATCCAAGGGTGAATCAGCCAAACACAAACTCAGGTGTGACCCACATGCCCCAAAGCGCTGGGGGAACACAAAAAAGCAGCTTTTACATCACCAGACTCCCAAAATCAGGGAGCAGCCAGGCCAGAGGGGACATCACCCCCCCAAACCCTTTGGGTCACTCACAGAATCTGTTCCATCAGAGCCAGGAAATCATCATCCAGAATTAACCATCAAACCCACTTGCAGCACCCAGCCTTTTTCCTGGCCCTCTTTCCCCCACAAGCAAAATGAATTCATTTCCCAGATTATTTCCCAACAAACTCTGCCTGCCTCGGGTGGGAACGGGGAGGATTCCAGCAATAATTGTGCCCCTGGGAAATGTGTCCTGCCAGCACCTCCCTCCTTTTACTGCCAGGAGGGTTCAGGCTCCAGCTCCTCTCCACTCCTGCTCTGGGCACGGGGAATCTCACAGGCAAATTTCAAGGCGTTTGGGATTTTAGGGGTGAAAATCGTGAATTTAACTGGAAATTGGAAATTAGACAAGCAGTCCAGAGCCCTGAGAGCCGTGCCCAGGTGTTCCTTGGACACTTTCAGGACTCCAAACCTCCCTGGACAGCCTCTTGCAGCTCTTCCCATGGAGAAATTCCTCCTGATGGCCAACCTGATCCCTTAAATTTAATTGGCAATGAGGAAAGAATTTCTCCTGATCTTGGAATGATGCAGTGGGAATACTCCAAAACAAGTTTATCTRAGCAGTTGTGAATCACTGAGCAAGATCACCCCCTTTGTGCCACTCCCACAGTGGAAATTTCTCTGTTCCCAAGTAAATTACAAGCTCAATTATCAAAACCAGGCAACGGAAGGAAATAAGGGGAGAAAAAATGAGTTTTGTTACTGTTCACTTGATGTTTTCAATGCAAGGGTTAAACAATTCCAAGAGAAGCAGACTCAAATGAATCCCCAAGCCCAGGAATTACAGACATCCCAAATTCCTGCTGTTTAAAGACATTAACTTAATCTTTCAGTAGGATGGGATAGGAAAAGAGAAAAGAAGCCTGGATGTGATGTTCTCCTTTTCCCCTGGTAATTCAGGGCGCTGCCATGGATTCCCTTCCAAAGCCCATCTTTTTCAGGAGCTCTCATTAGTGCCCGTGCCAGATGTGCCTAATGAGGAATTTCCATCTCTACAAAGAGGAACAAGCACCATCCCTCTCATCTCCCTGCCCGGGAAATGAGGCAGCATCCATTCCTTCAATTTGGCTTTGTCAGGAGCAGCCCTTTGTCACATCCCCGGGATCATTTTGGGGCTGCTCCTGAAAATGGGAGAAAGGAGCCGGGCGTGTCTGTGCATCCCTGAGCACATCGAGGTCCGGGCTGCCTCTCATTTGGGATTAATTAGCGGCCACTGGGCTTTGGTGGCTCCAAGGAGCACAAAACCACCACAAAGCCAATTTAGGTTTAGACGAGGCCTGGMGAGGCTGGGGCTCAGATCTCCAATATCCCGTTCCCCGGGAAATTTGGCAGCGGGTTATAAACTGTGCTCAATCCTAAAAATATTTATCAATTGACCAATCATTTGTTAGGGTTTGGTTGTCAGGGAAACAGGCATTTAGGAACATCATCTCCAGGGACACGGAGCCAGAGCAGCTGGGACTGGGATGCAGGAGAGTGATGCCTTTTTGGGACTACCCAGAAACAGAGGCCAGACAGAAT
>QVAJ01000289.1:636175-653311 GCA_003546035.1 Mixornis gularis | reverse complement strand
TGCCCAGTGGGATGGTGTGTAATGCCAGCTGGGGCGTGTCCCCATTGCCCAGTGGGATGGTGTGTAATGCCAGCTGGGGCCTGTCCCCATTCCCACACACTCCTGGCAGAGCTGCTCTGAGGCTGGGGGAGATCAGAAGGGGAGCAGAGGGATGGGTACAAGGTCTTGGTGGGCTTCAGCATTTGCAGCATTTTCTTTTCCATGCTCTGAACTGTGACTGGGATTTGTTTCCAGGCCAGGGGTGATCCCACCGGGTTCTGCCTTTTCTCCAGAGACTGGGCAGAAAAGCTGGACCTGCCCAGGGGATTCAAACTGCCTTCAGTGGCTCTGAACTGGAGGGTGGGATGGGATATGGGGAGAAATTCCTCCCTGGGAGGGTGGAGGGGGAATGGGATGGAATTCCCAGAGCAGCTGTGACTGTCCCTGGATCCTTGGGAGTGTCCAAGGCCAGGCTGGACRGGGCTTGGAGCACCCTGGGACAGTGGGAGGTGTCCTTGCCCGTGGGACTGGATGGGATTTAAGGTCCTTTCCCACCCAAACCATTCCATGATTCCACGGCAGCAGCAGAGGAAAACAACATTCAGAACTCCAGGGCTTCTGTTTCCACAAAATCTCGGAGGAGGCAGGGCAGATGGAGGTACAATGATGGCTGAAATATGTCAGTGTTTACTCAGAACGTGTCAGAGCGTGAACATGGAACCTCTGCCCCGACCTCGGGAGCTGCTGACCTCCCATCCCGCTGGATTAAAGGGATAATGATGAACAGCASTCCTCTCCTTGTCCCGTAAGGTGAGAAGTGCCTGGCAATTAAGCAGCCTTTGAGGACGACACTGCTGATTATTTCAGGACAATCARGCCAGGGCAGAGAAATGGGGTTGGAAGGGAAGAGCAGTGTCAGAGGCACAGTTAAACAATGGCTGGTTTGCCCGTCATTCCCACCAATTATTGCACGAGGGGGAGAAGGAAAACTATTTATAACCTGTCAGTCTCCAGAAACCACAATTATGATGATTTAATTAACACATGGAGAGGCTTTAGGCAATCACATCGTTCTAAATTTAAGAAGCAGCACATTTCAGGCCCGGGATGATTTAGAACATTTAACAAATGCYGGTTGAACCGGGGCAGGGATTTGATGGCCTCGTTGGTTCCTCTCAAAGCATCCATCACAGCCCAGAGATAATCCAAACTGCCGTGGCAGKGAGGGCTGAGAGCAGCAGGAACCAGCAGGGCTTCCAGAGGCCATCACACAGAGGGAGAAGMTGATTTTTAACGAGGATGGACTGAAAATGAGCAAAACCACACAACTCAAGTCTCTTCATCAAACACACCCTCGGTTCCTTGGAAAAGCCTGGAAAAAACCAGGGTTTGGGTGGATGAGAGAGCAAGGCATGGAGAGTGAGCCCATGGACACCTTGGAGCTTGCACTCAGTGCCAAATGCTCCTTCCTTGGCCTGGTGCCCTGGAGGCCAAACCTTGGCCTAACCTTGGGCTGAATCTTCCAAACCCGGGCTCAGCTGGAGCATCCAAAACCAGGATCACAGAATGTGCAGGTGGGAAGAGACCTTCGAGATCATCCAGCCCATCCCAGCCCCAACACCTCAACTAAACCCYGGCACCTTTGTGCCCCACTGCAATTCCTGAGCTCCACCATGGAGGATGTGCCACRTCCCCTCCACACGTCACACCCACCTCGTTCCTCTCCTGGCACAACCCTCCTGCAGCCAAAATGCTCAGGCAGGAAATGTTCAGTGGTTCTATTTGACTAAAGGACTCGCAAATCTCAGGATAAAGTCAAGGATAAACTCAGTTTTCCCTGTGAACAAAATACACACCTGAACAAGGACACGACACCAAAGGCCCAATGGATCACGGTCAGATTGATCATGTTGGTTTTCCCCACGGCCCAAATCCACAAATATCACTTTTCTTTTTGTTATTGTGGATTTCAGAGGAAACTGAATAAAACTGTGTTGGTGAAAGAACCAGAAGGAGCAATTACAGAGCTCTGGTAATGAGCTGTCAGCCTCAGGACGAGGCCTCATGGAGCAAATGCAGTGCCTGGAATGTGCTCAGGGAAGTTCCCCAGCTCGGGAGAATTTGGGAGAGGTGGGTTCAGCTCCTTCCTTCCCCTCTGAGCTCTGTGTTTTCCCGGAGCAATCCACTCCAAGGCCTCAGCAGCACTTGTATCCCAAAYCCAAACCCCTGACGAGCTCCTCTCTCAGCCAGGCACCAGAGGAAGCACGGAGTAAGAGTTTCAGAAGTGTTCCACATCCTCCTGCATTTCCTTTCCAAATTTGCAGCCCTCAATTGCTGCAGGAGGCAGCAGCTGGCTCAGCTCCGCCGGAAACACGGCCAGTCAATTTTGGGAACATCTTTGGGAGCTCTCACRCTTGGCAAGTGCTGAGCCCAGGGAAATTGTGCCCCCGTGTATTTCTTGCTGCATCCCTGGTGCCTCTCCAGCACAGCTCCCCTTGGGCTGGGGTTATTTTTGCAATGCCAAAGGGCAAAGAAAGGCTCGGGGTGGTAAAAAACTGGAATTCCAAAGCTGGAATGTCCAAGGCCTGGYTGGAYGGGGCTTGGAGCATCCCAGGGCTGGGGAAAGTGTCCCTTGGCACCTGCAGGGGAAGGGCCATGGCAGGGGGTGACAYTGGGTGATCCTCAAGGCTCCTTCCATCCAAACCCTGTTGTGACTCGATGATTTCTGGATGTGCCTTCTCTGAGCCCTGTCTGAGCTGCTCCTCCCCTGRGCAGAGCTCTGAGGAGCAGCACTGTCACCTTCCCCTTCCCTGACTCCCCACACCAACCCAGGGCTCAGGACACTTTCCACGGGCTGATTCACCCTCAGTTTACAGTCCAAGACAAATTTTGGGTTCCACAGTCACAGAGGGCTGGAAGAAGAGAGGGGAGAAGGAGCCAGAGCATGGAAGGGAGCAGAATTCAGTTCACAGAGCTCATCCTCCTGTGTCCTGGAAGTGGCACTGGGAATAAATCCCGGGTGCTTTGGCCCTGCAGTGAGCACAAAGGGTTAATGAAGAGTTTCTGCTCTCATCTCATCACTCCTCCTTCCAGGTCCTGCTCTTTGCAGGACCCACCTGTGGGGTCACCCCCAAGCCCTGCTGAACCCACACCTCAGCCATGGGGTCAGCATTCCTCACAGACCCCTCAGGCTGATGGCCAAAGGAAATGCAACCACTGCTCTTAAAAGACACTGAAAAATCTAAAATTCAGGCAGTCCTTGAGTGATTTCTCCCATGAGGTCACAACACCCCCAGGGCACCCCTTTTAATACTGAGTCACAGAACTGGAACCTCACCCCAAACCCTCTCTGGAGATGGAAAATTCTGGTTTATCCTCTTTGCTTCTTGCCCCAGGCAGCACCACGATGGTCAATAAATAAACAATAAACCCAGCATGCCAACATTGCCCTTTAGATTAGGCTCAGAAGAAGGTCTGCAGCAGCCCACCAAGCCTGCACACCTTTAATTCCTCTATCAATGTCCTTCCTCCCAACGGGAGGAGGGGAAGGAGCAGAATTCCAGCCGAAGGTGATCCTGTGTGTCTGATTTAAAGCGTGTGAACACGAGTGCCAGCCAGCCCTGTCTTCACTGCCGTGGCAAACCCAGCAGAGCTGTCCCTGTGTGTGAACAGGTGCCTGTTTATCCACGGGCCATGGCCAGACACGSAGGAGGAGAGGAGTAAAAAGGCGACCTCACGGCGCTCAGGTCACACAAAAACCTGTTCACCTCTCTGCCCATTGTTTGTTCTGTCCCTGCCAGCTTGGGAAAGGGGACAGCAATGACCTTCCAGGAGACAGAAACATTTTCCTCCTCCCCACAGCACCTTGCCAGGGAGCCATTCCCAGATATCCTGTGAGYGTGACACGCATCAAATACAGAACGCCACGGCCAGCTTTATGAAAATCCCTTTTACGGCTTCCAGATCTCCAGCAAACGCACAAATAAATGGGAAAGTGAGAGAGGGGGAGATGCACAGAGCAAATCCCAGGCTGAGGGAGGGAGCAGCACTCTGCTAACCCGATGGCCAGAGCCAAAATCAGGAGCATCCAGTTATTTTAGCCAGCCTTGCCAAGAGACTAAACAGACCAGCACCGGCCAGGTGTCAGTGAGTAYAATCCCTCTGCTGCCAAAGTCGCTCCCGTCTGCAGCCAGCCTGCCTTTGGCTCCCTCTCCCCAGCACAGGGAACAATTCCTGCGGCAGGGAAYGGGAAGAGCAGTCCCACAAAGCACAGCTGCTCCGGGGCAGCTCCCACCTGTGGGCCTCTGCTGARTGCCCAAAACCTCATGGAACTGTAAAGCAACGCTGTCCCTGGGGCTGCCGTGGAGGAAAGRACCTGTGGAAATACCTCAGCACATCGTTCCCAGGCTGGTTCTGCCGTGGAAAATGAGTGGTTCATGGATGAGATGAGCTGGAAGCTTCCACACCCCAAATGATCCCAAAATGAAGGTACCAGCTGTGCTCACCTGACCTCAAAAACCACCCCACCACCCCCAGCAGTGTCTGATCAGGCATCTCTTTCCTTTCCCAGCTCAAATGGAACGGATCCATCACTCTTTCCCAAAAAACCACACCATTTTTGGACCCTCAGCTGCCCCCGGGCTGGGGGGGGGGTGAACACATGAAAGCAGACAAGGCTTTGGGCAATATTGCTGCAGGAAGTCAAATCAATCAGCTGCTGGGCAATGAGTCCTGGAGCCTGCCTGCCCTCACGCAGCCAGGCAGGCACTCCTCTCCCCTCTGAGGGCTTCTTTTTTTGGGAGAAACATCAGGCTGAGTGCAGGGAATGAGGCCAGCAGCCCCCGGGGAGGATGGGCCTGAGCTGCATCACACCTGCACAAAATAATAGTTTTCCACAAGTACGGGTAAATTAGGAAATAAAGAGAGGTTCCATTTCCTATTTTTTTTTTGTTCACCACCAAACACAAACCCTTTCCACTGCTGAAGACTCTACAAGGGTTTTTCTTACCATTTTTAAGTGCTGTACAGTGAATATCTCTCCTTTTACAAGTGGAACCTTGTAGCTATGGAGACGCAGAATGTCAAATCCAAGCTGAAGACAGGATTTCAGTGGGGGCTTTGGGTTGCTACATGTGCCTTCAATGATCTGCTTTCCATCTCCTGAAGTCTTTATTATTCTCCATTATTTATTAGTCYCTAACAGCGTGCAAAGAGCCGCTGGATGTTCAACAAGGACACGGGCACGGGGTGACCTGTCAGAAACAGCTCTGGGTCATCCTGCACCRTCTGATTTACACCCAGGGGCACCACAAACCCTCCCTCAGCCCTGCAGAGCTGCCATCAGTTTAATTTGACCCAGATAAAACCGTTCTGGTGCTGCCACAGCACCTGGAGCCCAGGTGAGCTGGGGTCCCCTGGCGTTTGATGCTTCGTGTGACAACTCGGGGGAATTCCACCGGGCTGACCTCAGGTGTGTCTGCACCCAGGAGGGCTCCTGAGCCTTGTCATTACCTGCTGTAATCCCAATCATCCAAATTCCAGTCTCCTGAACATCACCCCTATCTCCTGCCATCCAAAACGCATCAGGGATGATGGTGCCATTGCCTGGATGCTCAGTTGTCTGTTTACCACCATGGAGAAATTAAACAACATTTCAGTCAAGCCAATGAAACTTCAGTGGTGTTAAACCTGAGCGTGAAGGGGACAGAGCCTTCCAGGCCAGATTAATGCTCTCTGTGACAGCCAGGGGAAATCCAAAATAACCTGAACATCACTCATTTTCTACCTGTGCTGGCAGCAGTGAATAAACCAAACCACACACCTTCGTTCTGCATTTTCCTGGAGCAGTGACAGGGACGTGCCAGGCGGTTTTCTGTTCTGAAGACAACACTGCTCCAGAGAAAGCAACCCCAAACCACTGCATTTTCATTCCTTCCCTTAACCCCACAGTCCAAAACCATCCAAAACCATCTGGGGATTTCAGGTGCCAAAAACGAAACCTCTCAAAGGCACCCCATTGTCAGAGAGTGAACACATTGGGTTTGGAACAATCCGGATCCCAGAACTGCAGATCCCACTCTGCTCATCTTCACCACACCTCCCACAGCACCTGGGCGCCAAATTCCAGGGCTCAGGATTCCCACAGYCAATCCCAACCCGCACAAAGGGCTGGGAATAAACTCCAACAGGCACATCAGACACTCTCAGGTAGAACATCCACAACCAAGGAAGCAAAGTCCACCTGGTGCCACATCACAGGCAGGATTAAGTGGCCAGGACTGCAATGGAACTGTGCAAATCCTCCTTTGCCAGCTCTAAATAAGCAGCAGCATTCCAAGCAAACCCGTCCCCTGCATCCACAGCAGTGGAGTCATTGGCAGGAGAGCCACAAAACCATTTGGAATTTCCTTGCAAAGCTGGACAGCAGAAGAGAAGCGCTGAGAGCTTTTCCTGATTGTGTTTCCCATGTTGCTGAGTCAAATCCCAACACGGCCTGAAGGTTGTGGAAATCAACTCCAGCAGGGCTGTCTAAGCCTCCACTGATCACCAAAATGAAATTAAACCCTCCAAGAATCCCCTTCTCCCAACCCAGATATTTGCAAATGTGCTGTTTGACAAAGGCTCACGTCCAGAGGAGCCTCTGTGTTTCTGCTGCTCCAGGAAAACAGCTCCAAGATCCTGCTGCAGTCCTGTTGTCCCCTGGTTTGCTCCTGAACCAGATCAAAAATGCAGGAAATCTTTGGCATTACCATTAAATAGGCCATGAACCCCACGAGATTTGGTGTGGGGTCTGGAGAAAAGAGGTTTCCATATTTAGTTTTAAACCAGAAAAGGCTCTTAAGCTCCTCTGTATCTACCAATCCATTAAAAATAGGATTCTCTTGTAGCCACAGCTCATCAAATGGGTGCAAACACGAGGAGAACAACACTCCAGATGCCTTTATCACAGTTGTTGACTCCAACTTAATCGCTTTTTTAATAAGTCTTAATTATTCAAAATAATCACCATCCCTTCCCTGCCTGTTGTCACTTAACGCGAGAGAACCTTCTACAAAGCAAACCCCACAGCAGGAAAAAAAAAAAGGAACAAAATCTCATTAATCTTTCTAATATTTAGAGATACCTCAAGAGCTTCGAACATTTACCTCTCCTTCCCAGCAGCTGAAATGGTTTTAGGAGGATCATGGTTCATACCTCGCATTCCCTGGAGCCAGAGATGGTGTAGGTGCAGGGTCCAGATCCATTAACGGATACATCCATGGTCTCAGAGTTTGTTGGCTTGTAGTCCACGTAATATTCCTGCAAAGGGGAGTTCATTTGCCTCTCCGACTCCCGGGCCTTTTTCCTGCGCCTCTTCATGAGCGTGTGCTGCTGGAGCTGCTTCATGCTGGCGGGATAACGCTTCCAGGACACGTAGATGACCAGCAGGATCATGGCCACGGAGAGGAAGAGGGCCACGCTGCCCGCGATGATCTTGTGGAAGGACACGTGCTCGTACTCCGGCTCCACCGCGGGCGTCGGGACGTCTGCGGAAGGGCTCGGCGCGGCGGACGTCGGCTGGTGGCTTTCCAGTTTGGAAACGGTGGGTTTGGGGACGAACACGGGTCTCTGCGGGGTTTTGGGAGCCTGGTAGGACCTTTCGGTGGCCGCCACCTGGATTTCGGCGCAGATGTTGTAGGTCTCCACGGCGTCGCTCACCTTCTCGCCCTGGATGTGTTTGGGGCCTGCGCAGATCATGGTGCTCTCCTTATTCCCCTTGAAATTCTTAAGCCAATTAAACAGGGGGCAAATACTTCGAGTACATTCCCACATATTCCCGGAGAGAGTGATGGAGATGAGCGAGATCCACGTGTTGATGGTCTCCTGGGAGATGTTGGTGAGTTTGTTGGAATCCAGGTTCAGCTTTTGCAGGTTGGGCAGGGACTGGAAGGTGCCGGGCTCCACCCCCGCGATGTCGTTGCCCGATAAATCCAAGTTGTGCAAGGAACTCCAGGTCCAGGTCAAGCCCTGGCTGATGGAGCGGATCCTATTCCACTGCAGGTAGATGGAGCGGAGGTTGAAGAGCCGCGGGAAGTGGGCAAAGTTGATCTTAGAAAACTGGTTGTGCTCCAAGTGGAGCTCCGTCAGCTTCAAGAGGCCGGCGAAGGCGTTGCGGGACAAGCTCCGCAGGCGGTTGTAGCCCAGGTCCAGGAAGTCGAGGTTGCGGCAGTCCTGGAAGACGCGGATGGGCACCGTCTTCAGCGAGTTGGACCTCAGGTGCAGGATCAGCAGCTTGCGGAGGCCCTTGAACTGCTCCGCCTGCAGCACCTGCAGCTTGTTGTAGGACAGGTCCAGGTTGCGCAGGTTGGGCACGGGGTGGAAGGTCTTGTTGTGCAGGTGGGTGATTTTGTTGGAGCTCAGGATCAGCTCCTTGAGCCGGCGGATCCCCTGGAAGGCGTCCTCGTCCACGGAGCTGATGTAGTTGTGGTCCAGGTAAAGCCATATGAGCTGGTTGAGGCCCGCGAACTGGTGGGACTTCAGCTTCTGGATGCTGTTGTAGCGCAGGGACAAGCCCTGGGAGCCGCCGGAGATGTTGTGGGGGATGTCGCGGAAGGCGTGCGACTCGCAGTACACGATCTTGCCGTCGCAGCGGCAGTTCTTGGGGCAGGCTCGCTGCGCGCCCGCCAGCCCCGCCAGCAGCGCCAGGGGCAGCAGCCCCAGCAGCACCCTGGAGCCTCCCCGCCGCTTGGTCACATGGAAACCTGCAACATCCCAGAGGAAAAAAAGGGCCGTTGGAAAGCCTGGAGGATAAATGACCGGATTACCGCGTCACCGGGGGCTCGGGGACAGCCCCAGCCCAGCGAGGGGGATGTGGGAGACAACCTGTTCCCTCCTGCCTCGGCTCTTTGTGCTGCAAATCGCCGTCCTTGGAGAGCCTGCCCGGTCTCTCCTGCCCCCACGGCCACCAGACTGCCGTGGTGGGGCCCCAGCAGCACCAGGACCCCGTTTTCCCTCCCGTGCCCCGGCTCTCCGAGGAGCTGGGGCGTCCTTAGAGCTCCGTGCCGGGGTTTGAACAATAAACATATTTGTCAAGTCACTGTGCTGGATGCTCCATAGTGCTGGAGAGGAAATGAGCCAGAGCTTCTGCTCAGACGTGCTGCTCAACGTGTTCCTTAAGGAGAGCAACTGCAAATCCAATCCCCCACCCCGCCCCAAATTACCCCAGAAAGTGAAATCTACTTCTCCTGAAGTTTGAGCCATCTTTGTAACGTGTGTTTATTGTAAAATGAGGCACTCAGTAAAGGCTTTACTTTTTGCACTGAGTGATTCGGGGTTAGGAGTGGGTTTAAGTGAAACTCGTGGGGTTTATGTACCGAAAATACAGAAAAAGATGCAGGGAAACTAATTTCATCCCTAGAGAGAAGTGTGCCAGGAGTGCTGGCATGGGACCCCAACGCCAGGTAAAGGGAGGAGACATATTCCTTTTAAATGAGCCACTGCCTTAACCCACGTTCATTTAGACTCATCCACACATGGCTGTGAATACCTGAACGGGTCTTAATTTGAATTAATCCAACAGATGATGAAAATACCCACYCCAACACTTCCAGATAGCAGCAAACCCAGAAAGTTTAAAGGGGGATATTTCTCTTTCAATTCCCCTCTCCTGATTGATTTTAAGGGTTTGCCTTTAAGATGTCATGCTTGTCATGCAGCAGCAGCGCTGGATGTGAGGACATATGTAATAATTGAATATATAGAATCCTGAATAATCCTGAGAGGGCGTGGAGGGGGTGTCAGAGCCCCCAGCACCCATCTGCACGCCTGAAATAATTTTAGGGCTGCTGCCTCTGTCCAGAGTTGCAGCCCTGCCGAGAATGAAAATGCATTCTTCCAACAGGAAATATTTCAAGGGCTCATATCTCCTTGATAAATAATCATGTTATTATTTGCCACACACTCTCAAAACCAACCCGGCGCTGCAGGTCTTTAATCCAATTTTACACTAAGGGGCAATCTGCAAAAATAATTCCTGATCTAGAATGCCCCTGCCTTCCACTTTAATGGGTAGGTTTCTAATTTAAATCCTCATTTTTTGCTCYGTTCTCTTTGCCAGCAGCAGCCAGCTAGAAATATGTTCTGGCTGTTACAGACTCGGGGGCTGGGGAGGGAGGGGGGAAAGGAAGGAGGGGAATAAACCTGTCACACTCGGAAAAAAAAAACAAACCGAAAAACAACCTGACTGGCAAATGACTGCTGGAAATGTAGCAGAGGCACCGGGGGCCTCTTCCAAACCACCTATGCAAGAAACAACTGCCCCCCCCCGCCTCCCCTTGGCTTCCCACATCCTGCAAAGTGTCACCGCCAGCCCGGCGGTGCCGGGGGGTGAGGGGGGTGGGGGCGGCAGGAATTTGGGGTGCGGGGCACACCCGCAGCTCCCGGTGCCCGGCACTGGGGGCTTTGCTCCCACCAGCCCTYGAGCCGGGGCAGGAATTCACCCCCGGGCTCAGTGCGGGAGGGAAGGTGTGTGTGTGTGAGCCCGGAGCGGGGACCAGGGCTGAGAATGCGATGGCAAGTGCCGTGAGTCACCTGGCAGCGGAGCTGCTGCTGCCGCCCGTGCCCCCCCCGCCACCGGCGAATGATCCAGCTGCAAAACCCACCCCGCAGCTGCAGCCCTGCCAGCWAACAAACCACAAAAGTTCACTCACCCATCCTTTTGTCATCAATAACGTCCTCCTTCGCCTTTCTCCAGATGTTTTCTCCCCTCTTTTCCTTTTTTTTTTTTTTNTTTTTTTTTTTTTCGCTTTCCCCTCGCCTCTCTCTCTCCTTTTTTCAAACCCGGTTCCTTCGCTCTAAAACCATCAGCATCTTCATGTCACAGCCCGGCCGCCGCTCGCCCCGCCGCCATCCAGCGTGCCCGCCAGGAACCCCGCAAAGTTCCCCGGAGAGGACCGGCGAGAATTTTGGGGGATGAGGAAGGGAAAGGATAGGGAAGGGGTTGGGGGTGGGGAAGACAGGACGAAGGATGGGGGGAGTGTGGGGGGGTAGGGAGGGACTCTAAGCTCTGAGAGCCATTGTGGAAGTCATCAGAGAACCGGCGGCGTGAGGCGGCAATGGGCGAGAGAAGCCGGAGCGGGCGATGGAGGAGAACCAACTTCTCTGCCAGGAAGGACCAAAGCTCTGCCGGCGCCTCGCGTCCCTCATTCTGCTGCTTTTTGCCATTGCCGGGCACGGCGATCCATCCTCCTCCTCCTCCTCCTCCTCCTCCCGGAGCGGACGCGGCCCTCCCGTGCTGTGCCAGAGCTCGGTTTAGCAGCCCCCCAGGCCGGGTTTATCCATGGAGCCGGTGGGGTTTAAAGTGTTTTGTAGCTGTGCTGAGAGGCAGCTCTGGTCTAATTCCGAGGCTTTCCAGAGCGCGATGATGCTCCGGAGCTGGTCGGTGCCGAGGATGGAGTTTGCGGAGCACCGAGTGCCCTCCACTGGAGAAAACCCAACGCGCATTGAAGGCTGAACAAGCGGGGCTGTCATGGCTCTGCAGACTTCGCTTCCCCCTCGGAAAAGAAAATTAAAGACACAGCATTGCCTGGCCCACCGTCCTCCCCTGGCAGACCCCTCCGCCCGCCCTGGATTGTGGAATGTTTATGGTGTGGGATTTTCTGGACGGAGACGCCAGACAAAACACCCGCTCCCCTCGGGATTTGCCAACCTGAGCCTGCTCTAATCCACCTGACCTGTGTGTTTGGCTTGGGCAAATTCTAAACTGTTCTTCTTTTTTTCTTTCTTTTTCTTTTTTCCCCCCCCCCTGTATTCCCGGGGGAGGTGGGGCAGGAGAAGGAATGTCTGCAGGTAAAAAGTGAGAGCCTTGGTACAGGGTGGAGGGGCAGGGGCTGTGATCACACCGATCACCCCCACAAAAGGCATTTGTTTTCACTGCAGGCAGCAACTCGGAATGTCAACACTCCGTGTGCTGCTGCGGCTGGGACAGGGTTAATTCCCCGCCTCGTAGCCTGTATTTTTTTTCCCCTTTTTAACCCTAAGTGCCTTTTAGTCAGAAAAACACTGACTTTGATAAACAAGGCAGAACTGAAGCTGCAGAATCAGTGACACCTTTTTTTCCTCCTCCGTGGCTCTGCCRGAGCCGGAGCCGGGATCCTGCAGAGTCCAGCCCAGACCCGGGCTGGGACCCGGGCTGTGACACCCCCCAGGGTCTCACCTCCGCCTGTGTCCGGCCAGGGATGGGTCAATTCCCAGTTCACCAGGGCTGGCTGGACCAATTCCCAGTTCACCAGGACTGGAGTAATTCCCAGTTCACCAGGGCTGGATTAATTCCCAGTTCACCAGGACTTGGTCAATGCCCAATTCACCAGGGCTGGATTAATTCCCAGTTCACCAGGACTGGGTCAATTCCCAGTTTACCCGGGCTAGATTAATTCCCAGTTCACCAGGGCCGGGTCAATTCCCAGTTTACCCGGGCTGGATTAATTCCCAGTTCACCAGGGCTTGGTCAATGCCCAATTCACCAGGGCTAGATTAATTCCCAGTTCACCAGGGCCAGGTTAATTCCCAGTTTACCCGGGCTAGATTAATTCCCAGTTCGCCAGGGCTGGCTGGGTCAATTCCCAGTTCACCAGGAAGGTGTCAGAGGGATGTGGAGCAGCAGGATCTCCCTGAGCCGCTCCTGGCAGCCAGTTTTCCCATTTCCCATTACTGAATGCTCAGGCCAGGTCCAGGGTCCCACCCACGGGACCCTCTGTGGCTCAGGCGCACGGGGGCTGCTCAGAGGGCAGCTCTGGACTGTTCTGAACAGCTCTAACAGCTCCCAAAACTTGGATATTTGTGGCACTTYCATCCCTCCCTGTGCTAAACACCCCCATCAGTTATTTGGGGAGCAACTCCCTGCCCAAATCCCACTTCAGCTGCCAAAATGGTGGCTGTGCCACCATTTTCTACCATGACTAAAGTTAGTCATGAGCCAACCATCGTGTGTTACTTAATTTTTGAATATTTAAAATATTTCCCACTGTGGCCCAGGAACTCCCTGCTCAGCATCCCACGGCCTGGATCGCTGGGGGTGCCTGGGGGCCACTGGTGACCCCACTCTGTGCCAAAAATGAAAACTGCACCAATCTCAAGGTCAGATTCCAGCCCTTCCATGCTAATTCCTCATTCCTGGCTCACTGCTTGCCCCTGCAATCCATCCCAGATGGAGCTACCCCCGGCCAGCCCCAGGATCCAGCCCTGGGAAGGAGCAGGAAAAAGACTGGGACAAAGGATGGGCCAAGAGTTCAACAGCATTCCSAAAAATAAATAATAATCCACAAAAACAATCCACAGAAACCAACCTGTCCTCCCCTATATCTGCATCCAGACTGCATCTGCACCCACACTGCATAAATATTCACTTCTGAATAAAAACCCTTGCTTGGTTTGTTCTGTTATGACAATTTGTCGCTACCTATAGATCAGATATTCATTTGCATATGAAAAATATCATCATTAATCACTATTTTTATTCTGGATTGGACAGCAGCACACACAACTCCCTCAAACAAGATTCAGAACTTAATTATCATAAGTGATGTTGAAAATACCTTTCCCATATCTCAGTTAACCCCATCTGCATCACAGCCAGGAGCGCTGGAGCAGGAATTCATATTTATTATCCCCAATAAGGGCAAAAGCTGAAGTGTGCAGTTATTTATTCCATCTTGGGTTGATAATTCTCCAGGATGGGTCCATTTGAAACTCTGCCAGGCCTGGGAGTGAGAAGAGCAGTGTCCACAGGAAATGCAGGAAATGCACCATTTCCAGGGATGTTTTTCCCCAGACCCTCGGGTCCTGCAGGAGCCGAGGCAGCACAGCCCTGAGCTCTCCTCCTGCCACGGACCGAGCCCCAAAATCCCCACATTCCTTCCAAAAGGCAGAATTTTGCTGCCTTCTAAATCCTGTGATGCTCTAATGGAAAATTTCATAAATTCCAAGGCAGAAAACTTGAGGAGCTGAGCTGAACCAAAGGAGTTTCACTCTGCAGCACAAACGTCACCCCCTCCTTTTATTTATTTTTTATTTCATTTTACATTTTCTGATGAAATAGAAAACAAACCCGCTTGAACATTTGCCAAAGGAGAAGAGATGGGGAGGTTTTAACCAGCCTAAATCAGAGACTCTGAGCTAAAAAACACATGGAAATYCGTGGTCATTGTCCAAAATCTGTATAAATSSAGGYAGAAAAATAAACTCCCTCTTTTTGCCCCGCGACTGACGGTGTGAGTGTCGTTCTTTTYGTGTCCTATAGCGACAACACACCACCAACTCAGGGCAGGTTTTTGGGCACTGAGAACGTGTTTTTCCTCATCCTCCTGACTGCAGGAGTGCCTCACTCCGTTAGCATTCAGCTCCGGTGGATGATTTGGTGATAAGGCCTGCTTGGAGTCAATTTATCTGGGCTGCGTTCACTTGCTCCCTTTTAATTTGGCCTCGTTCTCCAAGGATGAAACGGATCCACAGCTCAGGAATCAGCTGCAGCTTTGTTCCAAGGGCTGCGGGACTCACACCCTGGGTTTTCCTTTCCCCCCTCTYCCCACCGCTGGTAAATGATGAATAAATTAGCAATTTGCGTGTAATGGCTGGAGCRGCTTCATTAATACCCTGTCAGGGCAGTGCTCGGTACAACTTCTGACAYTGAGGCTCTAATGTCCTGTGAATTATGGATGAAAGTGCTCACATCCCAGTTCTTATCTCCAGCTCTTCATGTGCTAAGTGTTTAATTGTCAACAATTCATGACCACTGCCTTGGGCGAGTGCAGCAAACCCCTCGGGATTCCTGGGTGTGTTCGGGACTCCTGGGTGTGTTCGGGATTCCCGGGTGTGTTCGGGACTCCTGGGTGTGTTCGGGACTCCTGGGTGTGTTCGGGACTCCTGGGTGTGTTCGGGACTCCTGGGTGTGTTCGGGACTCCTGGGTGTGTTCGGGACTCCTGGGTGTGTTCGGGATTCCTGGGTGTGTTCCTGCCCTGTGGTGTGTACGGTTTGAAAGAAAACCTGTGGTTTGCACAGGAGACACCAAAAGCACGGCCAGGAAATCCTGCCCTGCCGCTTCTCATCATCCCAGCTCTTCCCAGCCAGGTCACACCTCACCCAGAGCTCCCTTTCCAGAGGCTGAGCATCCTTCACACCCATCGACATCAAGGGCACTCAGCTCCTCGCCAAATCAGGCTTTGCCTCCTCGGAGTTACCCAAGGAGCCTCTTGCAGGAGAAGGATTGCACTTGAAAATAACAATGGAGCGTGTGTTGGATGGGGGAGACGCTCRGAGCAGCTCCTTCCCAGCACAGGACTCAGCTGAAACACCCTGGRGTTGAGATTTTCACTCCAGATCCTATTCCCGAGCCCTCTCCRTGACAAGTGGGGGTTCATCCCCCTTCCAGAACGAGCCTTGTGTTTCTGGCAGGATAAAGAGATTGGACAATGAGGTTCCAGGCTGTTATGTCTGGTATGACTCTTTCAGGATTAAATATAAAAAAGGTCTGCAGGGAGACACATTGCAGGACAAAAGAGTAAAGAAAGGGAAATTACCCAAAGCAGCTGTTAAGTCACTAAACAAAGGAAATCCAAGCCATATAAAAATATAAGAGAACAGGAAAATGGGAATAAAGCCATTTAAAAAACAAACCACCTTATCCAGCAAAGGGAGTCCCAGTGATGCCCTTCCCTGTCCTCTCCATGGAGGAAATCCCTGTTATCCCAAACGGGRTAATTGGCTGTAGAATTGTATCTCCAGGACTCAGGCACCCAGCCCGGCTCACACAGAAATGGATTGGAGCTGGGAATTCCTGCCCCTTCAGGATTCTGCTGCGTGTGCCTGTTTTGGAGAAAATCAAACAACGCCACAGTCTGAGGGGCTGGCACTGCTGACCCCTGGAGCAGCCATTTAGCAGAAACCACCAGCAAAAGCAAAAATAAAAGTAGTTTATTTAATTTTGAGGCTGCAGGGTGCTAAATAAGCTCTAAAGGCGACAATTAGTTGAAGAGGCCGCGGTTCCTGCCAAGCAGGGAGAACCTCACCTTTCCTTCGCCTCCAACTCCTCTCGTTTGCATGACAATGTCAGAGTTTTCCCGCTTGGAAWCCCGAGGCAGGGAGCTGGGATGATCACGGGATAATTCGTGTTTGCCAGAGCAGATAAAATCAATTGCAATTGTTTAGGTACCGGGCACGTTTAATGGGGGTGAAAAAGGTATTTGTTGGACTTTCCCAACATGTTTATTTTAATCCTGGTGACGGTACGGGATGGACTGACAAATCCCTTAGGAATTGTACATCCCTCCCCTCCCAGAGGGAATGCAGGAACCTGCTGGGTCCGCGGCAGGTGAAGCCAAACTGGGTTTGAAAACCACCAGCAAAGACCCAAAACAGTCTGAGGGAGAGAGGAAAAATTGATTGGTTCAGGAAGTCAATCGAATTCTCTGTTATAACAGATTAAATACAGAATTACTCCATTAACTTCAGATTAATTATGCCTTTCAGGTAAACACAGTGATCATCATCTTTGCTGACAGGAGGCACTGACTCTGGGGGGTCACACAGTGACTTCAGCAGGGCTCTGGAAACCCAAATCCTTCCCTTTCCCACACATCCCAAACTGCTCCCCCATTGCCAGCACACACAATTCCCAATTCCCATCTTGTGCTGAAGGTTTCATGGATCTTCTCCCGAGAGCTCTGCATTCCCAAGGAGGAGTGGGAGGGAAAACAAATCCATCCTTGTTCAAGCCTTAGCTACAGACCAGGTTAATTTTCATTTTTCCTCTCTGTTTGAAGCTAGAAATGTGGATAGAGAACGAGATCAAACCAGGCAAGGAAAGGCGGGATKATTTAGCCTCAGGAAGAGAAGGATCAGGGGAATCTCACCCAAGCAGCTGCTGGGAAGGAGCAGAGCTGTCCAAGCCAGACCCCCTGAGCTGCCCAGAGCCAGGGCACGGCATGGGCACACACTGAAACCTGGAAATGGTTTTTAAACTGAGGGAAAAGCTTTTTATTGTGAGGGAGCTCAACCAAAGAGGCTGTGCAGAGTTCATTTCATGAAATATTCGGGAGGCAGGAGGACACTGCCCATGGCTCCTGCCCCTGCCAGGAACAGGCACTGCCTGCTGCAACTACAGACATTCCCATGGAGGTGCAGAG
>QVAJ01000289.1:617245-628981 GCA_003546035.1 Mixornis gularis | reverse complement strand
CTCCTCCTCCTCCTCTCCCTGGGCCAGCCTGTTCCAGGCTTTTGTTCCTTCCCTTCCCTTCCCTTCCCTTCCCTTCCCTTCCCTTCCCCACCGTGCTCCCAGCACATTTCCAGCGGGCAGGACAGCCTGGGGACAGCAGCTGCAGGCATTGGGATGTGGCAGTGGCAGAAGCACAAGACTGACACATTCCATAAGAAATGCTGTTTTTTGGGGTTTTTTCCCGAGAAAGGAGGCATTGTTAAGGTATTTTTGGCCTGTTGTGCTGGAGATAACGACACCTCTGCAGCTGCTTTAAACCCTCAGCCGGGCACGTTTCCATCAGGGCAGGTTCAGCTGCACCACCTTCGSCTCCCTGGCCGCAGCCTCCCCCCCAAAACCCCCCGGCTCCAGGGGGATGTGTCCGCCAGCAGAGCTCCCAAACACATTCCCAGGAAGCTGCAGCCACCAGGGACAGAAATCACGGGTTTCAGAGATCAATCACGGGTTTCAGAGATCTGTTTTCACCTCCTGCACAGCCACACGAGTGGAGACCTGCCTGGCCCTCCCCCTACAACCCCCCACTCCTCTGCCATTGATTTAATCACCAGTTAATTACCTGACACCCGGCCTGTGCTGYCTGACTGCACAGGGCTGACACGGGGTTTAATCAGAAAACGTGGCAGGGCCAAAGCAGGGACAGATCCCAGAGTGGCTTCAGAGGTACCAAGAGCTTTGCCTCAGCGTTGGTGGCATCAGAAACCCTGGCACTGCTGGCCCCTGGCACAGGAAGGTGTCCCTGAGCTCCACAAGTGTCCCACCACAAAGGTCAGGCCCCATCTCTCCTCTCCTACACCACAACAAGAATCCAYGGGCCAAATCCAGTCAGAAATTCAGGAGAAATAAAAGCTGAACTTCATGTGCCACTGAAAGCACTAAAAGGAAGGAGCATAGAGCTGGAAGAGGAATTTCCTTTGGATAATCCACGTTCTGATAAAAAACATCCTCTCAGTTTTGCCATCAGCCAGAAGGAGGGTGCAGGAAGAAACATTAATTTTGGTTCTTGAATTGAATCCCCCATTCCACACCACAAAGCCTGAGGAGGCTGAGGCAGCCAGACACGCTGTCAATGAGTGGRAATTGAGGTCAAGTTCTCTCACAGGAAATTCGAGTTTTCACAGACAAATCCCGTAAATTGGAATAACAAACTCAAGTTATTATCCCCATTTTCACAACAGAAGTAATAAATAATATTTGGTGTTTCCAGCGTGCTCCTCAGTGGGCAAACCCTGTGACACATTCAATGAATTCTAATTAATGAAGCCTTCCATGGGCAGAGTGTTACACACATTTCATTACTTCAATCAGATTGACCATCGCTAATTACATTAAAGAACCTCCTGGAGGACCTCCCCGRAGTCCCAGGGTGCTCTGGACTGTGCCCAGTGACACCCTTGAAAGACCTGGAATTTAAATGCAAATAAAGCAAAAGAAAAGAGAACCCCCCTCCCCACTATTGYCCTTTTCTAGAGATGGAGAACTGATATTATAAAATCAAGGGATCAATGGGGATGGAAAAGACCTCCAAGAGCATCAAGTCCAACCTTTGACCRGATCCCACCTGAACTAACCAATCCAAGTGCCACATCCACTCAGTTTTGAGCATCTCCAGGGTCTGGGACTCCACCTCAGCCCTGGGCAGCCCCTTCCTTCCTGTGAAGAAATCTTCCCTAAAATCCAACCTGAACCTCCCTTGGTACAACTGGAGGCCATTTCCCCTTGTCCTAGGGGGGGAAAGATGTCAGGGATCTGGAGAAAAAAGCCCAAACATTTTCATGCAAAGAGCAGAAATTTGAGTTTCTAACTCAGCATTTAGGACTGTAAGAACCCAGAATCCCAAACGTGCTGAGCAAACACCAAATTCCATCAACACCAAGGGCCTGTCAGTCCTGGAGAACGAGGCCATGCATCCCAGTCTTCCTGTGGAAGTTTTATTTTTCCATTTCCTCACCCAAACACCAGCTCCAAATCCAGGCACTGCCYGTGGGGAAGGTTTGGAGGGAGGTTCCCCACCTCCCCTGCCCCAGGCTCAGCCTCCAAACATGGATTTAATGCCTCTTATTCCAGATTTCCCAACACTCTGGGGCTGCTCAGGTGGAGCCAACCAGGGCTGACCCAAACCCAGGAGCACACAACACACAATGGGGAATTTTCATTTGTAAAACTCTGGCACAGCCTGGTCATTCCCCTCCCGTGGAGCCCTCTTTAAAATTCCAATCATTTTGTTTAAAAGCACAGGAGCTTTGTGGGAAAGTTGGCTCCTCCTGCACTGGGATTCTTTGATTCCGAGCCGTGTTTTATTCTCTGGAGGGATGCCACACGTGTTCATTTTTCAGTCATTAATTTCTGCTAACAGTTCAATCTCTGTGAGATCAAAGGTAGTTTTGCTATTTAGGTCAGCCATRTTTTTCCCCAAATGAACCAAATGAAAAGTTTATGCGCAGCGCTATTTAAAAATAATAATTAAGAAAAATATATAAATTATTTCAGGATGTTTGCATGTTCTGTAAAGGAAGAAATGAGTAAAAATATAATTCATTATAAAACTTGGTGGAGTAAGAAGAATCCCAAGAAGACACAACCCAAAAGCAAAGTAGAGGGGGAATGGYTTCCCATGGGCAGAGAGCAGGGATGGATGGGATTTGGGGATGGAATTCCTGGCTGGGAGGGTGGGGAGGGGCTGGGATGGAATTCCCAGATTTGCTGTGGCTGCCCCTGGATCCCTGGCAGTGCCCAAGGCCAGGTTGGGATAACCTGGGACAGTGGGAGGTGTCCCTGCCATGGCAGGGGTGGCCCTGGGTGGGATTTCAGGTCCCTCCCAACACAAACCATTCCATGAAATCCATGAAATCCATGAAATCCATGAAATCCATGAACACCTTTCTGCTTCCCTTCTGCGCACCTCCAGCTCCCTCTTCCTGCCCCCAGAGTCCCAAACCCACATCCCATCAGACTCACTTCCCACGTTTTCCCATTCTAAGGCCAGTCCTCGTCAATATGCAGCAAACCCAACTTCTAACCACAGCTTTTCTTTAATATTTTACAAGCAGCAGATTTACAAATTATTCCCATAAAAGTTCCCCTGGATGGGCTTTCTGATGTCGTAATGCTGTCAATTTATCATCTTGTAAAATTAATTAAGGGGAGCTCAATGCTATGGACTTTTTAAGGAAAAGGAAAAAAAAACCCAAACCAGGCATGCATYTTCCCAGGGATTTTATGTTCTGTGTCTATATCTCAAAAAAAAAAGGGAATATGGGGGATGGATGTGGATGAGGGGATTGAACTTGAGTCCCTTCCAGACCAAGCTATTCTGTGATTTTATGAAACCAGGAGGGGTATGGGGAAGGGAAGGGTGTTGTCAACAGGTCTGGCCCCAAGTATTTCGTTACAGCTCATGCAAAAAAATCAGTTTCATCYCCTAGCATTTCTCCTCCCCCACCAGGAATACTTTTTTCCCAAGAATTCTCACTGCTTTGTGTTATTTTAATTAAGGGCAATTCTCCTGTTGTCATTTCGGGAAGGAAAAGGCAATGAAAGTTCACAGCATTAGAAAAGGGAGCTCTTTTCTTTATTTTTATATAAACATCAACGGCCAAATGGCTGTGCTTAGTAAACAGTGCCACAGAAATGCTTTTAGGAGTGGAAACGGCTCCAGACTTAATGAAAATATTTAATCTCCAACCCCAGGTGATAACACCAGAGTCACTGCTCCCACTGAGCTGGAGACAAGGCAAAGTGCTGTGGATGCACTGTGAGGGTGGGGAGGGGCTGGGATGGAATTCCCAGAGGAAAGTTCCAGAAGGGCTCAAGGAAATGTGGAAAGGCAGAGCCAGGAGCAGGCCCTGGGCAGGCTGTTTGTTTTTATGTATTAAAATAGACACATTAATAAAGGCACAAGCACCAAATGAGTGGCCCAAGGCTACAAATCCTGTAGGAAAGCCAGGACTCCCTGCCAGCCCTCCTGCAGTTCCCATTGCCACGGGGCCCTCTCCTTGCAAAGCCAAATTCAGTTCTCAAGGAAAGAGAAGACAAGAGTCTTCCTTCCAGGGGAACTGCAGGATGGATTTGAGAGTTGTTTTGCAGGGAGAACTTTCCGTGGATGCTGGCAGTCTGCTCGGTGTCCTATGAAGAGACAACAGATTCTTTTGGTATCCTGAAAATCGTTGGGTTTAGTATGAGTTTAGTTTTATTCACCTTGGGGAATAGAAAAGGGRATTCCTTCCAGCAGGAGATGCTGACAGGGATTTAGGTGCTCCTTGGAGTGCCAAGAGCCACCAGGCAGGACCTGACCCTGTGCTGGGTGAAGCCTCCCCTGACACCCAGGAGGAAAAGGAAAGGGAGCAGTGGTACAGTGGGAATTGTTCTAAAGCCTCACAGAATCATAAAATCATGGAATATCCTGAGCTGGGAGGGACCCAGGGATCTCTGATCCACTCCTGCCCTGCACAGACACCCAAAATCCCACCCTGGGCATCCCTGGGAGTGGTGTCCAAACTTTCCTGGAGCTCTGGCAGCCTCGGGGCTGTGCCCATTCCCTGGGGAGCCGGGGCAGTGCCAGCASCCTCTGGGGSACCTGACTGACTGGGAAGCTGGAATCTCAGGAGAGCTGGGAGTGAGATTCAGCTAAATGTAGACTCTGAGCCCCAGCACAGATGATTTATGAGCAGCTGACCATTGTCATCGTGTCCCAACAAGGCACTTGAGCCACACAGAGCAAAACCTCCCTGTCGGGGATGTTTCCAGTGTCRGTGAGAAAGAGACACAGGGACAGGGATGGGCACAAGGTGCAAGCACAGAAAAAAAATCCCCCAGAGTTTGCTTTTCATGGAATCCTGGAGTCCTGGAGTTGTTTGGGTGGGGAGGGACCTCAAAGCCCACCCAGTGTCACCCCTGTCATGGGCAGGGACAACCTTTCACTGTCCCAGGTGGCTCCAGCCTGGCTTTGGACACTTCCAGGGATCCAGGGGCAGCCACAGCTCCTCTGGGAATTCCATCCCAGCCCCTCCCCACCCTCCCAGGGAAGGATTCCTTCCCAACATCCCACCGAAATCTCCCCTCTTTCATTTTCACTCGGAGAAATCCCCCCCCCGCTGTCCGCGGCTGTCCCGCTGTCCTCGGTGCTGTCCGGGGAGCTCGGGGTGACTCTGCCCGGAGCCGCCTCATCCCCTCCCCTGCCCGAGGGTCGGGAAGAGTTAAAAGAGGAGARGAAAAGCCCCGACAAGGCCGGGCTGCTGCGGCTCTCGGCTCGGCCGGGGCTGCTGCGGCTTTAAGGGCTTTGGCACGGCGGCAGAGCCGAGGCTGCCGAGCCAAATCTCACACAAGCTCCTTTTATTCCGTGTGCCGCTCGCCGAGGGGGGAAGGAGAGCAACTGTGGCAGAAACAACGTGTGACATGAACACAAAACAAACGCCTGGATTTCAGCTAAATCCCCCAAACTCACGGGGCTTCGGTGCAGGACGTGGAGAGAGGGGAAAGCGGGGGATGAGAAGGGTTTGTGTGCCCCAGGGGCAGAGGGAAGGAGCCGACAGCAGCCCCGGTGTTCCCAGAGGGAATTCTGCTGGGGAATCCAGCCCGGAGTTCGCTGCCATGAATGTGTATCCAGAGTAAATCCACTGCCAGGGGAATTGAGAGTGTCCGACCAGCGGCAGAGCCCAAGGAACAAACGGGCCAGTCTGCCTTACTGAGCGGCACAATGGGGACGGGAACAAATCATGCAAATCCCTATTTTTAGCCCCCAAAAAAGGGCTAAAGATTGTCTCATTCTGCGTTACCAGCATTTACGTGCTTCATCTTTTTAAAAATTCCAGCTGGGTTGCTAAAGATCCCTCTGGCACATGCTGGGGTATGAAACACCATTTGCAGATGGTAATTTCTAAAAGCCTAATCAATAATTGATGGAATCAAAGGAATATAAAAGCATTCCAGGGCCCCACTGCCTTTCCTCAGCCTGTTTTGCCCACATGGGATGGATTTGGTTGTGGCCAGGTGACATCAGCCTCACCTTGGATTTGTTTAGCTTAGAAAAGACCATTAAAACCAAGGAATTTTTTCAAAAAGATGGCAAAAATTCTGGCGAGGCACAATATGAGGAAAAACTCACCTCACAGCCCAAAACCTCGTGAATGTTGTGTTCTGATAGTCACTAAAAAACGGGGCTTAAGTCAACCTGAAGGGGAGCAAAAGGTGCTTCCCTGACCCCRTTTGTACTTTATAACACTTTATAAAGTATATTTTATGGAACACAAAAGAATTTAGAAGTGACACGGTTTCAATGGCAGATCAACCTTTCCTCTGGCTTRTCTTTCTCAGACCCAGATTTTAAGATAAAACCTCTCAGGGTGCTCGGAACAGCTGGAAAAGGTATTGACATCGTGTCAGAGAAATGAAAAGTACATTTCTGTAATCTCTGAAGCTGCTGATCATTACAGACTTGTCATCTTATTACAAACCCAAATCAATGCTGGARGGTTTTTTTCGCTTTTACAGCATAATCTATGCTGAAGGAGAATTCCACTGATTGCTTTGTCAATGCCTGATGTGGAACCAGACAGGGACTTTCACGGGAATCATCTCCCCCTTTCCCCTCCAAGACCTGTCAGACCCCCAGGTTTGGTATTAAACTCTGGCTCCAGACTCCCTGGCTGGCAAGGATGAGCTCAAACAGCAACTCGGGAATAAAAGTGATTTTTGGATTTGATATAAAACAAGCAGGAATCTTTCTATGGATTTGTTTCTATGGATTTCCATGACAGTCTGTGTTTCCAGCTTTGAGAAATTAGCTCCATCACTCGCAGTTCTATGAGCTACAGGAGTAGAAAAATGTTTCAAGTGCTAAGCAAAAAATAAAATTTAAAAAAAAAATCCTTTTTCTACTGTAGAAATGTCCTTCAGTACAAACCTGGGTCAGACCTTAAACTTGAAGCCTCTGGAATAGATCACCAAAGTGCAGCAGCACGGTTGGTAAAAATCAATGAAATTCAGCAAAAGCCCTCAAAATTCRCAGCCACAACCACAGCACTGACACCAAAACTTCCAGAAACACCCGTGTGAACACACCCAGCCTCTGTGACAAGGGAGAGGAACTCAGGAGTTCTCAGGGGTGCCACTTTAAAAAAAAAAAGTTACAAAAAGACATGAGGAGATACCCACGGGCCAAAATAAYAGAGAATAAATGACATTGTGAGGGTGCATTGGTTTAAAAGATTAGGTCTTCCCTCAGGTAATCCTGCAGCCCATCATCTTCCCCTAGTCCTGTGCACAGCCGTGGGTTGTCTCACGTGGCAGAGGATCAGGAACTGCYCACTTTGGAACACAAGCTGATTTAACTTTCAATTCCTGATTGATACATTAAAAAAAGGAAGAAAAGAAAAAAAAAATAGCAAAAATCACCTGTTTCTATTCTACAGGTCAGACCCCACACTTGGAAAGGACAGCARAGAGGAAAAACCTCCCGTTCCCCATGCCCATGCCGGGAAGGAGCACCAGTGACCTTCTGCAGCGATTCCCATCCGAGCAGAATCCTTCCGCAGGCACCAGACCCCCGGGGTTGACATAAATACAGCAGTCAGAAAGGATCATAATTATTGCTGGCTTTTAATGATTTTAATAAGCCGGGAGAATGAAAGGCAGGTTAACCATTCATCTGTACCTGACAGATTTCATTAAAAGCTCCGAGTGTCTCGGCGCTGAAAGGTCTCGTTTGACACATTTTGTCTGCGGGTCAGAACGCAGCCCTTCCATCTTTTCCAGCCGCGATCACATCGCATTTGCAGGATCTCTGCTCTCCGTAACAAAGGAAGGTTTTAAGAGGCAAACACTGCCTGACAAATGAGCTTTAAGCCAGGAATTGTCCCTGTGGCGTCGCTGAGTTATTTGTTTCTCTCACTTGGGCATCAATTGCTTGAGCTGCTCTGGGGAGGGTCCAAAAGGGAGGGAAAATAAATCCGTAAATAAAAATAATCATATTTCCATAGTGAAACCATTGCCCTCTTTGTTGTATTGATAAAGCGGGGCAATACACAGTGATGCAATAAATATGTTTTATTGTTAAAAAACCCCTGAGGTGAACCACACCCAAACCCCCAAACCAGCTCAAAAACCTCAACTCCCGACTCGTTTCTGGTAAGATCATGGAAATCAGAAATCATGGGATGGTTTGGGTGGCAAGGGACATTAAAGTTCGTGTAACTCCACTCCCTGCCATGGGCAGCGACATTATCCACCRTCCCAGGGTGCTCCAAACCCCGTCCAGCCTGGCTTTGGGCGCTTCCAGGGATCCAGGGGCAGCCACAGCTGCTCTGGGCAGCCGAAATTGGGCCCCAAAAGGCCCATCCATGAGGAATTCTGGYCAGAGACCAGGGCCTGTGGTTCTGAAGGGTGTGCTCACAATTTGAAGGGTCAGGAGTGACCCAAGGGGTGACCCCACATTCCCCCAGCACTGGAATTGCAATTGGGGGCCCAGGAATCCATTCCAGGACTTGGGCAAATCCCTTCCCTCCTCTATTCCATGGTCTCCTTTTCCCCTGCAGCCATTCCAAGTGCAGGAAGTTTGCTGGCAGAGCAGTTTGTTAACATCGGCTGAGGCAGCACATTCCAGTCCAGCAGGAAAGAACACGATGGATTCCAGGGATGGGAACACGGATCCTCCGAGGGGATTGGCACCACCAGCAGAAGGTTTTATTGGAGATTCTCTCCCCGACCTACCAGCAGCTCCTTTTCCTTCCAGGAACGCTGCCACAGCCCAGGCAGGATTTTCCCCTTTCTCAAATTCCTGCTCGCTAAACATTGGAATGGCAGGAGAATTCCACGAGGGAAATCAGCAGCCAAATAAAGATAATGGCAGGGAATGAGCCCCGTGAAGGGGATTAGCTGTGCTAATAGGATCACCCATCACCTCRCCGGGGAATGTGGGCAAACAGCTCCCCTCCCGAGGCGGCTCCATCCAGCCTTACCCTTGGCATCTCCTCAGGATAAATGTGCCCATCTGAGGCTCCTCGGAAATAATGACTCGCACTAATTACTCTGGTGAGGATTCTACTTTGACTTCCCTCTTGCTGGATTCCTTTTCTCTTCCGCATAAAGCCGCGGCTGTTGGAAGAGCTGAGTTTAATGAGTTTCATGGTGTCAGTCCAGTTTCTCTTGGAGCAACCTCCTTAAGCACCAACCCAATCACACTAATTAGGCCCCTGGTTGCCACTGTCTGCAGTAAAGCCAAGGACGGGAGGGATATTAACCCACCTCCTTTGCCAGAGCAATCTCAGAGCGATCCCCGCAGATTTAAACGGAATTACACTTGCAGAGGGCCCGGGAGAGGAAAAAAATACACTGAGAGTCCTCACCTCGGGTTGAGGACAAATCARATATTCTGAGGTTTGATGCATCCCTGCCCAATGCAATTACAGCCCTGGTGAAGGTCGTTATATTGATCTGAGATGGGAGAACAAGGAAGATGCTYCGGCCCTGCTCAGACAAAACTTTGAAGGAAAATCTCCCAAGTGATGTGGGAGGGAACCTGAGTGATCTCCAGAAAAGATTTATTTTTTTATTTTTAAGTCAGAGAAGAGAAAGTTTCTGTTGTCTCCAAGAGTGAATTTTCAGCAGAGGGATGGGGCAGAATAGGGATAAATGAGCTTGGCAGAGTGGGAATGTGGGGCTGTTGGAGACATYCCCACTTGTCCTTCTTGCTTCCTCACGCTGGATCAGGAATGCTCATGRAGGGAAGGAGAGAGCACAGAGCTTGATTAATGTCTAAATTATCTACAGGGATCTCGGGGAGAGATCAAGGTTTGACCTTTCCTGGTTTCAGCCACCCACAAATAAACACCGTGGGCAGAAAAGCGAGGACAGCTCCAAGTTCAAACCTCACTGCTGTAAATTATTCCAGCCCGGGCTGCCAAACCCAGAATAAAGCCCTGAGATCAGCAGCCCCTTCTGGAAGTGTCACCCCCCAACCCTCAGCTGCACTGAGCGTGGCAGGGAACCCAAAATCAATAGGACAATGACAGAGAGTCTTTGCACACGTTGTGACATCCCCTTTGCCTGAACGCTCCAAAAGAAATCCTGGGAGTTGCCTGATTCCACCGCAACTTTTGCCGGTTCTTGTACAATAACTTTGTAAACTCTTTGTTACTCTTTGTAACTCCTTTACTTTTCATTTAGGGAATGAAACACGAGGGTAATATCGTGATTTAAATCCTACTTTAAAGGACATTGGCTCTTACGAGGTTGTTAAATTTGGAAAACAGACAAGAGGGGAGTTACACAAGGAACTGGAGGGATCTTGGAGGGTGAACTGAAGGCAGAACGAGCGTGTGAACGTGCATTTGCATTAATTAACAGTCAGCTGCTGTGGACCCGATATTTTCTGAGCCTGAGAATTGCTGAGCTCTTCCCAAGGGAAACTTTCCACAGTTTTTCTTTTTCCCAAACCAACCCTGGGTAAACAATATTCCTTTCCCATCCCAGCAGGTGTTGTTTGCTGTTTCTGTGCCTCAGCCCATGGCAGAGGTGTCAGTCCTATGGAGCAATAACGTGCCTTTAGCACAGCGTGTTATAAAAGGGCTGAATGAATTGGAAATAAACCTTCTGATTTATTTACTCCTCACTGCAGTCAGCACCTTTATTTCCTGTCCCATTGTGACAAGCTGGTGGTCTTGTCTCTATTCTTTTAAAACCTCAGGAAGTGCCACAAACAGAGGGACACAGCAGAGCTGAGCAGCACCACGGCCACATTCTGCTTTGTTCTTCATGTTCTCCTCGAGTCCATTAAAGCCCTGAGCAAGGAGCACATCCCGGCTGCARACATCCCAGCAGGAATTCCACAGGAACATCCTGGAGCTGCTGTGCTCCYGCAATACAGAGCTGGTGTGAATTGAGGCACAGCAGAATTCAAAGGGTGGAAAATCTCAGTTGATGCTGCTCTGATACAAATCCCCCTGAAGTCAGTAAGGATTTTGCCACAAGAAAAGGGAGGTGAAGCAGGGAATGCCAGGAGGAGCAGAGCAGGGAGTGGTGATCCTACAGCAGAGGTCGGGCAGGGTTGSAATCAACAAGAAAACGCCCTGCTCAAGGTTATTTGTATTTTTGGTCAGATGTGGTTTGGATCTTCCTTTGAAGAAGCRGATTAAGCTCAGGACTTTTTTGTCTATGAAGAAACTGTGGGGGAAAAACCCRCCAAAACCCCAAAAAACCAAACCACAACCACAATCACAACCACAAAAACCAACCCCCTTCCCCCCAAAAAAAACCCTTGGAATGTGAGCATCCACCTCGGTTTACACCGTTTAAAATCTACCAGTCCTTAATCTCCTTTCAGAAGATTTAGCCGGATTTATTTGGCAGAAGGCAGAAAAGGGTGCAGTGGGCACGGGAGGAGTGGAAAGAAAGGGAAATCTTTAAATTGCCATCGATGATCAGGGGAAGGAAAGCAAAGAAGCAAAGGCTGCTGCCCTCGGGGCAGGATTTGTTACAAATCCCTGTCGGGAGCAGCTGCATCCCCTGGGGATTGGCAGGGAAAGCCTCTCACCCTTTGGGGTCCGGTTCAAATCCGGGGCAGGGGTGGCTTTGAGCGATCACAGGGACAGGCTGGAAACTGATTTTCCCTCCTAATCTCAAAGCACCGAGGGCTCTGCACGGGGAGCTCCCCCTCCTGTCCTGCCCCTGGGTTTATTCCATGGATATCTGCATGGACTCCGAGAT
>QVAJ01000289.1:592724-616664 GCA_003546035.1 Mixornis gularis | reverse complement strand
AACCAAGAAGAAGGCAGAGGATCAGATTTATTCAGACAAAACCAGGATCTTCATCCCTTCAGCCAGGAGTGGGGCCACAGGTGGGTCATGGATGTCAGTGGCACAATAAAGAACATTTTGCTGTTGTGTGTTTTGAAGACATCCCACCTGCACGGCTCAAATGCCCAAGTAGGGACTCTATGAAGAGCAGAAATTTCCCTGTCCAAATACTGTAAAACAGATCCTGGACAGTGGCACAATTCCACATGAACAGATCTGAGGATTGAATTCCTGGACATGCAAAATTCTCACCCTGAGATTTTCCCCACAGAAAACTGCAGGGCTCCTTGTGGGATAATCCACATCTCACACCCATTGAACCATTCCCTGCTGCTGGAGCTCCTGATGGCCTCTGACACCCCAGCTACCCAAACCTTGCTCCTTTTTGGAGGCCCTGCATTAATCCCCATGGTGTTTGCAGCCTTTCCTGGGACAGAGAGAATTCCTAATGATAGGCAAGGTTTTGTTGGAGGCAGCAGCTCATTTAGGCCTGGGCTGCCCTTAACAAACCAAGGCTCTTCATCTGTCCTTTCAAGTTATCCTCAGAAGGCTTTATTTCAACAGTGCAGATGAAGACTGAGTCTTTTTAAGTAACCGCTCTATCCTCTTTGGGAGGCAATTAAAGAGTGCAAGAAATTACCACCTTCTGTTTCTATTCTTGTCAGGCCCGGATAATTGGTTTGTTTTAAGGGAGGGAAAACCAGCCAGACGTTGCCAAGTTCAACATTTCGAGCTGCTCGGGGATGAGCAGGGCAGCGAGTGCTCTGCCAAAGCAAAGGAGGTTTGGGAGAGGTGCCCTGAGTTCTCCCTGCGGGCAGGTGAGCTCTGGCAGCTCTGGGATCATCTGGATCTTCAGACGAGCAAGGGATTCCCTCACCAGTGTCCTGCCGTCCTSTCTCCAGCCTTCCTCTGTCTGGAGCACGCACAGAGTTTTAGAGCAAGCCAGGGAAGTTTTTGAACGACCCCAAAACTGCCCAATTTCCGTGTTTCAGAGTTAACCCTGAAGATCCCTCTGCATCCCAAACCCCAAACTGCCCAATTTCCATGTTTCAGAGTTAACCCTGAAGATCCCTCTGCATCCCAACCCCCAAACTGCCCAATTTCCATGTTTCAGAGTTAACCCTGCAGATCGAAGTGTGCTGAGTTTCAGTGATTAAAAGACATGAATTACAGGGGAAAGGATGCATTACAAATTCCAGGATTCTGGACCTTCAGAAAAGCAAGGAACTCCCTCACCAGTGTCCCAAACTGCCCAAATTCCATGTTTCAAAGTTAACCCTGCAGATCCCTCTGCATCCCAAACCCCAAACTGCCCAAATTCCATGTTTCAGAGTTAACCCTGAAGATCCCTCTGCATCCCAACCCCCAAACTTCCCAAATTCCATGTTTCAAAGATCCCTGCAGATCGAAGTGTGCTGAGTTTCAGTGAACTCAGTGATCAAACCACACAAATTACAGGGGAAAGGATTCATTACAAATTCCAGGAGCCCCAKTTTTCCCTGCCCAGCCCATTCCAGGAGCAGGGAATGAGTTCCCCCTGTGGCAGGCAGCCCTGCGGGCTCCGCCAGCAGCAATTAGCAGCCTGACCCACGTTAGCTCTTTGCCGATAATGCAACTCCTGCTGCTGCTGCTCTTTAGCTACAGGCTGGGAATCAACTTCTGGAAAGACAAATCCATACAATCGCTAAAATTGATCAAGAGTGGATGAGGGAATGACAGAAAGTTTCTGGGCTGGATGTATCCACAGTGCACACGCCTCAACTTGAAAGGTTTGAAATTCAATTACGGAAACTGAAATAAATGACCATAATGTTTTCTATTATCAGATACATACAAATCATCTTCCCTCCCTTCCCCTGCCCCAATAAAACAAATTTCAATTACTTTTTCATAATCAACAAGCTTGACCTTCTATCAAAGTCCTTTGGCAGTGCAGAACTTTGGAAGTTAAATCATAGATCAGCGCTAGGACAACACGGCAGAGGATCTGCAGCTTCCAAGTGCAGCATCTTGGTGAAAAAACAACAAGGATCAAGTGCTTAAAATGCAGCTGGAGCACTCTGAGGAAAAGCTGGGCATGGAGCACCAAAATCCTGGAAAATTAATGGGAATATACAGAATCCCTCTGCCATTCATCCCAGCCCCTCAGAAATCAATGGGCTGCTGTGCCTGAACCTTGTGAGGGTGATTTCCTGAACTGTCTCTATTGCAAACAAATTGTTCCTCGTGTCCCAGAGACAGAGCAGCTGTTTCAGGACAGGAGTGAATCTGTTTGACACCACAAGGACACAGACCCCAAGATTCAGAAGGCTGGAAATGACTCCTTGATTTCTGGGATGTGTCTCCCTTTTATACTATTTCACACAGACCAGTTGGATTGGGGACACAAAGACAAACCTCTTCACTCACATTGCTCAGAGCAGAGGGACATCAAGAAGTCCCTCCTGGGGAAAGGAATGAATAACAAAGTTACAGTTACAAAACCATTTCTCCTGTTTACAGAAAATTCCCTGGGAAAAGGATTTCAGGAAACCAAAACACCTCAGGCAGGAAACCAGGGCTGCAGGAGAGCACAAGGGCTCCTGCCTGAGGCCAAGGGGGGCCGTTCCCTGTCCCTGTGCCCAGGGATAAATCAGATTTGGCAGCAGAACCCTCCCCAAACCATTGCTCAAACCAGCGAGGCCTCGTCACACCATGGAAATGCTCTTGGGAGGAAACCTTTGGGATTTGGGGCGTTTTGGGGTGTCTGGAGGATGTCTGTGATAAAACCTTCCCAGAAATGGGAATCCTTTCATCCCACATCCAATGCTCGGCCTGTTTCTCTACTTTTGAGGAATTTTTGCTTTCCCAGGGTCACCTCAATGTCATTTCCCCTCCTGTGGTGGAACTGTCAGGAGAGTCCTACCCTTGGCTGACGTCATCCAAGCTCACATTCCATGTGACCTTTCCAATCTTTCCTGCTGGGTTTATTTTGGGACACTTTCAGACCTTTCTGCTGGCGTCAGAGTGTGAAGGAGCAGAATATATCTGATTACAGAGGACAAAGTGTTGCAAAAGAGGAAAAAAAAATCAGAGTTTTCTCCCAGGAAATTGAGGAATTCTTCCAACTGAGGAATCCGAAGCAGCCACAGCAAACCTGGGCACCTCCTCCCCATTCCATGATTTTCTTTTTGGGCACCACAGTCTCTCCTCAAGGCTGCTGGCCGTTTGTTTTCTCCACTTTTACTGTTTTAAAAGCCCTTGTGGCACCTTTGATGCAAAAATAAACAAGAAAGCCAAGGATCTTCTGGGTGATTTGCTGTCAGAGGTTCAGGAACAGCGAGGACTGAGAGACACCGAGCTCTGGGATAAAGGGAATGTGAGAAATTCGGTGTCTGGTGCGGGGAGGAGCTTTGCCTTGTGGCTCCCTCCCTGAAATTCTCATCTCCAAGCCATGATTCAGCATCCAGCTCTGGGCTGGCTCTGACTCAGCTGCCCGGGAGTGAGAACAGCTGAAATTCGATGCCTTTTGTTGTGCCCAGTGTCACTGGAGCAGAGCGAAGTCCAACACAAGACGAAGCTGTTGTTTTTCCCATTTCCAGCCGCCTCTGCCAGTGCAATTCCTGCACTCAGGGTGGTGCTGAGTGGAAGAGCCCATGAGGATCCTGAGCTTCAGGCTCCTCTTTTCATTCCTCTCCCCTAATGTGGGCTCATTTCTGGAAAAACTTTTTTTTTTTGGCATGTTTAACTCGCGTATTAATCTCCATCGAAGTCTCCAAAGATGAATTTCAATCTTCGTGGTTTAAAAAAAAAAAAATAGAAAAAAAGGGAGAATCGTTTTTGATTCACACCCTCCTTGATTTTCATCAATCAACCTCTGCTGCTCAAGTACTGTTTAATCAAAAAAAGGAATAAAAAAAATCCCAGATGGCTCCTAAGATTTATCACTGGGATGGAAAATGCTGCATCTCAGCTCCCACATGCAGTTGCTCCTGAGACCAACTTCACTAATCAAAAATATAGAAAAATAAATAAAAGCCCCACCAAAAGAGGGAAAACCCCAACCCTGCCTCCTACACTTGTGTGTGCCAGACTATGGAATATTTATATTTAGCTGGGTGGATTTTATGGTGAAACCAGGGTGGCCAGCAGCATCAAAAGCTGCTCCCAGTCAAACCTGGGCTCACACGTTGTTTTAAAGATTTCAGGAATTTCAAATTCAAGGCCTTTCCCAAAGCTCAGTGGAGTCCTGGAGCTGGTCCCTTCTCCCTGTCCGTGGGGTTGGGTCATTACAGATCATCAGGAGGAGCTGAGATTATTGGTGCTGATTGACTCAGAGGGAAAACGACTGGAGCAAGACACAATAATCACCTTGAAATATGAAAAAGAATTCTGCGAGGAGAAAGAGAATTTATTCCCTGGCACAAGTTTATAATGAATTAATGGAGATGTAAATGAGGCACTGGGAAAAAAAACCCTTTTAATTGCTGTGGCAGTGGCACTGAAACAGCCCCTGGATGAAATGCTGGGGAGACAATGAGCACACACATCCATGAGAAATGTCAGGAACATCATATGGACACCAGTGGTGTCAGGACCAGGGTGTAGCTGAGTCATTTCCCACATCCCAGCACCCAAGGAAAATTTCTGAGGCCCACAAATAGGGTTGGTCCTTTAGGGCATCACCTTTTGTGAACATCTCCACCAGTGAACAAGCTGGGAAAACACCAGGGGTAGGAGGAGGAAATCCACAGGGATTGTTTTGGGTTCCTCCTCACGATTCCCCAGGCCAGACTGAGGAGAGTTTGTCCTTGGCTTTCCCACAGGCCTCAGGGCACTGCCTGGAGCCTAAAAATCCATGTCCTGACCACTGTCAGTCCCCACAGGTAACTCCCACTGTAAAACTCAGCTGGTAAATCCCCAGCTGAGCCTCCCAACCTATTCAGGACTTTTCCTTTGAACCTCGATTAGTTTTTAAGCCTTATCTGATGAGCATAATGATGTTAAAGTCTTTTTCAGTCCTCAGGTACCTAAATGTATTGAAGACCCATCAATAAATAGAAATAAACTGCTTTTTATTCACTTAATTGTGTCTGGCCTCTGTTTTTAGGTAGCCCCATAAAAGCATCACCCTGGGAGCAGAGGAAAACCAGAGGAACTCAATGATTCCTGAATTATTTTGTGGGAGTGGGAGCCAGCACAGGGTAACTCCCACTGGAATGTTCCTCCTCCAGCCCAATTCCCCCTGGCACCACCAAACTCGGCACAGGAGCATCCCTGGAGTTATTGAATAAACCCTGGGGAGGGCTGGAGGTGTCAGGGTGCAGGAGCCTGGAGAATCCAGGGCTCCCCTGAGGCAGCATCCCCAGCTGAGCCTCCCAACCCATTCAGGATTTTTCCTTTGAACCTCAGTGAGTTTTTAAGCCTTATCTGATGAGCATAATGATATTAAAGTGTTTTTCATTACTCACAAAAAATGAACAGAAAGGATAAAGCTGCTCCAGACTGAAGCTGTCTGAAAGGAATCAATAGTCTGAATCCCTCAGTAGATCCTGCTCGGAAAATAAAACATTTGCTTGAAACTAAAAGGAATTATTTGGACGTGAGAAGCAAGTTTCGGCTAAAGTACTTCTGGGGAAAATAAAAATCCTGGGAAGATTTAAGAAACAAATGGAAAAAAACCCCTCAGATGAATAGTTATAGGTATATTCATGGATATTCCTGTTTGTATGTGTGCAACAAAAATCTCTGCCTTGAGAGGCACAAAGCCCCTAAACTCACCCCCTGGAGGAGGTTTGGAGGCAAACAGTTTTAGGTGGAACTCCTGGAAATCTGATGGAGGTAAAACAGGGCAGAAAAGGATACACCGAGCCTGAGGCACAAGGAAACCAAAAACCTGAAAAAAACCCCCCCAAAAAATCCTTACAGTTTCAGAGCTCTGTGTTCATTTTGCTGCCAGGGAAACCCACGATCCCACAGGGGAATATCTCAGCCAGGAACAAGACCCAGGAGCAGCACTAACTCTGAATTTTCCAGTCTTTTTTTGTCGTCGTTGTTGTTGCTGTTGTTGTTGAAAATATATTGATTTTTGGAGCTGCAGCTTTTCACGGGGATGTCTCCACTTCAAGGAACACTTGTCACAAAAATTTGCTCGCACCTGACAAACTCTGGGCAGAATGTGAGAGGGGATGTTTGTAACAACAAGTCCTTGTTTGGAGAATTGTGGATTTCACATCCCTGGAAGTGTCCAAGGCCCGGCTGGATGGGGTTTGAGAAATCTGGGACAGAGGGGGGTGTCCCTGCCCGTGGCAGGAATGGCACTGGATGGGATTTAAGGTCCTTTCCAACCCAAACTGACCGGGTTTCTCTGGAAACCGATTCTGTGATACCTTTCAGACAATTTCCTCTATAAAGAAATCAGGCTCTGAACTCTGTTCCTGTCTATTTCCCCCATTATTTGCCCAACTTTCTGCTTCAGGAATGGGTTGGGAATCCTGGGAACCTTCTGGTCTCAGCTTTCCTGAAACAAAATTTCTCTTTGTTTCTGGCAGGACTGGAGGGGATTGAATTAATTTTGATTCAGCATAGGGAAGGAACTGTGGACTCGATATTTTCTGATCTTGAGAAGAGCTGGCTCTTCCCAAGGAAAACTTTTCCACAGTTTTCTTTTTCCCAAACCAACCCTGTGTAAACAATATTCCTTTCCCATCCCAGCAGGTGTTGTTTGCTGTTTCTGTCCCTCAGCCCATGGCAGAGGTGTCAGTCCTATGGAGCAATAACGTGCCTTTAGCACAGCGTGTTATAAAAGGGCTGAATGGATTGGAAATAAACCTTCTGATTTCTGCTGCCTCCTCACTGCAGTCAGCACCTTTATTCCGTGTCCTATCGTGACAAGAAATGTTTTTTCTGAAGAGAACAAGTGATTATTTCTCATTATAATCAGAGGTGTCACCTTTGCTGTGACTCCAGCCACACTCTGTGTCCATGGGGTGTGGAAATAGGGACAGGCCAAGAGGCAATTAGGGAAAAAATTAAACCTGAGTGACTCCTGAAGGGTCTGTGCTGCTTCAGCTCCCACTTTAAAACTACTGAGCATCTCCTGTTGGAAACACACCCTGTTAGCCACTGAATAATTAATGTCCCTCCTTTGATGAAGAACTTGTCTGTGATAATTGAAGATCCCCAGATCTGAGCACAGAGAGGATTAATCCTCCTCCCGTGGTGTAAGCAAAGCTGAGCCTGTCCAAGCTGGCTGAGCCAATTTACAGCAGCTCAGGATCAATCCTGGCTGCCCCCCAGGATTAATTAACCCCGGGCACTTTGGCTGTCAGGGAATGCCCTCCCAAAAGGATCCCTGTGGATTCTCACCTGTGGGATGTGCTGCTTGTGCTGCTCAGAGCTGCAGGAACAGGATTTTATTCTATTTATAGGCCTGGCCTGGCCTATCAGACACAGGATGAGCTTTCCTTGGGAGGAGCAGCAAGAATTATTGTGTTTATGTGTTCAGTTAAATAAACAAAGCACAAAAGAATAAATAAAAATCACTTAGGAGTCAGCCTGTGCATGGGTAGTCCTCCCAGCTGAAGCACTTCTGGGGAAAAGAAAATATTCCAGCCTCAAGTTTGCAAACCCAGCTCAAAAACAACAACAACAAAAAGATTCTTTGCTCCCACACTATTGGGAATATCCACAATAAATAATTTTGAAGCTGGAGGGTGGGGGAAAAAAGCAACAGTAAATGAAGTTATGGCACATTTTTTATCCCAGGTTAGAGGATGGGGTTGGGGGAGATAATATTAATTATTGGGCAGGTAATTATTATCAATACAACTTACTGGAAAGTTCCTCAAGGCCTTCATTGAGCCCCTGGGTGTCTCTCCCAGTGCCAGGGTCTGGCTGTGGCTGTGGAAGGAGCTCTGGAACATCTGTCCTGCTGTGAAAGGGCTTTAATCCTTATTGCTCCCATCCCTGGCTTATTGTGGAATATTGTCTCCTCACAGAGGGGAAGGCAGCCTGTCCTTGCAGGGCTGGATAATAACTGTTCATCCCCAGCTCCTGCAGACAGATTTATAAACTAATTAAACACAACAATCTCTGGAGCACCGCTCCTTGTCTGAGGAGTGGGATCAAGCAGCTGAGTAATTCCTGTGGATAAAACCCCAAACCCACTCCATGGGAACGTTCCAGAACCAGCCCCAAATTATTTTCTGACTGATGTAACCCAACCCAAGGTGTACAGACCTCTTCCCAAGCCATTCAATTACCTGATTTGGGAACAAAAACCCCTTGGGAAATGTTCTTTTCCCTCCCCTGTTCCTGTCAGCTCTTGCTTTTTCTGACTCAGCCACAATGAAGTTGCTCCAGACACGGAGAAGTGACACATTCCCCCTCCAAGAGCAGGATTTTTGTTAGGATGGGTTTGGTGCAAAGAGCAGCTCAGACTATTTTTGTTCCTGTCTCTGTTATTTTTTTCCCCGTGCAGGAACACACCAGCCTCAGCTCGTTGCCTTTTTGCTCCGTGTCTCACACATATTTTCTGCCTCCTTAATCACTTCAATTTGCTTGTTCCTCACTCAAAAAAATTCCATAGCAACCTGTGTTTAAGGAACTCTCTCTCTCCTCCTCCGATTTTAGTGTAAACAGGCATTAAAACAAAAGTTTTAAATCACAGTTGACTGAGGAGCAAACAGCTCCAACTTAGTTTTTTCCTGATGTTTTTCCAGTATTAAAAACAGTCTTTTATGATTCCCAGTTGCAGACTTTGATTGTTTATAAGCAATTTTCCAAGGGGAAAATATATTTTCTCCATAGAATTTAACTGAGAATATTATTTCTGTGTGTGCCTGGGAAAATCTGGAGATTTCCGAACTCCCACATTGAGAATTGGCTCCATTCTGCCCAAAGCTGCCCTGCCAGCCCTCCCCTGACCCTCGGCATGAGCAAAAATCCTTGGATTTGTGATGATTTGGATAGCATAGGGTTAAAATGCTTCTAAAAATTGTGGGAATTGTATGCAATAGATTCAGGGGAGGTGGAAAGGAAGGTTGGGCCTGCATAGGCCTGGGTAGGCCTGGGTAGGCCTGGATAGGCCTGGGAAAGGGAACCAAAACTACAGGCCCTGGGAACAAAGGTTGGGTTTTGTCTTTACTGGATCATGTGAAACTGCTCCTGCACAATCATCATATGGTAAATGATGTGATTGTTAATTGGAATGATTGGATGCAAATCACTCCAGAACTGATTCCGACATCTCTGGGCTTTTAAATAAATATCTGACTCCAGGGATATAAAGAAATTATTCCAGAAAAGTTAATTTCACTTAAATTCAGTTAATTTCAGTTAATTTCAGTTTATTTCAGTGCAGGGCAGCAGCTGACAGCACACCCAGGTATTTCAAGGCCTGCCTCGTGGGGCTGCTCGCAGAGGGAGAATTGAGAGCCAGAATCTTTTCTGCCAGGAAAGGCCTCCCCAGGTAAACCTTTGAGCACAGGGACAGGACAAGGTTCAGATTCCCCGGGCTGATTGGGTCTGTTATATTTTATATTCAGAGAGCTTTGCTGGGTTTATTCCATGGAGGAGAACAGAATTTGTCCCAGAGTGTCTATTTTTCAGATAGAAATAATTAGAGGATGATCTAACATCTGCCCTCTTCCCCAAAACCCTCACCTGGCTGTTTAAAGCCAATAAATGGGATCGTGCACAACCATAACATTTAATTGTTTATTGTAAATCTGCCTGGGTGATAATTTCCCATCCCTCCAGGTGACACCTTCAGAGGAGTTTCCAAGTTGGGATCCTTAGGGCAGGGAGTTCTGCCTCCTGCCCTTCCTCAGGGTCACCTCTCACTCCTGAAATGTGCCCACAAATCAGACATTTTTCCAAAAAAAACCCTTTTCTAATTTTGAAGAGGAGGTTGGCTGTCAGCAGGTGTTTGGATTTGCTGCTCTCAGCCCTCTCAGGAATCCTGGGCATTGGGAAGCAGATGGGCAACCAAATTCCTTCTGAACCTCCAAAACTCATTTTGGGCGAGGTCGAAGTGTTTAAAGCAAAGTAATTGATCATCATTTCATCTCACCCATTGCTAAAATGAGTTTTAAATAATCTTATTAAGAAAGGGTCTTAAAGGCATTTGGGTTTGGGGGTTTTCATTTTATTTTTTATTCTTTGGGGGGACACGGGGAGGAATTTTCATTTTTCTCCTCCACCTTTTTTTTCCCCCTCTAATTAACATTAAAAAATTATTTATATTAGAAGAGATGGGGAATTGCTCACAGGGCACTCACTTCTTCCAGCAGTGAAAAACTCTTTTTTTTTCCTCTCTGCTAATCCCCAGTTAAAAAAAGTCTTTGAATATTTCTATTTTTCTTCAAGAGCAGGCTGAATCCACGAACAGAGAGTGAGAGCAGAGCTGCCAACCCCCGAATTTTCTCATCTGGGCACTTCCCCTCCTGTTCCCCCCCTGTCCCTCCCCAGGACTAATTTAATCACCTTCCCCAGGTCTGCAGCATTTATCATAACCTCGCCTGCTCTAAGCTAAAGACTCTAAAGGAGACATGAAATCACGGCGTTACATTCATCAGAAATAAAGCTCATTTAAGCCCAAATTCCTGGGATTTAAATCCTAATGAGGCTGGAGAGAGCTCCGGAGTGGCAGAATGGGAGCAGGAGCACCCCAGTGGCCCAAAATGAGCTCTGGAAAAGCTCCTTTGCTGTTGTTTAACCACCAACATCCCTCAGAAATGGGCTCAAATCAAATCCTAAACTCAGGTCTGGGGTTTGTTTATTTATTTATTTAGTTATTTAGTTATTTAGTTATTTATTTATTTATTCGGATTATCTGCTGTTTGGAAAACAAAATCAGAATGGGAAATGTGAGGGGGAAGTAATACTGGTTTTCCTGTTTTATCACTATTTCTTCTGGAAATTCCTAGGCTCCCTTTCCATTTCTTCCCCATTTTTAAAAATAGATATTCCAACCACCAAAAGCCAGTTCACAGAATTCTGGAATCAGTGAGGTTGGAAAAGACATCCAGGATCACCAAGTCCATTCGGTTTGGTTCGAGACCTTTAGTGAATATTCCTGCAGGGGATGAACGTTTTCCTGCCCCTAAAACTGTATTTTTGGGAAGAATTTACTGAGAGAAAAAATCAACTCCAGGTAGAGCTGAACAAAAAGACAGTGGAGGCACAGGTGGAAAGATTCAAAGGCTTGAAAAGCAGAAGCTTTCCAAATTCCAGGTATTTTTCCAGCAGTGAGTTATTCCTGGTGTAAATTCCTGAAAAGCATCTCCAGGTCCCAGTGATCCCCTCTGGTTTTCATGGATCTGTAGATGAGCAGGGCTGGAGCTGCGACCTGGTGCTGCCTTCAAAGGGAAAAATGTCTCCTCTCGCCACTGGAAACATAAAAAGAGACTGGAAAACGTAAACAGAGACTCAGCTCCAGCAGATCACAGCGGGGGAACTTTATACACAGGGCTGGAAAAGGAAAAATTGGAGTTTCAGGTACATCCAAACCCGAATTGCCCTGCACAGTTTGGTGTTTAATTAGCAATAAACACCCTTTGGTGACCCTGGCAGGCAACTTCACCTCCGTTAGGCTTTTAAAGTCTGAAAGAGTGTTTTAAATTGAGAGCTCCGACCCTTTGGTCTCCTCCCTGACCTCCTACCCCAGTTCTCCCACAGCATCTCCCCTCCTGCTCACCTCTGCTCCATCCTTTTAGCCCTGCTGGTGAATGTTTGTGTCACCTTTTAGCCCTGCTGGTGAATGTTTGTGTCACCTGCAGCCCGGGGCTTCCATCAGAGCAGAGCTCTGCAGTGGGAACTGCTGGGAACTCCCATAAAAACCTGCAGCAGCCTTTAATTGGCCAGGTAATGATCGGGTTGTCACGTAGCCAGACAAAAAGCGCTGCTGGAATGAGGGAAAAGCTCTTTAACCCGGCGCTAATTAAGACAAAGCTCTGGGGAGGTCCCAGACCTGCAGGTCCGCATAGGGGATCAGAAGCCTGGGGCACGTCCCTGCCCACCCGGGATCTGCCCCGGTCCAAAATCAGCTCAGGGAGTTCTCTGCTGCTTTCCTGCTGTTTTCAGTCTCACCACCCCAGCCCAACCCTTCCCAACTTGTCTTTTCCTGAGCTGCACCTCAAAACTTGTTGTTTCTCTTGGGCAGGATGTGGGTGGTGGGTGGTTGTGTCAGTGTCACCCCTGGTGGCTCTGGGGACACTTCCAGGAGGTTGTGGCACCTTCCTACCTCCACCCACCACAACATCACCTGTCACCTGCAAAACCACAGCCTCAGCCAGGAAATGGGGAAATGTGCCCTGGCTCCGTGCCTGAGGTGTTTTGGGTTTCTGAAATTCTTTTCTCAGGGAATTTTCTGGAATTTTTCAGGGAATGTTTTCGTAAGCTGTAACCTTATTATTCATTCCTTTCCCTAGGAGGGACTTCTTCTTGATGTCCCTCTGCTCTGACCAATGTGAGGGAAGAGGTTTGTCTTTGTGTCACCAATCCAATTGCTGGCAAAGCTGGGCAGGAGCAGAAATGGGTTCCCAGGATTTGAATTTCAGTCGGAGCTGCTCGTAGGTGAGGCACAGACTCGCTCTCAAACAAAAAGCAATGCCAGATATTAAGATTCAATTGCTCCTTAAGATGTTCTTGCTCTGCATTTAAATATTCTCTTCCTCTGGATCCCTTTCTCGTGTCCTTCCCATTCACATCATCTATCCCATTACAGAGATGAAATTCAAATGATCCCAAAATCAATACCGGGACTTCTCTGCTGCTTTCCAGCTATTTTCAGTCTCATTGCCCCAATCCAACTCTTCCTAACTTGTCTTTCCCTGGTAATTCCCCTATCTCAGATTCAGCTGAATAACAAATGTCACCCATCTAAATGTATTTATGCTCTAATAGTACTTGAAAATAAAACTCAGTCAATCTCTGCTTTAATCCTCATCCTTTCCTTGGTGTTAATTCCCCATATTTGGGGGGAAAAAAGCAAAAAAACCCCAACTCTGAGCACCTTGAGGGGAGGAAAAATTTCTATTTCATGCTTTATTAATGTATTTCAAATTCATGGGAATTACACTGCTCAGGGTGGATGAGCAAAGTGGGCTTCTGAGATTTGTATTTATAGAAAAAATCACTACTGAGGTAATCTTCAGAAGTTAAATTTCCTTGCAGTGGATGGTTTCTTTTCTAAGCAGGTGACACAATTGCTTTGAGACCTTGCCGTGAAATATCTGATCCCAGAGTCACTCAGAGGCTCCTGGAGCATCTCTAAGAGCCCAACAATCCCCTGCAAGGAGTGTTTGATTACAGATAAAACTTTATCTGAGCAGCCTGGTCTAGTAGAAAGCGTCCCCTGGAATTCCAGGGGGTGAATCTGCTGAAAAAGGGGAAAGTCCTTGATCCCAAAATGTCATTTTCACCCGATTTCCTCAGATACAAAGCCCAGACATGTGACAGCCTCAGTTTTAGTGAATAACTCCCTGATAAATGGGCTGGCAGCCCCTGGCTGGCAGCAGGAGCACGCTGGGCTTGCAGGAACAGCTGGATTTGGACATTTGGCTCTTTTATTCTCTCCAGGCAATTAGAAGCCAAGTTTGCATTGCCTGGCACGAAGCCCAAGGGATTATTTCTCCTCCACGACGCTGGAATGGATTTATTCCCTCTCAAGGTTATATTCTGTTTACTCTGATTTTATTGGCCCTGCACGGCGCTGGGATTGGACACTTTGATGAGCACCCTGATTTTTTGGGATATTTTTGTGACAGTGATTGGTCAGGACCTGGTTTTTCCTCCCCCTTTGATTTGCATCTTATGAATTCCAGGCTACTTTTTTAAGGTCGTGGAAGAACAGGACAAAGAGCAACATTTGCTCAGTGGGCACTCACAGGGAGCTTTGAAAACTGCTGCCTTGATCTTTTCAGTTCTCTGAGGTTTTACGTTTCTGTACTGGAGTTCTCAGGCATTGTAACACAAACAAAAAGTGATGTTTGTAAACTGTGCATCCCTTCCTGGGGGAAGGACAAATTGATGGACTTCTAGTTTGACCAGTGGGGTCAGAGAGGTGTCAACCTTGTCCTCCAATCCCTGATCAGACTCCAAAAACTGTTTAAACCCTAATCCCAAATAAATATTTGTCCTTCTTTTGCTCTCACAACTTCATGGTGTGAGCGCAGTTTTTTCGTATCCGTCTGGTGACAGAAAACTGCCACAATTCTTCCCCCTAAAAYAGATTTCATGGAATTTATTCCAGAGTTAACCATCCTGGTGGAAGCCAAAGTTTCTAAACTCCCTTCCCTCAGCCCCAGAGAGTGGCAGGAGCAGGGATTATGCCTCTGGATGAAGATATTTGGCACCAAGGAGTAAAAACTCCTCCTGTAAATCGTGTGCAGCTCCCCACTCYGAACATTCCCCTTCCCAGCACAGCCCTTTTCCCTCCCCAGGGGGACACTGAAAAAATCCCTTCTCTATTAATAAGGGCAGTGGGAGTTCAGGCCAGGATTTATGGCCCCTGTTTGAAAGCACTGGAAAAGACGTTCCCTCTTCATCACCAAATGGGGTTGATGGAAAACCTCCAGGAAGATTTTCCTCACGTCTCTGGGAAACCAAAGAGCTCCAAACTGAGCCACGAGTGGCACCTGTGACAGAGCCAGGGAGCTCCTCGTGCCAAAGGCCCAGAAATTAAACAAATTATCAAACTTCAGGGAATTAAATTAGGAATGAGAATGAACTTTCCTTTTTTTTTTTTCATCCCGAGGTGTTGATGCTGCTGCAAAAAGCCCTGAGGGCACAAAAGAGCTGAAAAACAAGCAGCCAGTTTAATTTGTGGAATATCTGGTGCATATTTGGAAACAGGACGGGCAAGAAAATTGATGTTTCTTTATCAGCCACAGAGAACATCAAACAGCTCTGCTTTAATTACGTGTGAGGAACCAGAGTCAGCTCAAACGCAGCAAGTGATGCTATTTTTATGCTATTTTTTTACACAAATATTTACAGCAAAGCTGTAAAAAAACAGTTCAGCCTTTTCAGCACAGACCAAGCAACAAGTTGAAATTTCTTTCAGAATTTAAATTTATTTTTTAYAAGGTTTTTAGGGTCATATGCCTTGAAAAATTTCAGAAAAAGGCCAAAATCGAGGCCCAGAATGTAAATGCCTTCTTTCTTTTGTAAGATGGGGCTTGCCATAGAAATCCTTGAAAATCTGGGGAAAACACACTGGGAAATTACAACTCCTACTAATGAGAAGCTGAAACAATGAACAAGGTCTTGATTTTTRAAATTGTTATAGAAACAAGCTTGGATCTAACACAGTTCTACTCAATCACAAAGTGATTTKGGGACAGAATTGGCTGCAGCTCTCCAGGTTTCCTTTGGGGAATCTCTCTGAGCAAAGCCACGGGCACAGGGATCCCGTGAAAGTTTGGAAGGACAGAAGTGAATGGCAAAATTAGGATGAGATGAGAAACTTGATTGTTGGAAAAAAATCCCAACTGTTCCCCTTGTGAGCACGATCGCAAACAAACTGAGGAGAGCAATGGACTGTAAATGTCACCCCAACTGCAGGGAGTGTCCTGAGCCCACCCAGGGCTGGGCTGGCCATGGAATGGTTTGGCTTGGAAGGGCCTGAAATCCCATCCAGGGCCACCCCTGCCATGGCAGGGACACCTCCCACTGTCCCAGGTTGTTCCAGCCTGGCCTTGGGCACTCCCAGGGATCCAGGGGCAGCCACAGCTCCTCTGGGAATTCCATCCCAGCCCCTCCCCATCCTCCCAGCCAGGAATTCCTTCCCAAAATCCCACCCCAATCTCCCCTTTCCCAGTGGGAAGCCATTCCCTGTGTCCTGTCCCTCCATCCGTTGTCCCCAGTCCCTCTCCAGCTCTCCTGGAGCCCCTTCAGGCTCTGGAAGGGGCTCTGAGCTCTCCCTGGATCTTTCTCCTCTCCCTTGGGCACTCCCAGGGATCCAGGGGCAGCCACAGCTCCTCTGGGAATTCCATCCCAGCCCCTCCCCACCCTCCCAGCCAGGAATTCCATCCCAAWATCCCATCTAAACCTTTCCTCTTTCCTCTCTAAGCCGTTCCCCCTTGTCCTGTCACTTCATCCCTGGTGAAAGGACCAGGAAGGGTTGGTCTGACACACTTGGTGACCATCATCAAACATCTTTAATCTGGGGAAACAAAATCTCTCGTTTAACGACCATTTCCACCAACTTCTGGATGAAGGATCATCTCCTTTGGCTTCCAGCCACTCCCTCCCTCAACCACACACCTTCTGTCCCTCAGARCTTCACTGGAGAAYATTCCAGCAGCACCAGGAAAGGCTCAGTCTGGGCACCCCCAGGGAACAAACTGGGCCTTGTTGTTTGGACAGAAGGAAAAACCCCCTGAGGGCAGGCTGAGGTGAAGAGCACACAGCCTCAGTGGGGAAAAAGCAGGACCCAGGACAAAAAAAGGCTCTTCAGGATTGTGGATCCACGTTTGGATGAAAGCTTAAAATGCAAATGAACACAGAGAGAGAGAATGGGGATGGAGCATCTTTAAACTTACAACAAATCATTTTATATTGATAGAGTCCTGGGCTTAAATCCAAGCCCAGCTATTGCCTTAATGCAGACTGATTTCGGGAGACTTAAAAATAGCCGAGATCCTCTGGTGATTGGCAGCTGTTGTGGAGAGAGATGCCAAAGTCAAATTGATTTTTATTTTTTTTTTCCCCCTTTTGAAGGACTCCACATAATTTAAGCAAAGCTGGAAATTAAAGCACACACACAGACACACAGAGATGACTCCTGGATGATTTAAACCACTCAGGGAGGGGATCTGCTCCTCCAGCCTCACCTTTGAGGAGCACAGGGGAAATCGTGGATAAACTGACCCCAAAATGCTGGGAAAGGTCCAAACCGGGGGATTTTGCTGCGTGGTTGTGCCCAAACCAGCTCAGCCAGGATGAMAATTGTGTCACCAATCCAACTGGTCTGTGTGAAATAGTATAAAAGGGAGACACAGCCCAAAAATCAAGGAGTCATTTCCAGCCTTCTGAGTCTCGGGGTCTGTGTCCTTGTGGTGTAAAACTGTGTCAATCCTCAGCAAACATTTCCCCCCCTCTGTTTTTTTTTTTGTAAAAAACCTCWAACTCACTGAAGAAATTGCTTTAAGGGGCACTTTGCTGTTCTTTGTACTGAAAATAAACCCAAGTAAGAACCCCCAAGTGCAGCCTGCTCCTGCAGCATCTCCCCTGTGCCACGAATGTCACGGGCTGCCCTGAGGAATTTCCCTTCTCTTCTCCAAGTCTCCAGAGTGACCTTTTCCAGCAGCTGGATCCAGCAGGAGGTGCCCCGGCCACATCCTCGGGAGGAATGCTCACATGAGTCCCATTTCCAGCCGTGTCAAAAGGGATTCTCGTCCTCGTCAAAGGACAAAGTGTTGGGAGTTGAGAATGATGCTGGGAAGAAAAAAAACCCAAACAAACAAACAAAAAACCCAACAACAACAACAACAATAAACCTTTTCCTCCTCCTTTCACAGGAGGGTTTTTTTTAAATGCTAGGACTATTTTAAATCATAAAAACACAGAATCAGGGAATCCTGGAATGGTTTGGGTTGGAAAGAGCCTTAAATCCCAYCCAGKGYCACCCCTGCCATGGCAGGGACACCTCCCACTGTCCCAGGTTATCCCAGCCTGGCCTTGGGCACTGCCAGGGATCCAGGGGCAGCCACAGCTCCTCTGGGAATTCCATCCCAGCCCCTCCCCACCCTCCCAGCCAGGAATTCCATCCCAAAATCTCTTCCAAACCAGCACATGGAACCCTGGAATGGTTTGGGTTGGAAGGGACCCCAACATTCCCTCAGTCCCACCGTGGGTTCCACAACTCCCATTTTCCCCAGGCTGCTCCAGCCTGGCCTTGGACACTTCCAGGGCTCCAGGGGCATTAAATATCCTTTCAGCTGAACCTGTCCCTTTTCCCACTTAATTTTATTTTTTTTTTTAGATGAATGGAAGAGCTTCTGTAAATGATTTTGGGTGCTGAATATAAAGTCCAGAGATTTGTGCCAGCGCTGCTGAGCTGAGAACATCCACAGCAGATCTGCTAGGGAGCTCTGCAGCCATCCCCTCAACCACTCCTTGTCAGTGGGAATTTGATTTCCATCACTCATCTCTGATTGTGTAATGATTATCAGCTCTGGATTGTTAAATTGGCTGCGGGATGGGAGGAAGGGGAGAAAGAATCCTTTAGCTGAATCCAGGGCCAGCATTTAATACTCCCCTTAATTCCAGCCCATCAATGTTGGAGGCCTCTGTAATTCTTCCTAAACTGTCAGTTAACAAGACTTATCCGTGTAAACAAACAAATCCTGTGTGAACAGGCTCTTTGGATAGTCGGGGACGAGGCTGAGGAACATCTGAAATCTGATGTTTTAATCAAAGCGCGGCTCCTGCTCACGGCAGCTTCCCACACGCCTTTATTCCTCCGTGTTTTATTAAAAGACAGGATTTTATTAAAACCTGGGGGTTTCRGGCTTTATTGTGCCTGCAGACATCCCCATCCACTCCCCTCTCTGTGAAGGAATTCATTCACAACCCRTCTGTGAGTTTTGGAGAGCTCCCCTTCCTCCTCCTGCTTTTTACTCCAACTAATAAAAGCTGGAATCAGTTAAATCTGCTGAATTTTAACTGTTACTTCACAGATTGTCACCAACAAACTGAACCTCCACTCTCCAAAAACTGGGATTTTGGTGCTCTGATCTCGTGGATTTAGGTGCTTATTGTGCCTTGTCTTAATCCTGCTGCACTTTGTATTTGGGTGATGCAAATTCAGCATTTCTTAACGAGAAGCAGCTCTAGAATTAACTTCAATACCCCCAAACCATTCTTACACCCCTTCATCTGTGCTTGGTCAGCATTATCAGGAGGTTCTAACTTATGAAAAACACAGAGAAATTACATTAATTAACATTTGAGGTCAAGGCTGTAGCTTTGAACAAGGTTAAGTAAAATATGGAAAGTCCCAACACAAAATCTCAGATGTTAAAGGTTTAAAATACTCTGTAGAAACACAAGCACAGTTCTTAAGAGACTAAAAACCCCTCACGCCACTCTTGAAGGACCAGCTGCCCCAAAACTCTTAACAAATGTGGAGTTTTGGTGTTATTTGAGTGCTAAATTTGGAGGAAAAACTCCCTGTTCAGGCTGGGAGAAGATGGAGTGAGATTAAATCTCTATTAAACTCTTYGGATAAAAAGTCATCTATTCCCATAAACCAGAAAACCTCCTGTCAGGAGACTCTTGTGAAGATGAGGATTTAAGGTCAGAAAAGAAATGGATCCAATTARCAGTGACAGTTCTTGGGGGGAAATATTGGACAATTGAGTGAGAATGACATTTAGGGGGGGCTTTTTGTTAGTTTAATAACTCAGCTGAGACTGGACCTGAGGGCTACACCCGGGGTGGACCAAGAATAGTCACCAAAAATGGACGAGTGGTCACAAGATCTCACATTTTTATAAGTTTTGGTCCATTTGCATGTTGGGGTTTAATTGTCCAATTCCAGCTCCAGGCTGTGAGGTCCCATCCTTGTTGTCCCTCCCTCCAGCCCAGCCTTGTTTGTGCTGTTGGGGCTGAAAGTTGTCCTTGGTGTGGGGCAGGAGAAGGATTTGTTTTGTGTCCCTGCTGTGTGCAGAGCTGAGTGACACTGACTGTGAGCTCAGAGCTGCACCCCTGGGCACCACAGAACCTGAAAATATGAAAACTAAAGCTTRAGGCATCAACCTGAGCAGGGATTCCCCTCTGATGCTGCTGAGCTGGGGCTGACCCGGCCCTTGTTTCACCTTCATTTTTGCTGTGGAATGTGATGAGAGAAATAAACRGAGAAACGCCCCGCACTGTGCTGGAGCCTCCCGCAGCTCCCGGYGGTGGAAATGCAAACTCGGCCCTCCGGGGCAGGTTTATTCACCTTTGGAATGGATTGTAGCACCAAATGTGCCGCTGCAGCGCCTCAGTCTGAGCCGGGGGGACTCAGCATCGCCTGTTTGCCTCGGCCTTTCCTTCACCCAGAGCCTGGATGGGTGGGAGAGCCGGAGGAAAAGGATTCCAGGGGTTTATTCCAGGCTGGCACGGGGAGCAAATCCCCGTCTGGCTGCCAGATGCATTAAACTGCTGCTCTCCCCACGGCGTGAAACCATCACTGGCATTAAACCCGTGCGAATTCAGCCCTCGGCAGGGGCAGGTGATGAGCCCGGAGCCGTTCCCAAAGTCAGGCACCAGCCCCAATTACAGACCTGCCCTCTGCCCCCTCCCCTGCCATTAGCACAGGGATTGMTTTAAAATGTATTTCAGATCTGCTCCTCTGCCCCCCACACCTGCCATTGGCACAGGGATTGCTTTAAAATGTATTAATGTATGTATTAATGAAGTAGACGATGACAAGTTACAGAGATGAGGAGCTGTGCTCAGTGAGGATAAAAAGTCACAGAGATGAGGARCTGTGCTCAGACCCCCCTGGTCCCGCTTTGTTTTCTTGGAGAAACATTAAACTGGTGCAGCAGAGGTTGGTGTTCTCTGTCAATAGTGGAAACAGCACAAAAATGATCTCAAATGAACGCTACTTGTGGCATACAAAATTTCCACCGACTGAAGAGCAACATTTTCTTTTTTCTCTTTGTGCTCCTCCCTCCCACATTTCTGGAAAATCAGAATTTCCACCAATGAAAATAAAATTCCTGTTGGAAACACGGCCTGGCATCATGAGAGCAAGTCAAGGAATGTCACAGAAACCCCAAAATGCAGGAAATATCTGAACTGTGCTGAGAATGCAGCTGTTTTATATGGACTAGGACTTGCAGAGCATTTTTTTGTAGGGGTGAAGAACCTTTTTACAGAGAAATAAGTCCATATTCTGTCTCAGGCCTTTCCATTCCTGCCTGGGAGGATTCTCTGGCTGGGCAGACCAGTGGCCTGGGCTAACATGGCAGTTTCTGTATTCTCAGGGGGACAAAATAAAACAGTGCAATGACACACTCGGGGGAAAGATCTAGAAAAACCTAAAAATTAGAGTAAACCCATAAAAAATGGCAATAAATTCATTTTCTCCTCCTGCGTTGCAATAGGGTTTTATGGGCGACATTAAAGCTGCAACRTGAGTTATCCTTGCAGGGGTTACGTGAAAGTGTCTGGGACTGGAGGAGGGAACGAAAATCCACCAATCCTGGGGGTGAACTCGTTTTATATCCCCCCTAATTACATTCACAATCCACTCATTTGAACCTCCATAGGTATTATTTAGATGTATGCTGGATGTTCTGGCTAAAATAAATTGAAATAAAAATATAATGCAGAGCTGGAAAATACACTCCGTGTAAAGTACTGCATCTCACTGACAAGTACTTAAAAAAAAAGGGCGAAAAGTAATAAAAATTACTGCTAGAAAAATCGAAATGTTCCATTCCTAGATTTTATGGGGGCAATAAAAAATGAAAAAGAAGCTCTAGTTAAGCTGGCCTGATGAAGTGATATAYAGCCAGAAAGGCAGTCAAGGTTGTGTGGAAACAGATTTAAAATTGATATATATCAAATACAATAATTCTGGTGCATATTAAATAGAGCCAGGTGGGATGTTTGTGCAGACTTGCACCGGATGATTGTAAATTAAATAAAAAAATAATGCCCCAGCTGGGCAAAATTGGGCTGCAAAAGGGTGGGATGGAGCAGTTGAGAGCAGCTTTATCCCACTAAAAGAGGGCAACCGAGCCACACTGGAAATTTTGTTTATTTTATTTTCAGGAGTGTCAGGAGGGACCTGTTTGATTCCATTTTTACCATCATGGGAGATGAGAATTAATGCAGATTTTGTGTTCGTCCAACACAAGTGGAAAACCAACATTGGGTGGGTTGGCATCCCTGGATCATCCCCACCCTGGCCACGTCCCGGAGGGGCCCAGAGGGTGGCTCTGGTTATTCCCTGGGGAAAGTGACTGGGATGGGATTCCCAGAGTGGCTGTGCCTGCCCCTGGAGCCCTGGCAGTGGCTACTCAGGGAAACACCTTCCCCTCCTTCCCTTTAGGGGCTACGGCCAGTTTTCCAGGGAAAATCCCATAAAATCCTTGTGTGACCAGTCTCTATGTGTCCAGCTGCCTCGATTTTCCAGGGAAAATCCCCAAAAATCCTTGTGTGATCAGTCTCTATGTGTCCAGCTGCCTCAATTTTCCAGGGAAAATCCCAAACAATCCTTGTGTGATCATTCTCTGTGTGTCCAGCTGCCTCGAGGAGCTCAGACCCAACACTTCTGATCTTAGAGGGCTGGAGAAGAGGAAAAGAGACTTTTTAAAGGGATGGAAATAGGAAAAGGAATAGGAAAATAGTGTAAAGGGATGGAGAAGGGGAAATGAGGCTGTTTAGAGGGACATGAGGCTGTTTAGACAAGAGGAAAAGAGGATTTTTAGAGGGATGGAAATAGGAAAAGAGGCACTGTAAAGGGATGGATGAGAGGAAATGAGGCTGTTCCCTCCCTTGCTGCAAAAACCTTCCACTCTTTAAAGGATTTAAACAAGCCACCCTCAATTCCCCACATCAAGACACCCMGGCTTCTTCTCCTCCAATGAAATCCTGGATTAAAACACAAATATTTGCCATGGACACGCTGGGGGTGGCACGAGATGGAGCTGTGGCAGGCAGGAGAGTTTTAAGAACATTTTGGTGCTGTGATTTACAGGAGAATTACAGAGGAGAGCTTTTATAACAATTTTATAGCAATTTTTKCCCCCCTTCTTCTTCCTTAGTGTCCCTGAATCTCCTGTGGCTTTTGGAGAAGACAAAAACTGCACATCACCATGTGAGTTAATTCATTATTAAAGCTCCAGAGTTCTTTGAACAGGAGGTGGAAAAGAGGCCACACTCAGTCCTCACAACTGCAAAAAAACACCAAAAAAAAGGAGATTTGAATCACAAACCTCGAAAGGCCATAAAAGAGATCATTTCCATGACTCTTAATGCAACCTTGGAAAGATTCGAGCCGTGCAGGGAAATCACYGAACAGCAATCTAAAAATAAAGAGAAGGTTTTAAAAAAGAGATTGGGCCAATTCCTGGGGGAGAGATTCACTCGCAACATCAGCAATAAAAAATAAAACCAAGATTGTCTCCGTGGCTCCTTCACCTCCAGAAGGGTCTGAATGCTCTTTAAGGAGAAGTTTTGGGAGAGGGATCACTCATTGCTCCGTGTTTGCCAAAATCTCGGGTTATTCCTCCTTCACTTCAAGGGTTTGACGCTGTCAGGACTGGCACAAATCCTGGATTCCAAACATTAAATTCACACCCCGTGGAGCCGTTAGCGTGGCAAATATCCAGAGAAACAGCTGGAAAAGCCAGCAGCAGCAGCACACAAATGTCCCTGTGCACACAAATGTCCCTGTGCACACAAATGTCCCTGTGCACACCAATGTCCTGGCCTGGATGCTGCCTGTAAAATTTATTAATTTCTTGAAGTCCCAGCTGAAGGAGGTATAAAATAAATATCACAACAATGTCCCCGTATAAAATAAATATCACAAGAAGGAAGATGCAGATGGAAAACACAAAGGCTTGAAGACCCTTGAGGAGCAAAGCAGGGAGCAGCTGAGAAATCAGTTTGTGAAGGGAACCAAAGGGATTAAATCAAACTGGAGAGAAGACAAGGAAATGATCAATGACGGGGGGCTGGGACCAAACTCAGTCTGCGGTGTCCAAATGAAATATAGAGGAGATGATGGAAATGGGAATGAACTGTCCCAGACTCAGAGCTGAGATCTGAGGCCACGGGGATTGGGATGGGATTGATGGGATGGGATGGGATTGGGAATTCGGGGCTGAAATTTCTGACAAGAGTCCAGAGCTCCACTTTTGGGTTATTTCTCCACATAAATAACACCCTAATTGTCAGATAAGCTCA
>QVAJ01000289.1:569948-586392 GCA_003546035.1 Mixornis gularis | reverse complement strand
TCCCCAGGTGCCTGTGCCCAGTCACATCCCCGTCCTCCTCCTGCAGGACATTTTACCTTCAATTCAAACCCACAATTTCTCCTCTTGCTCCTGTTGTTTCCTATGGAACCATTCCATCCCTGCCCTCATTTTCTGCCCTTTCCTTCACTAAGTTCTTCCCTCTACTCCTTTTTCCCTTTCCTTACCCTTTAAATTAAAAACTTTGAGCTCTGGCAGCGCCTGAACACAACTTTATCCTGCTCCCAAAGGCTGCTCAAGTTCTTCCCTGCACCAGGCAATATTTCACCTTTCCTGTGAATTCGTCTTTAAAAGGACGTCACCTAAAAAGAAGATAAAGTTGTTTTCTTTAGCATTTGATATATGCAACAATCCTGCTCACCTCAGTGAAATAAAAATGCGTAATTGCCAGCCTGAAAGCCATAATTTGCATTAATATTCTGATTTTACAGCTCTCGTGCAGGCAGGGCTGGAGTGGTGGCCTCAGCSTTTGTGCCTCCTTTAGGTGAGCAGGGAGAAAAATTGCAGGTCCCAGCCACCCTCCCCCAGCAGAATGTCCCTGATTAGATTTGGGAACGGGCTTGGAATCGGCTTTATCAATGATCCCCATTTCCTGGRTAATGGAATTAATTTATTCATTAAAGTGTTATCTAATTATTGAGAAGAAATCTCCATCCCGAGTGTGAGATAACAGCAGCTCTGCTTCCCATCTTCCCCCTCAGCAGGACTTGTAACTGGCAATATTGGGTAGTGATTTTATTATTGCCATTATTCAATCCAGCCGAGCTTCTTTCTTTTTTTTTTTATCTTCTTTGTACTCTGTTTACACTTTTTAATGAGGTTTTAATCTTCCCTGACGTGTTTATTCAGGTTATTTATTTTACAAAAGCAAGGGGCCTTAAGTATAACTGAGGAAATCAATGTTTTGGATTTTTTTTTTTAACCTGGACCTGAATCTCTTTCTAATTCTCCTTTTCAAATACTCTTCAGTCTGAGGGGAAGAAAACACACAGGGTTGTGGGGAAGATTGGAGAAAAGGATGGGGATTTTTCACATTAATTCAAGTAGAACTCAAATTCTTAGGGAAGAATGGTGAATTCCGCAAATCCCCCTAAGAATAATTGATTGCAAAATATCAACTTGAGCCTTCAGAGATTTCAAATCAAAGTGCATTAAAGCATYAAAGCAAGGCAGACCTGGAGCTGGCAAACCAGCATTCCCTGAAATTCCCTGAAATTCCAGCAGGGCCGGGATCTTTCCCGTCTGTTCCTGCAGGGTTTGCACTTTGCTCCGGGCTGGGTCTGGGGGCTCAGCCTGGAAAAGCCGGCAGAGGACAAGGGTCGGGAATTGCCAGGGAATAACCTGGAGCTGGGTGTGGATTTGGCAGCTCTCAGSAATGATCTGCTGGGGCCGAAGGGGCTCAGGGAGGGGAGGAGGCCGAGCTGGGATTGAACACTCCAGAGATGCAGGTTTTGGGGTCGGATCAGATGTTTGTTGATTCTTATCTCTGTTACAGTCTCACAAGCTGTGAGCTCTAACCAGCAAAGTTAGATGAAATGCATTTATCCCTTTTTAGGTGAAATGCATTTATCCCTTTTTAGGTGAAATGCATTTATCCCTTTTTAGGTGAAATGCATTTATCAGGTCTCTGCTCCTGCCCAGGGAATTCCCCATCCCTGGAAGTGTCCAAGGCCAGGCTGGAGCAGCCCGGGATAGTGGAAAGCATCTCTGCCCCTTCCAACCCAAACCATTCCCTAATTCCCCGATTCTGTGCTCCAGACCTGCTCCAGCACCTCTGCAGGGAAGGGAGGGTGAAAATTGAGGATCTAAATCCCTTCCCCACACACCACCTCAGCAGGATTTCTGCCTTCAACGCTTGTCATGCTGAATTATCCCCCTYGAAGTTATTAAGACACTTCCCATTTAATTTTCGGAGCAGCAGAAGTATTTAAAGAACATTAATGGAGTCAGACTTAATTTACTCTTTTTCCTTTTTCTTTTTTTCCTGACTTGCAATCACTTTCCCCCCCTCCTCGTGCTTGTTAGTTATTATTTTGTAAATGAACRAACTTCATTTCATTTGGTTGCAGATTTAATTGTTCCTCATTGGAAATGTCAGCTTTCACAGCTCATTAATAAGGTGGAAAAAAATAAATAAAAGCCAGGGAAGGGATGGGGATGAGACATAAACTCGCCTGGCAAGGGAGGAGGAGCTTTAGTTAATGCAGAGTCCACCACGGGTTGGGAAATCCAAAAGGGTTTTGGTTTTTTTTGGAGGGTAATTCCCTGGATTGGTGGCTGCATCCTGCTGGATGGAACCACCTCGTTTAATTAACGATCCCTGTCATTAATAACTGTAATTAATGATCACCTTAATCATTCCTGTGCCTCAAATGCTTTGAGGAAAATAGATAAAAAACACACTCCGTGCTTTTTTTCATTCCCACCATTTAAGAAAGAAGAGAATCCCCAAAAATAATCCATGAACYCTGGATGACACAATCAAATCTAAACTTATTTATAAATTCAGCAACACTCCGACACTTCAAATCCATCACCGAGGGGATATATCCTGCAATCTGTCCTGAAAYTGGGATATTTCCTCTGGAAAATGCTTTTTAAGGCCAGTTTGGCTCATTTAGAATTTATAAACCCCTTGCCATGGAATGGTTTTGCCTCCGTGTTTTCGGGCTGCCTTCTGCTGCTCCCAAATGTTTAAATTAAAAAGTTCCAAACAGTTTTTAGGGGGAGGAAAACCAACCAAAAAAAGGCAAGTTTAATTTTTAAAAATGAGTAAACGGTGCCAAGAGAATTGCAGAAGAAAAAAAGAAATAGAGATAAACTTTYGTATATTTCTGCAGAGCCTCCAAAAAGAAAAGGCCGAAAGAAATCAGCTTTTGTCTGGGGGATTTATTACTCATCAAAAGAGGCCAGATTGGCTCCATTTGCCATTTTAGAAAGAAAAGGAAGATCTGCTGTGTTTTCCATGCRCACAAAGATATTAAAAGCTGGACTGAAACCATGGAAAATATCCCCACTCCAAGGCTTGCAGATGGAAAAATCCCTTTTTAAGAGAAAATATTTGATTTTTAAAGGTCCCAGCTGAGCAGGACCAGCAGGTTTGGTGTCAGTAATGGGCACCCACTCCCAGAGATGCAAATCAGCCACTGCTTCCTTCAAAAAGGAAACAAAACAAAAATAAAAAAGACCCAGAGCAGCCCCAGGAGGTTTTTTCCCTCAGTTTCTCCAAGGACACAGCACTGGGATAATCTTCCCTAAGAGGGGATTGATGGCTCTTAAAGCAGGGTTTCAAAAACCACTTTCAGATTTTTAAAAAAACTACAATATAAATGCAAAATATTTCTATAATAAACACTCAACTGTACAAACTATAATAATCTTCTTCATTTTTTTTTTCCCTTCAGAAGCAGCAAAGGCAAACATAATGCACACACTTATCAAGGTGAAATTATCCCRTCTTGGAGAGGCTGTGAAGGGAAAATTCTAAGGTGGTATTTTCTTGGATGAAAGCTCCCATGCAAGTGTAAATTATTATCATTAAAATAATGAATTCTCTGCCCGGTTTAAGCTTTGCAGCTCACTCTGGAATTGAAAAACGCTCCGTGCTCAGTGAAACTCTGGGGTGTAATGTCAATTCTCCACGGCTGGATTGTACCCAGACAAAGCTCCACTCCGAGGGGCTGGGAGGGAGCACCAGGACCTGCTGCTTCCCGCTGGAATTCCTGGAAAACGGGAAGTGTTGGATGTYAGGAAGTGTTTCCACACCAGCCCCAGCTCAAATCTGGGCCAGGCAGAGCTGAGCTCTCCCATGTTCCGGACCAGACACTTTTTTTGGGGGGATTTCAGAGAATTCCCAGGAGAAATGGTTTTGTAACTGTAACTTTGTTATTCATTCCTTTCCCCAGGAGGGACTTGTTCTTGATGTCCCTCTGCTCTGAGCAATGTGAGTGAAGAGGTTTGTCTTTGTGTCACCAATCCAACTGGTCTGTGTGAAATAGTATCAAAGGGAGACACATCCCAGAAATCAAGGAGTCATTTCCAGCCTCCTGGATCTCGGGATCTGTGTCCTTGTGGTGTCAAACAGCATCAAAAGGCCGATTCTTTTCCCTGGGAAAAGAATTTCGGAAAACCAAAACACCTGAGGCACGGAACCCGGGCTACAGGACGGGGCACAAAAGCTGCACCAGCTCAGGGCARAGTGAGCACCGGCGTTTTCCAGGGATAGAAATTCCCCTGGGAGTCAAGATGATTCCTACCAAAACAGGCACGGAACCAGGGCCACAGCCTTGGGCAAGCCAAGGGGCTCCGGGCCAGCAGGACAGAAATTTCTGTGCCCCGTGAGCAGCAGATGATGCTCAGGGTTGGTGTGGGCACAATTCCCCGGCCGATGTGTGGGGAACATCCCATCGGGATTCCCGGCACATCCATCTCATCTGCATACAGCAGCAGAGCTGCCCGCCAGGGGAAAAGAAGCAGCAGTTATTTCCTTTTTTCTAAATGCTTTTTTTTTTCTCCTTATCGGCTGTAAAACGTGGCAATAATAAAAAATAATAATCTCGGGGAAGAGGAGGAGGACTGGAGTGGCAGAAGGCGCTTGTCAAGGAGAAAAATAATTGTTAGCCGGAGCTGATTAAACAGCAGGCTGAGGAGTCATCCAGGAGAKGTTCATCCCGGCATCCCGGCCCTGTCAGGAATGGTTAATTTACCCCGGATCCCGTTCCTGAAGGAGCTGGTGCCGCTCTCCCCCCCAGCCACACTAATTGTTTATTAACATACAAAAGAATCGATGACCTTTAAAGCAGCTTTTTGTCCCCGGCAGGCGGAGGAAATGAGCCCCGGCACAGGGAACGTGCCCGGGCTCCTTTTTATTTTTAGGAAAGTAACCTTTTGAGCGAAGAACTCTTCATCAATAGCGTTCTCACACTCTATATTTAATAATCATGGGATTGAGCAGAAACGTGTTATTTGCTGCTTCGTTTAGGATTCAGAATTTCCCCCAAAGAATTGAGGCTATTTTGAGTGTTCAGTCGTAGCTGTGCAAATGGAAGAATTTGGGGAAATTAAAAGTATATAAAAAAAGGTTTGAGGTGTTTCCTATCAAGCTCCAGAACCACACATTGAGGTGTAACCTTTTAGGAGGGTGAATGGAACAAAATCACAGGGTTTTTCCTGGGTTTTCCATCACTCCCACTCTGAGAATTGTAATTTATTTGGGAGCTTGACTCTCACTTTTCAAAGCCATTTCAAAAYTTGGGATATTTATTGCCTTTCCCAATGGATTTGTTTCCTAAATGTCAGAGGCACAGAGCMGTTGTGGGTTGGAAGAGGAACCCAAATCCTCCTCTGGAAATTCCTCCATCCAAAGCCCAGCTGGGACAGCCATACCCTCGTCCAGGAGATGTTGAGTATTCCTCATTTCTCTGGGAAATGTATTCCAGGGTTCAGCCTCTCTCGGAACAGAGAACTTTTAATGATGTTCAATAATTAACAAAATTATTTCCTGTCTTTCAATCCTCACCCTGTGGCTGGGAATGACTCAGGCGAGCCTGGATCCACAATTCCAGCTCCCTCCCATCGGGGATCAGGGTGATAAAAGCACCCCTGTGCAGCCCTGGTTTGTGCCTGAGGTGGTTTRGKTTTCTGAAATTCCTTTYCCAGGGAGTTTTCTGTAAACAGGAGAAATGTTTTTGKAACTGKAACTTTGTTWTTCATTCCTTTTCCCGGGAGGGACTTCTTCTTGATGTCCCTSTGCTCTGACCAAGGTGAGTGGTGAAATTTTTGGTCAGACCAGAAACCAGGACCACACCTTTACCTTTCTCCTCTCGTGGCTGAAGGGGCCCAGCTGCCTCCAGAGACCTTCCCTGAGGAACAAACTTCCCACAGAAACTCTTGGGTGCCTCTCTCAGCCACCAGAGTGATGATGTGRCTTTATTCCATTTATTSCATTTATTCCATGAGAGGAGGCTTGGTTAAAGGTACCCACCACGGGGACAATTTTCAGGACCTCTCYGAGCCTGGGCAATCTGTTTAGTGGGGAAGAGTTTTAGTCCATTAAGCCGCTGAGCCAATTCATGAGAATGTTATTTAGTGTAAATTTTCATTGGGATGAATAGCAGAGAGCTTGATCTCTAACATCTGTAATTGAATTAGCAACCTCTTTGTTTCCCTATTCCCTTTATGGCCGGGCCACGGATGCATTTTGTGAACGTTCAGAATTGCAGCAGTCCAGCCATTACTCGGGAAAAGTGCCACATAATGCCCTTCTGCAAGTGGATTTTTATTTCACTTAACTTTCCTCCCCTTCCCAGGGAAGGGATGTTTTGCCTTTCGCTGCTGTTATCCACCAGCTCCTCTTTAAAGCTATTTTTTTTTTTCCCCAACTAAATTTGATTAGATCCCATAGATCTTCTTTGCATGGCTGGTGCAGTTTGACCCCTACAAGCCCGGAGCCAGAGCTTCAGGATTCATTTGTTTTCCCATTATTTTTCTGCACAGGAATAGTAATGGGAGATTAGGAAAGAAAAATATAAGAGACTAATTTAACAAGGGAYTTAAACACCTGCTTAATTACATCTCTGCTGAGGGCAGCACTGATTCAAGTGCTTAATTGGGTGTTGTTATTTGAAAATATGGAAGAATTGCATGGCAAGAGGTTTGTAAAAGTGCTGGAATGTGGAACAACATCCCCCATTTATTATAATGCTCAGCATTAAACCAAAATGCTGMATTTTTGGGTTTAACCAGTGGAGCCTCAAGCTGGCTTAAGGCTCACTGAGGAAAATGGGCGAGTGAAGAGGATTTTCTGCTTTTAACAACATAAAGATGCTCCTCTAGAGCCTCACTTCAATCTCCAAAACATAATCTGAGCATTAAAAGCCTGAATTCTCCTGGGGTTTGGGCCCATTGAAAGTCCCTCCACCAGGAGCAGCTGGGCAGAGGAGAGACTGTGAAATGTTACTGCCCTTGGACAAATCGGGGCAGAAAAGGTGAATTTTGGGATCAGCCGAAGCTTCGAGTTGATCTTGGAGGTCTTTTCCGACCCCAAAGATTCAGCAGAGTTTAAGTTCGAGGAAGGGAATGCAAGTGCTAAAACACACCCAAGTTTACCCCAGAACAGTCAGGGCTTGTCCTCTGTCCCTAAAATCCACCAGCTCTGTCTTTGGGGGAGCCCTTTGAGCTCCACGGGCAGCACCCAGCCCTGAGCACCCCAGAAATGGGATCCCTGCCCTTACACTGCTGAGGGCCTGGAAAAAGATTTCCCTGCAAAATTTCYGGCTGAATTTGAGCCCAGCAAACCCCAAACCCAAAGATCCCCACGTGTTTACAGGGCCACGTGATTATACGGAAATAGAGCAAAAGGAACTATAATTATATTTATAAATATAGTTATAAATCATTATATTTATAAATAAAATAAATATTTCTATTTCTATTTCTATTTCTATTTCTATTTCTATTTCTATTTCTATTTCTATTTCTATGTCTATGTCTATGTCTATGTCTATGTCTATGTCTATGTCTATGTCTATGTCTATTTATATTTATATTTATATTTATATTTATATTTATATTTATATTTATATTTCTTTATAGAAAAAAGGAATTATTTGCTTCTCTTGGGAAAACCAAACAAGTGACAGGTGCCCAGTGCTGGACAACAAAACCCTGGCAGGGAATCCCCCCCTCCTAAAGAGAATTCACTAAAACATTTGGATTTTATTTTTTTTTCCTCCCCCTTGGGGACATTCCCAGTGAACTCTGGCTGAGCTGAGTCCCCCTGTCCCCCTCCCGTGGGGTGTCACTCCTCGGGCTCCTGCCAAGGCCCCGGGCTGGGATCAGCTGGAAAAGGCAGCCAGGGCGGAGTGCCCGGCCAAGGGAGGATTGGCTCCACGGCCAGTTCCTGCAGGGCACAATTATTTGCCACCAAATGAAGGACAGGGATACGTCCCCCACTCCAGACACTTCCCCACCCACTTCGTTTATTCTCCCTCATTTCACAGCGTCAGGAATTGAGGGGGAAAAAGGAGCAGTTTGCCAACAAAAAGCCAAAACCCAACCCTGCAGTGGAAGAGCCTTTCCTGAAGTTGGGGCTGTTTAATATTCATGCAGAAAAGGCTGGATATTCATGGAATCAYCCTGATTATCCTCAATATGATGTTGCTAAAAGCTAATCTCTGTCGGGCAGAATTGTTTAAAGTAACAGCAATGGCTCTGCAAGCCACAACAATTTCTTAAGCTCGTAAACATTGGAGCTCCTTGGGCTGCTTGGGGGTGGAATCTGAGATTTTGGGATTTAATGTTCCCAGTGGGAATTAAAAGCAATACAAACAAGAACCTTACCAAGTGACTGGGCTGTTGCTGCAGGGGAAAAAAATAAAAGGACTTTTGTACAGGAAAGTTTAATACAAAGCAGTTTAATACAGCAAAAAAAAATGAAATGACAGCGAACTCCATGGCTGTGGACAGAAGAGATGAAATCAGGCTGCAGCAATAACTCACCACAGTGGGTGATTACAGYGAAGGTGGGCTCCAAAAAAAGCCTGGAAATTGCACTGAAGGAAAAARAAATGCACATTTTGGCCGTGGTGTGTGGTGTGAACAGCTGGCCACGACCACAATGCCAGGTTTAATGCCTTTGAACGTCTCCCCACAACACTCCAGGGACTCTGTCCCCAATCAGTTGGGCTGGGGAGCATCAGCTCAGGGCTTGCCCTGTCCCCTTAAATAAATGACCCCACAGGACAATGGGGAAATTATTCCCCAGGGGGAAATCCTGCAGGGAAGGGATGGATGCTCTGTGGTGGGAAATCCTGTAGGGAAGGATGGATGCTCTGGGGTGGGAAATCCTGCAGGGAAGGGCTGATGCCCTGTGGTGGGAAAAGGGAAGGGCTGATGCTCTGGGGTGGGCAATCCCGTCCTCCAGAGGAAGAACTGGCACGAGGAATGATCAAAGCACGGGACTGGGGGTGAATTTGTTGGGCACTTCAACTCCCAGAGCATCTGGCAGCTTAAAGGATGGCCAGGAAAGGAGGAAAACAACTGCATTTCCATGGGGAGAATCCTGGAATGGTTTGGGTTGGAAAGGACCTTAAAATTCATGTGATTCCCACCCCTGCCATGGGCAGGGACACCTCCTACTGTCCCAGGGTGCTCCAACCTGGCCTTGGACACTTCCAGGGATCCAGGAGCAGCCACAGCTCCTCTGGGAATTCCATCCCGGTCCTTCACCATCCTCACAGCCAGGAATTCCTTCCATATATACATTTATATGATACACAGGAGTGTGCCCAGGTGGAAGTTTGGTTTTGYGTGATCACACTGGGGAAAAAAACCTGGAAAATTGATGCCAATGGCATAAAAAATCAGSCCTTTCAAAGGAAGTCTGCACTGTCCATAACTGGAAATCCAGGGCTGGTAGAAAGGCTTTGGGAAGAGAAGAGGCAGGAGGGTTAAGAGGAATTGTTYACCCATTGTTAGAGCTTCTCTCCACATCCAAGTTATCTTAATTAAACGGGGTCAGCTCCTGCCAAATGCCAAGGGTGTTAAAGCAAAGATTTGCACAGAGTGGAGCAAAAGTTGCCAGGATAAAATAAATCCAACAGTTCTCCAAGGAGGCTGCCAGATCCCAGGCTGGACAGGGAAATTCAGTGAGCAGGGCTGGGAAATTCAGGGGAACACTTGGAAAGGCGGAATCCACACAGCCCCTCCCTCCTGGGTCTCTTTTCCTCTCCCACAGCCAGACAAATCCAAGGAGAGAACATTTCCTGGTCACATCCAATCAAAGAATTCAGACTTGCTCCAGCAGCACACGAAGTTTTCTCAAGTTTTCTCCTGGAATTTCAGCATTTTTCGTGGCACGAATGTCTCCACCCCGAGCCAGAGCAATTCCATGATTCCAACTGCTCTGTGAGACAGGAACGGCGAAAACCTTCCAAGCCCCTTCCATAGATCATTAACATGCTTCCCTAAATTGCCCGACTTTGTGCTCAATAATCCAAGAAAACACAGATATTCTTTTCCATCAATTTTTCTGAGGGAAATTGCCCCGAGGCTTCCTCGTTTCCTTTTCTGTGCAGCAGATTTTTATTGTGCTCTACAGAGGTTACGGCGTCTTCTCACTCCGTGATTTACACAGACAAATTCCTCTTGTCTCGCTGCATTTTGCTGAGCGAAGGGAGGGGGGGACTGACAAGAAAATCAGATTTTGCAGGTCTGGAGCAGCTGTTTTTGGRCTGTGTGACATCAGTGGAATCCTTGGAGCCCATTTCTGCTCCGTTTGGGCTCTTCCACACTCCCTGTTGGACGAGGGAAGGGGGGCACAGCAGCTGGAGTGATGTGGTTTAGGGCTAAAATATTGAATAGCCCATATAGAATTGTGAGATCCTGGAATGGGTTGGGTGGGAAAGGACCTAAACCCCACCCAGTGCCACCCCTGCCATGGCAGGGACACCTCCCACTGTCCCTGGGTGCTCCAGCCTGGCCTTGGGCACTKCCAGAGATCCAGGGGCAGCCACAGCTCCTCTGGGAATTCCATCCCAGCCCCTCCCCACCCTCACAGGGACAAATTTCTCCCCAGTATCCCACCTAAACTTGTCCTTCCTAAACTGAGACCCCCAGAGCTGGACACAGCACTCAATGTCCACCCTAAACTGGACACAGCACTCAATGTCCACCCTAAACTGGACACAGCACTCAATGTCCATCCTAAACTGAGGGGACAGAACTGGACATAGCACTCCATGTCCATCCTGAACTGAGGGCCCAGAGCTGACCTGACACTCGAGGTGAGACCTCCCCAGACAATTTGCAGAGATGACAATGAGGAGCCTGGGCTGGAAAAAGCCAATCTGTGCAGCAGGTGACTCGTGGCTGCCCCGGGGCCCGTTTGAATTCCAGTGGCAATGAGTGAGGAGAAGCCGAGGGGGCTCAGCTGTCACATCCCACCAGCTGCACGCCCYGCCCGAGGCTCCGGGCTCCGTTTGTTGTTGTTGATTGCTCGATTCATGTTAATTCATTCCACTGTACCAGAGCCTCGCCGGGGCTCATCTGTTATTATTAATATTAATAAGCCCCAGCGTTTCCATCCAAAGGGCTCGTGGCACTTTACAAACATTAATTAAGGTTCACAACACCCCCGGGGCGGGGGAAAGAAACTTGGGAGATCTCTTGGAAAGGTCACAGAGGGTTTGGTTTGAAAAAGCATTTTTGGGGGGATTCAAAGTGCTGAGGAATGGGGGCCACGAGCTCAAGTGGCCTTGTCATCACAGATGCTCATCCCAGAGAGGTGACACAGCGTGGCTGTGCCTGTGCTCCCAGGGAAAAAGATGGATTTGGGGATAGGATTGGCTTACAGCACCTGCTGGAAGGACRGGCTCACAAATTACCAGGGGAAACACACAAGCAGAGACTGATGAGTGCCTGGCACTGCTCCTTTAAACCACGGGCTCCAAGTGCTCCATAAATTCCACAGGAGCCTGCAGTTCCTCAGGTTTCAGGGAACATGGAATGGTTTCAAACCCAGAGTGAGGAGGTTTGGAGTAGATGACGAGAAAAAATCCTCCCTGGGAGGGCGGGGAGGGGCTGGGATGGAATTCCCAGAGGAGCTGTGGCTGCCCCTGGATCCCTGGAAGTGCCCAAGGCCAGGCTGGATGGGGCTTGGAGCACCCTGGGACATGGAAGTGAGGCCTTCAGTTTTAATTTCGTGTATTTCATGTTCTGTGGTGCCCAGGGGTGCAGCTCTGAGCTCACAGTCAGTGTCACTCAGCTCTGCACACAGCAGGGACACAAAACAAATCCTTCTCCTGCCCCACACCAAGGACAACTTTCAGCCCCAAAAGCACAAACAAGGGTGGGCTGGAGGGAGGGACAAGAAGGATGGGACCTCACAGCCTGGAGCTGGAATTGGACAATTAAACCCCAACATGCAAATGGACCAAAACTTATCAAAGTGCGAGACCTGGTGACTGGCCAGCCATTTTGTGCCCATTTTATGTCCATTTTATGTCCATTTTGGGTTCATTTTGTGACCATTTTGGGTCCACCTTGGGTGTAGCCATGTGGGCCTGATATTTCTGGGTCTGAGACATTTTACCCTGCCAGCAGCTGCTAACCTTTTCCCAAGGAAAAATTCCCCAAGAAAGTTTCTTCTCAAAACAATCCTGGCAAACAACTCTCCTCTCTCAGAACAATCTTTCTCCAGGTGGTGTTTTGGTGTTTCTCTGGTTTAACCCATGGGGTCAGAGAGGTGTCGTTCCTATTCCCCAACCATGTTCAGTCTGGGTGGGAACACCTGATAAAAGGCAGTGAGAATTAGACAATAAAGCCTTTTTTCTGTGCTCTTTGCCTTCTGAAATATTTGGAGTCTCTCATCTTTCTTTCRTGTCCTACAAGGACACTCCTGGGTTTCTCCCCCAGAGCCAACAGCCCCTCTCTGCTCTCCCCTGCAGCATTTCAGGGAAGGAGATTTTGCTGTGATGGGAAAAGCTCCAATGCCAGGGCCATGGGCAGAGATAAAAGTGAGCTAAGAGCACACTGAGTGCCACAGGATCCATTAGGGGAGGGAACACTGAATGACTGCAAATAACTTTTTAATATTTCCTTATTCCAGGAAAAACTCTCCGATGTCTAAAATGTGAGACATCACATGGGCCGGTGAATTAAGAGGAGAATCTGGGAAAGATGCAGCAGTGAACTRTAGATTTCTGAGAGCAACATTAGCTGTAAGAATAAAACCCCTAAATGAGATTATTTTTCAATGATCCAGCAGAACCTGCCTTGAAAAGCAGGCTGCACTGCCTCCARTGAAATCCCTGTTTATCTGTTTGAGGATCTGTTTGACCCCCTGTAATTTTTATATTTGTGGGATGTTTTCTGAACAGGCAGAGGGCTCAGCATATGCTGCTAAATTTAGGTTGGATTTTAGGGAAAGGTTCTTCCCCCAGAGGGTGCTGGGCCCTGCCCAGGCTCCCCAGGGAATGGGCACAGCCCCAGAGCTCCAGGAGKGTTTAGGGTTTTGGGATATCTGTGCAGGGCCAGGGGTGGGATGGATGATCCCTGTGTGTCCCCCATCCATTTCAGGATAATTCCATGATTCTGTGATTCTACTGTTAAGGACTCCGAGAACTTTATGGGCTTGCAAAGCATTTTTCTTAACATTTAACATGGCAAATTTCTCATCCATCTGAAGGACACAGCCCTCATTCTCTTTGTGAGGAGAGGAACCAGAGAACCTGGAGGGGGTCTGTGAGCYCCCAGGGTGGGAATCTGGCCTTCCCTGTATTTTTATTCCTTTGAAAATCATATTTCTTTRAATGTATTGCAGAAGTGGTTGTGCAGGAGTGGTTTGGTCTCTCTTTAGTGGCTGGTTTGTGGTTTTGGGGATAAGCACGGGACCACCCCAACTCTCCATGTTAGAAATGACAAATACAGTTATTGGCTTTCACATTTCTGTCTCGTTATTGATCACAAAGATTCTGATAGAGTACAGTTGGTAATTCCTTTGAACTCCTTTTTGGTGTAGTACAATCTGTCAGTKTATGTATGCACCATATAGCTAATATATAAAWATAGTATATAAACATTATTACATATTATGGAATATATTATAAATTAATGTAAACATGTATTACAGCTTAGGCCTTAGTGTAATATTAAAATAGTAACAGTGTCATGTTAAAATCCTTTTGTTWGTGTAACTAACTCAGATAATGGTGATCTGAGTCTAAACCTCGGGTTGAGTGAGTGCCCAACCCTTCCTTCAGCACAGGTTGATTTTTGAGGAGCTGAAACTGTCCCTTGCTGACCCCTCGAGTTTCTCCTCCTGTCTTTTAGCCTGGCTGTCAATTTTCCAGTCGTTCCATTTGGAGGGGTGAGAAAGAGCAGGGCTCTGCTCAGCGCTTCTGGGGCTGGTGTGGGTATTTCTCACTTCAAAGGACACTCTGGGAAATGAAGGAAAAATTTAAGTAATTTTCTTAACCTCCCGACTTCCCAGAAGGCGGGAATGGCAGTCCCGTATTTTTGTCATCAGGATGATAGCAGCAATCTGCAGACCTGTGTGAGGCCACCAACATTTACCTGGCGGGTTTTCTGTAAGTCACAGCCAAAGAAAGATAAGCCCGGAGGAAAATCCATTTCCCTGATGGTGTTTCTGTGCAGAGAAAACAAAACAGGAGCCGAGTGCTTAAACCCATCTCAAAAATGGGGCAAAACCTGAGCCTTGTGTTGTGCTTCTCAAAAGCCACAGCAGAGGCTGAGCACAGCCAAGGTGATGCAATCTTTTACTGACGCTTCTGAATTTCTTTCCACAGGTTTTGAGGTGAGTTTTGGGTTTTCAGCAAGATCCTGCAGGTTTTGAGGTACAGGAAGAGGACGATTAGGGGTTTGTTTCACATTTCTGAGCTCCAGGTCGAGCACCACTAAAGCTGCACCTTGCACTGACTCCTCTGTTGCCAGCCTGGGGTGATCCCAGTGCTGGAAAACAAACCAGATAAAATATTTCCCTGTAACTTTAGTCAAGGGGTTTTGTTTGCCTTTGCCCTGGGAAAAAGAATTTTAAGTTTCTTTTCAGGGCATTGTTCCACCAGGTGGGGTCTGGTGAACTCCACACACCAACAGACTGGGAACAGTCCAAAAAATAAAGGACCATCAGTGGCCATTAATGGAACACCAGTGGCCATCGATGGACATCCAGCCCAGACTGTGCCTCGGGCAGAGCTGGAGACTTCTCCTCTGGAAAAGACTGATMAGAACACCAAGGGGTGAAGATCTAATCAACATCTGCTGCACCAGATGTTTSTACAAACATGGAATATTTCATTTTACCAGAGGAACGGGGTTTGGGACAAGCAGCAGGAAAGGGATGGAGCTGGGCTGGGCTGCAGAGCTCCTTTGGGGTGCCCTGGAAATATCCACGAAGCACAGAAAGACACCCTGAGCAATCTCCTGCTTCTGAGGAGGGATTTCAAGAGGTCTTAGGAACAGAAGGAGGTTTGAGCCACCTGCACAGTGAATAAAACATCTGGATCATTCTGGAAAGGACAGAGGAGCCTCTGGTTACAGGAAGGCGATGGGAGAAACAAAAGTTCAGCYCCCAGTTTTTGCTGCCTGGGAAAAGCCAATCTCTCTGTAATTTCTGTGATTATCCCTGGCAGGTTCTCTGCCCTCAGTCCTGCACAGACAGGGGTTGATGTGCACGAGCTACAGGCCTGTCCCAAATCCTGGGTGGGACTCGTCTCCTTCTCTTCCAAGGCCGGGTTACAAAATCCAGGTGGGAGAAAAAAGGGAACAGAGAAAATCCAAATAAWGTATTGGGATATGAAAAGGGCTCGTGGACAAACCCAGCCAAGTTTGTCATATTCACATTCAGGCTGGGCTTGGGGCTGAAAAGGAGTGGAAAGGACAAAACCAAAGGGACGCCCAGTTKGGTTTAGGATTATTGATGGAATTATTGCACATTTTGCATCCTGTTGTTCTTCTGACCAAGTCCTGGTGGCTGCACCAGGATTTATTCCCAGTGACAATCCCGAGCTGCTTCCCTGCCTTCTTCTCTCCTTTGAAAAAGGTAATAAAGGAGTCAGATGATCAATTTTGCAATTTGCAGTTGCCAAGCAGCTTTGAAGCAATTTAGTGATTTGGGTACTTATTTCCTGCCTGTCCTGATGGCAGGAGATGATATAAGGATATTGAGCCTTAACAGTCTATTCATTCCCCTGATAAAACTCAGGGAAYGGGAATCAAAAGTATCCTTTTTTTTTAATACATATAATGTTAATTTTGGTTTTACAAGAGCTTGTTGTGCATTGTCTTCACATTCATTTATGAAAGCTCTGAAAAATAAAAGCGCAGTTTGAAAAGTACCACACACCTTCCACCGTGCAGATCTGACAAACCCGTTCAGCTGGACATCCGGGAGGTCTGAGATGCATTAATTAAAACGGTGAAGTTAATGAACACAAAAGGAGCCTGAGCATCGCCATCAGCAGCCAAGTGGCTCCTGTTCACTGCAGTCTAATCCTCCTCCAGGGATTAATGTCAACAATGGAATTCAAATTCACTAAACACCTTATCAGATTGGCATTTACACCCCGCTATTAAACGTTTATCAGGACGCCAAAAGCCTGGATTTCAGTTCCTTTCATCCTCACATCTCCAATTATTTGGGCAAAGAGCTCCRGCAGATCATTCCCTTCCTGGCTGGGTGCCCGGGAAGGGTCCGGGAGCACTCAGGGAAGGGATTTGGGTACAGCCCCCTCCCCACAGCCCCTCCTGCCGTTCATCTGCCGGGATTCGGCATCCTGGGGTAGATTTGGTTTGGATATTGGGAGGAAATTCCTCCCTGTGAGGGTGGGCAGGGGCTGGGATGGAATTCCCAGAGGAGCTGTGGCTGCCCCTGGATTCCTGGCAGTGCCCAAGGCCAGGCTGGAGCACC
>QVAJ01000289.1:554650-567932 GCA_003546035.1 Mixornis gularis | reverse complement strand
CAGTGGCTCCTTCCTCTGAATCCAGATTTTAGGCTGGCCCGAACTCCTCCTGTTAAACCCCATTCCCACTCAGGATTTTCCTGACAGGCACAAAAATCTGCAGCTCCAGCTGGTGCAGTGTCCATTTCCTCTGCTCACATTCCCTGTGATCCTTTCCTGRTGGGCTTGTAATGTATTAAAGAAACAATTCCAACTCTCCATAAAAAAAGGAGCAAGTTTCTCCTGAGTTAAGAGCACATTATTTCATGAGCCAAAAATGAGAGACAATTTAATCTCCCCAAATTAGCATAACTTCCCTATTATTCCAGAGACTGCTTGATTAAATTAGCCCGTACCGCTTTAAAAGGGATGAGGGATGAATTGGAAAGGAAGAGAGGTAAAAATTGRAATCCAAAGAATAAAAACCTCACGGGGACAGACAAAAGTGAAAACACACGGCATTGCCAGTACCAACCAACAGCACGAAATCCCACAGAGCAGAGGGGGAGTCAGGCAGGGGGCACAGGGCCCTGACCCCCTGACCCTGGGCTCAGCTGCTGCTGCKGGGGGGACTCTTCTGTCCTCAGGGATCCCCGAGAACTGCAGTGACTGGGTCAGTGGTGGGACCTGCTGGTCCTGGGTGATTCCACCACCCCATTTCCAGTTTATTCTGAAAATAAAAGGTCCGGTAATTTTTGCTGATGTGTTCGTTACTGCAGGGGTTTAATTGGGCAGAACTGTCAGTGGCCATTGAATGGCTCCAGCCTGCAGTTCCTCACTGTGTGTTTAGAGCTTCCCAGACGGTGCCAGAGTGCCTGGAAACCTGGATTTTATCCCGTGGTAATGAGTTCAAACACCCAACAAGCAAATCTTGTGTAATTGGTGCCTCTATAGGCTGCAATCTTATCTTTGTATATTTTCCAGTTTTTGTGGGTTTTTTTTTTTCTTACTCTTCACTGAGGGAAGTGATGGGAGCCTGTAATTAGAGCTGCAGTGAACCAGGGGAGATCTGTAAGGCTGGAAAATATTTTCCTTTTGGGATGCTTCATCCTTTGGCTGGACACCAAACCTCAGCTGCCTGGGGGTCAGCAGGGGGATTTCACCTCAAAAGTTCTGTGAAAATGAACAACCAACTTAAACCCAGAGAGTTAAAAGGATGGGCCACTTGAATCCATAAATAGTTTGGGATTCTGGTGTAAAAAAAATCGTCCCAAGTCTTTTCCAGCCTTGTTAGTTTGGAAAATAACACATGAAATATCAATTCTGTCTCACTCATTATTTTGGGGGCAATGGAACGACCGAACACAGGTCAGGCTGCAGCATCAGAGCTTGCTCGAGCACAGACAGGCACAAACMTTCCCAAAAAACCCATCCCAGGGTTTAAGGAGCAGCATCAGATGCAGCAGGGGTGAGGGCAAAGCTCATCCCTGATAAATTCAAATTTGAGTCTGACACCTTCACCCTGGATAGGAACCAAGTGGTGCCAACGCCTCTGCTCACACTGCACAGGTTTGTTTATTTTCTTCCTTTTTAACAACACTGCTTTTTATTATAAGCCACTGCACAAGGAAATACATCACGAGTGCAGGAATCGACTTTGTGCTGGAGGAGGAAAAAGAACAAAAAGGGGGAGACACAAGCAAAGATCTGTAAAAGAAAATAAACCCAGTGAATAAATCACCACAAACCCAGGGTGGGAGAGGCTGCACTTCGTAAAATCTGACACTGTCACCTCCAGTCTGCAAATGGGAGATAAAAATCCCCAAAACCCTGGATGCTGAATTTGCCCTTTACACCGAGTTTGAAAATTATAACATCATCAAATCAGAATAAATCAGTCAATTCAGTCCCTGGGACTGCGTTAGGGGTTGTCCATTAGACACTGAGGATCTGGGAGCTGAATTTGTCTTTCATTTAGAGCCTGGACATTTTGACTTCCCACATTTGGAATGAATCAGACACTCCTGGTCCCTCACCCTGCAGAATTTCTGTTCTGTGGATCCCACATTAGATTCTCACCCTGAGATAAGATTTATTCCTCCAGGAGCAGGGGGTTTTTGTGTGTGTGCTCTTCATTATTCTGCACAAGGAGCTTGGAAAAGGCAGCAGGACTGGCTTTGTCCCTGGGATTTCTGCCTCCAGCCAGAGCAACAAAGAGCAAAGGGGAAAAAAAATCCAGTCCTTGACCCTCAGTCAAATTGGAAAAATATTTTTAGCAAATCCTGAAAAGTGCAGAAAGCAGGARGGGGAGGAAGGGATGAGCACCAAAAGCAGGTTTCAGACATGGCTGGAGGGAATGGCAAACACCCGGGGGAAATGCATCATTTGCATCAATTATGGCCATTTTTGTATGAAGAAGTTTCTTTCTTTTTCTGCCTCTCTGGGGTTTTAGTGGTTTTGTTTGTACTGCAAAGACCGAACAGCTGAACTCAGCTGGCACTTCCAGGTCTTCCCAAAAGCTGTGTCAGAGGAAGGAAATAAATCAAATTCTCATCTAGAGGGATTTGTTTAATAAAAATCAATAATATTTAATATCCAGCTAAACCTGCTGCCATGAAGTGGCACCACCACCTCCAGATCTTGGTGTTTTCTTYTATTTTTCTATTTACAATATATTTCTGTAGCTTGAAAGTTGCTTTTGCAGCAGTGAAGGAGTTTATTTATGTGTAATTCCAMGTTCTTGGGCAGGTTTGAGTGGAAATCTGGGATTAATGAGACCCTGGGGGACCAGGGGCTGGAGAATTCCACTCTTTATTCCCAGGTCATTTCCAGTAAAACCTTAAAGGTTCAGCCAGAGCTCCTGGAATTGAAGCCAAATGCTTGAAAACACAAGTGTGGGGTTTTTTTAAGAGTAAATTCAAATTGATTTCTGACTTTTTTCCTGAAAAAAGGCTGGTTGGGCAGGGCTTGGAGCAGCCTGGGATGGGGGAACCGGGTGGGCTTTAAGGTCCCTTCCAACCCAGCCCATTGCAGGATTCTGTGACTCTGAAATGTAAATTATCATTTAAACCCATCCTTCACCTTTTATTTGCAAAGCCAGCCTTGAAAAGGGAAAAAATATTTTCACTGAACGCATTCCAAATTTCTGATTTTTCCTTTCTGATTTGCCAAGAACCAAACCCAGATTTTGACAGGTCTTGTTTGCTCAGATCCGAGGGAGCCCCTTYTCCTATTGCAGACCCTTCATTAAACTGCTCAAACGCCTTCAAAGGTGTCCTGTGGATTTTGTTTTTGGTTTTCAAAGGCAGCAAAAAGGGCTCCAGGGGCAGGAAAATCCTCGCCCTGTGCTGAAGGAGTTACTGCAGGGGTGGCACAGAGAAAAACCTTCCAGAGCTGCAGAACTGCGGGATTGAGGCAGAAAATAAAACGAAGCAAGGACCTTTACTGATCAAAGCCCTCATTGGARTGGAAGCATCTGGAGATTACTTTCAGCTTCTGGAAATTCCTGACAATAAACAAAATACCCAAACTGTGCCTCTGAAGCCACCACAGAACCGTTCATGGGGGGTTTTATGCATCAAGGCGAGAGAGAGAGAAATAAATTTTTGTAAAAAGGCAGAAAAGAAAGAAAAAAAAAGGGGTGAAATATTACCAGCAGGTCCTTGGAGGAATTTCAGCCYGCAGGATGCTGTGGCTGCCATGAATAAAGGAGGAGACAAGGTCTGAGACAAGGTTTCAAAAGCAGGAGGAAGAGAAAGTGGAAGAGCCGAGATTTATTGGACTCATCCCAACAGCAAGAGGGGCTCTGTTTGCCAAGGTTAGCTGACACCAGCACAAAAATGGAACGGCCATAAATTTGTCTCCAACRAGATCTATTGTCACTTGGAGATGATGAAACCTGGTTTATCATCTGACTTTTAGAATATCCACACGCAGAGCAGGACGTGCTGCTAACAGATGGAATAACACCGGCTCCAAAGTTTGGGCAGGATGCACAGAGCTGGTGAGGATTGAAGTGGAAATAAAGGAGCCAGTGGCTGTTGTTTCCCCAAAGATCCTCCTCTTCCCCAAAGGTGTGCAGGAGGCCTGCAGGCCATCCTATCCCATGGGAATAATCCCAAATAAATTTGCTGATTTGGTGGCAATTAAACAAAGAGTGGGGGGTATAAATGATGCCTTAAGTTTTAGTTTTCATGTATTCCAGGTTCTGTGCTGCCCAGGGGTGCAGCTCTGAGCTCACAGTCAGTGTCACCCCAGCTGGGACATTTGCTCTTCTGGCTCCCAATTGTCTATTTTTATTTTTTTACTGAACTTACAAATTTCTCTAGGAGAGTGGAACTCGTTTTTCACACCCTCTAATTTCCCTTTCTGCTGTTTAATGTCCCACAGAAAGTTCTGCCCCCTTTGGACCCCCCATTCCCCYGTCCCTGGGGGTGCAGGTGCCTTTTCCCTGCCCTCAGACAACTCTTACAGCCCAAATCAAAAATTGTTTAGTCGAGCCATCCCTCCTTTGTCACTTTAATGTCTCTTTACAAACCAAACCCTCACTCTTCATCATTTCCCCCTGTCCTTCCCCAGCGATCTCTTCCTGGGTCGCTGTTCCCTTTGGCAAGTTGAGAAAAGACAACAGCAAATATTTGGAGTGTCCTGTGGTTTGGAAATGGTGGCAGCATTTGTKGAGATCTGTCCTGCTGTTGGCTCTGCCTGTCCCCTGCCTGCTGCTGCTGAAAGCCCTCCCCAACCTTCCAGCAGGGAAAAGATCACCAGATAATCAAAATACTGAATACTGAAAAGGTCAACACAATACTGAGCAGGGCCTGAGCTGCTCCCGTGTATTGGGTATTAAAATTATTGCTCCTCGCACTTGTGAGAAAGAGCAGGGGGGAAAAAAGAGCAAAGGCTGGAGCATTAATCTGCTGGGGTGTCAAAGGCAGCAGTGAAAAGGGGAAAGAAACATTCTGAACCATTGATTTAATCTGATTTCTTCTCCTAAAACAGGGATTTCCCCTTTTCTATCCCGAGCAGAGTTGAGTCCCTAAAGCTGGTTCCTCTCTAAATTTTCCTTTGTTAGAATATTAAAAAATAAATGACTGAAAGCRACATTCTCCTGCTCTGTGTTTGCCTTTGATGCTTTGATTTAAATCACACCCCCCTTCACTCCCCAGATAATGGCTCATTAATTGTTTCTTTCTGGAAATCAGGGTTAAATAAGAGTGGCTCCAGACACAATAAATTTCTAGATAAGAAGATCTCCTTAATAAAACCCTGGGTGGCAACGACGTTTCCATATTAAATTCACAGCAGCTGTTTAATAAACAATCTTTTCCTCCCTCCTCTATTCCAGACGTTGCTCCAGGAGATCTTTTTATGGAGGATAATTTTTGATTTTATGCTGGGACTGTGTACAGGCAGGGAAACCAACATTTCAGTCCATTCCTCATGCTGGGCTCCACTCCACGGAGTCCTTCACTAAAATCTGGTGCCCTTTGAAAATCAGAATTCCAGGGATTTCCTTTCCACTCTTCCCAGGATGGATGGTGCACCAAGACAGGTCGGGATGTGGTAGCAGCACTCAGGGAAAGAAACAGGAACAGGGGCTGAAGATGGGGGGAAAAATCCCTGTGAGCCAAAATCTTTAATTCTGGGGAAAACAAACAAACAAACAAAAACCCCAACCCCCCCCCAAATAGCTCTGGAAGAAACATGGTTTTTCCTGAAAAAAAGAAGCAAATTTCTCACTCAGGGGGAGCAAKTTCATGGCTTTAAAAATGCCAAGATCCTGAGTTTTGTCCCATCCCTGATCCAAACTCGGCATTTCCTGTCACAGTTTTTGGGGCAAAACCAGCAAATTACCAGCCAGCCTTAAMCAGGATCCTGTCCAGTCACTGGATAAATGCTTCTCTTTGATTTTCAAATAGTCTTAAATAGTCACCTCATTTTCCTCCGTAGAAATATTGCACCAAGCCAGCCTTGTCCCCAAAGTGTGGCCTGGGTTTGTGGTGCTTTCAATGCAATATTTCCTGCTGGTTTCCCCAAAATTAACGGGTTTATGGTGTTTTTTAATGCTGGTATTTTTTCCCCAAAATTAATGGGCTTATGGTGTTTTTAATGCAATATTTCATACCGGTATTTTTCCCATATTTCCTGCTGGTTTCCCCCAAATTAATGGGTTTATGGTGKTTTTAATGCAATATTTCGTACTGGTATTTTTTCCCMMAAATKAATGGKTTTATGGTGKTTTTAATGCAATATTTCATGCTGTTTTCCCAAATTGATGTTTTCCACCCTCACCAAAACCAGAGGAATCGATGCAAGAGCCCACAATGGACAAAGCGCTGGCAATAAAGCAGAACATCCACGCTGGGGGGAGAGAAAACTGTCAATAAGGAAATGGATTTTTCTTTCAGGTTGGCAACGACCACAACAAATCGCAAAGTTATGAGCAGCCCCTGGTTGTTTTCTTCTCCTTCTTTTCCCGTGGCATCCCCGGAGTCCTGAATTAAGGATGGGAAGAGGTGCAACAGCAGCTTCAGGTGGGGAAAAAAATCTTGTTTTAAACATGATCATGGTGATTTTTGAGCTTTAAAAATTTTAAGAAGGAGGGTCTTTTTTTGTTCGAAATTTCCAAATACCTGCACTTTTTTGGTTAAAACTGTTGAAATACCCAGTTATTTTGGAAATAAAGGACAGTTGTGGGTTTTTTTTCCCACCCATCAGCCARGTGTGACACCTTGGCAGTGAATATGAAATGAAGTTGCATTATACAACTTATTACAACTTATACATCATACAACCGTAATTATTATTACATAGATTTTATCTCGCTTGGATTTGGCATCGTTTGGCATAAAAACGTTTTGATTCCATTTGCTGCCTTTTGTTTGTTGTTAAATAAATCCGAGGGGTTSCATCCTCCATTAACAATGATAAGAAGTGAATGTGCTAAGGAGCGAGTTCAAACCACTTTAATAATTTACTAAAAGAAAGCAGGAAGCACAAACAAACGATAATGAAACACTTATTAATGAATTCACATCCCAGAGCACTTGTTCCCACTCCTGGGCAATTTCTCCTCTGTTTTACTTGAGCTCGTGAGGACTGATGAAAATTAAACATTATCATGCCTGCACCTCTCACCTCCAAATTAAAGTATTAATGAACTGTGCTTGTTCCTTCTCCTCCTGACAGTTTTTAACACTGTTTGACCTGGATGCTTCTGGTAGTCTCAGAGTGGATAAATCTCGTTTTCTGTCACGTCAGCAGAGCAGCAGGGACGTGCACTGCACTCGTCAGAACAAGGCACTGCTCGTGTCAAAAGRGAAGGGAAATTGAAGCAGGTTAACAGAGGACCTCAAACGTGGCCAAAGAATGCCAGGTGAAATATCACAGCAGTGGAAAAAACCTAAGTGAGTGTTTATTTTTAAATGCCAATTTGTTTTATTGTTATTTTTATTTATTTTTTGGATGCCAGTATTGGTCCCTGATCGCACACGTGGGTGGCTGCTGTGAGCACAGCCCACACCCAGCTCCAGCAGGGCTCCCTCCCACCACTCCCCAAAGCCAAAGKGATGCTCTTAATAATGCAAAAAAACCCACAGGAAACCAGGCAGACCTGACAGCCCGGAAAAAAAAGAAAAAAATCAATCTCTGTATTAATTTCCAAGGCAATCCTGTCCCTCGTTTGAATTTGACAGCTCAGCTTTTAGCACGGAGCATGTAAATAATAATAAACACAGGCTGCTTGATCTGCCTCTGCAATCTCCTGCCTCCTCAAAAGAAAAACCCAAAGTAGAACTTAAAAAAAAAACAACAACAAACCCCAATTTGGCAATGAAATGACAGCAGATCTTGTCAGGGTGTGACACAGCCACCTTCCCTCCTTTGTCACCTCCTGGGGTGGTGAGAGCTGCGATTGAGCCACGTGTGATTAGCAAAGATCAATATTGCTGCATGGAAAAGGTCACCTGCGGGTCCCCTCCTGCCGAGGGAATTAAGGAATGTGCATTTTCCCCAGGAGGGAGAGCACAGAACACGGGAGCTCCTGCTCCCTGCCCGGGCTGGAGGGTGTGTCAGGCAGGGATTGTGTCCCTGACCCTGTTTGACACCACAAGGACACAGACCCCGAGATTCAGAAGGCTGGAAATGACTCCTTGATTTCTGGGCTGTGTCTCCCTTTTATACYATTTCACACAGACCAGTTGGATTGGGGACACAAAGACAAACCTCTTCACTCACATTGCTCAGAGCAGAGGGACATCAAGAAGTCCCTCCTAGGAAAAGGAATGAATAACAAAGTTCCAGTTCCAAAACCATTTCTCCTGTTTACAGAAAATTCCCTGGGAAAGGAATTTCAGAAACCCAAAACACCTCAGGCAGGAACCAGGGCTCCGTGTCCCCATTTCGGTGCCAGCTGAACCCCCACAGGACGTCCTGTGGTGTCCCAGCCCAGCCCTGCAGCAGATTTATAAACCGATGGTTCAAAGGCATTTGTAGGAATAAGTTCTGGGACAGGGGAGGTGCTGATGTGGGCAGAGGGTCACGGTCGCTGTAGGACACGAAAAAAGATGAGAGACTCCAAATATTTCAGAAGGCAAAGAGCACAGAAAACTGGGGAGAACTGGAGTGTTCTCGGCAGCCCCGAGCCCGAGCTGCCAGGGTGGACAGGGATGAAATCACTGCCTGATCTCACGGAACTCCTAAAAGAGCAGGAGAACACCCCGAGACCACCCCTGAGCAATGGGCAACGCTCTCCAACCCCAAATCCCCGGCCRGGTCGGGAAGGGGCAGCAGGAAAAGGCAGGAGGAGCCCACTGTGCTTTCCCAGCTTGGGAACACGGAGTATAAACAACAATAAAAGATAAATAAAGCTAATAATTACATTTTACAGTTTATAACTATCTACATGTGCCGGAAAAATAAATCTGCTTGTAAGCCCCGGAGAGCTCCGGGGTCTCTGACCTCCGGCTGATGGGTTCAAAGCCAATTTCTCTTCACGGCCACTTAAAGCTCATTTCCATTCCAAAGCCATCAGGTACCGCGGACGGGGACAAGCTGTGACATGGAATTAGTGGCAGAGGTGAAAATTACCTTGGAAATACCTACAAGAATCACACGGGCACTGCATCGTCCCTAAATGGGYAATTCAGGTTTGTCATCCCCGCGGAGGGTGTGCCAGGCTTCGGATGTTCCGGAGGTGAAAAGAAATTAAAGGTAATTCCTGGGAAAGTGTGGAGTTTGTGCCAGGAGTGGGGACARGTACTTCAGCTACTTCCGAGGGATCCAGTGAAGGAATCTGTGCACATTGGCCGTGTTTTGGTGGTGAGTTACATTCCATTCCTAATCGATACTGTTTATTTTGCCGGCTTTAGTGCAGGCGCCTCGGGATCCTGCCCTGGTTTGTGTTCTGCTGTAATCTCCTGGCAGKTCTTTAGTTTTGTATTTCCTACTGAGTAATTCTGGTTAAGATCTTTTGCCTGTTGTCTGCTTTATAAAGAATTCATTTTTACAATCAGATCTGATTTGCCATCAGTGCAACTTGAGGGCCAAAGTGGCTCCTTAAATTTAAACTTTTGCTGAAATCTGAGGTTAAGGAAGGATTTCCCTCTATTTAACCCCCTTTCTGTGAAGGAGTTTAAAAACCACAAATGAGCCTTTTCTGCCACTCAGACATGGCAGAAAAGCTTCTTTAATAAAGTTTATTCTTCGTCTGACAGCTGGAAAGGTGGAAAAGGACCTGGAGGTGCTGGAAAAGAACCTGAGGGTTCTGGAAAAGGACCTGGAGGTGCTGGAAAAGAACCTGAGAGTGCTGGAAAAGGACCTGGAGGTGCTGGAAAAGAACCTGAGGGTTCTGGAAAAGGACCTGGAGGTGCTGGAAAAGAACCTGAGGGTGCTGGAAAAGGACCTGGAGGTGCTGGAAATGGACCTGGGGGTGCTGGAAATGGACCTGGGGGTGGTGGAAAAGGACCTGGAGGTGCTGGAAATGGACCTGGGGGTGCTGGAAATGGACCTGGGGGTGGTGGAAAAGGACCTGGAGGTGCTGGAAATGGACCTGGGGGTGCTGGAAATGGACCTGGGGGTGCTGGAAAAGGACCTGGAGGTGCTGGAAAAGGACCTGGGGGTGCTGGGAAAGGACCTGGGGGTGGTGGAAAAGGACCTGGGGGTGGTGGAAAAGGACCTGGGGGTGCTGGAAAAGGACCTGGGGGTGCTGGAAAAGGACCTGGGGGTGCTGGAGAAGGACCTGGGGGTGGTGGCAGTGAGCCCAGGTGGGCACAAAGGCCAAGGGCAGCTGGGYTGTGCCACCCCAGAGCGGCCACAGGAGCAGGGCAGTGACCATCCCTTGTCCTGGGCACTGCTGAGGCCACTCTGCAAATTCTGGGTCACTTTTGGGGCCCCTCAAACCAAAAAAATCCCCGACTTTGAGAAGCTGGAGTTTGTGCAGAGCTGCTGTGGCTCAGACTCTCCAGAAGTGCAGCCTCAGCAGCTCTGCCACAGAAAAACCTCGGTGCCCTCTGGTGATTTATTTTTATCCACCCCAAAAATCACTCCCGAAACGAGCAGGGACAGAAATCCTGGGCTGGAAAGAAGGTGGAAGGCAGGACTGGGACCACACAATTCCTGGTGTTTGGGGCCACCAGGGTGTGACATCCCTGGGGGTCCAGGAGTCATTTCCCAGAGCTGGATTTATGTTCCTCCACACAAATACAGATGATTTGGAGTGGGGGAGGCAGATTTCAATTTTACTCCGGAGAGGTAAAATTTCCCAGGAATTTTATTATCTGTGGGCTGTGACAGTGTTCTGTGCTTTGAGAATTAGCTAAAGAAAAAGAAAAAGAGTGGGGGAAAAAAGGAAAAAAAACACAGAAAAGGATACAGGCAGCCCATAAATGAATGCTAAATTACAAAGGTCCACATTAAATAAATATTTCTGTRCATAAACAGGACTCCAGCTGTAACACAGTGGGAAGAAAACAACTCCTTGTCATCTCTGTGTTTGCAGCAGGATGCTGTGATGCTCTGCTCGCSGCCCTGCACTAATTAACCACTTCATTAATGCCCAGAATAGAYGTAAGTGACCGTCCCAGTGACAGGGATGGAACACGACTGACAGGAGTGGCTCCTGACAGAGGACAGGAGATTGTTATGAAATTAAGGAAAACAAGGGCATAAATCAGAGGAAATGCAATTTCCCTTCCCTGCCTGTGCCCGGAGGGACATTTCACCTCTCTGTGAAATGTTTTCAGCAGCGGGGTCAGGATCTGGATCTYCCCATTCCCAAAAATGGTTTTTTCCAAAGCTGTGCTGGGGCACGAGGAGGGGAGTGAACCTGAGGGAAGGGATTTACCCCAGAGGGACRATTTTGGTGCTGCTCAGCACTCACAGGTCGTGCAACTCTCTCCACAATCCTCCMTCTCACGGTGCTGATAAACAAATATAAATAATAGCTGGGGCCCAGGCTAAGGAATGGTGCTTAATTCCATCACACTAAAAATGCCAACAAATGCTAATTATTATTTTAAGTTTCTCTYGGAATAAACTTTATTAATGATTTCTTCCTCTGCATGCAAATTTTTATGACTCTCCCACTGTAATTAAATTAACATTGTTTATGCTTTGGAGTATTTAAAGTCTGAAATTACAGGCAATAACTAAAAAATAGAGTGATAATTAATGATAATAACTCATTCCTGCAGAAACTGGGCTGATGCTTTCACAGTTACGACACTTTTTTTTCCCCAGCAGCTACTTTATAGTACTTGAAATTACTTACAATTCTCCTGAGCTAATTTTTACTGCCAGGCAAAAACTTGGAGGAGTGGAGGGGTAGGATTTGGTGTTCACCTTTGGATTGATGGAGTTTCTGGTCATTTCTGGATGCTCTCTCTGACACTTTGGAACACAGCAGAGAAGTGAGTTTGAATTTTCCAGACCCTGGAGACCTTGGAGGGAGGATGTGGGCCTGAGAGGTTTTACCCTGCTGGCAGCTGCYAACCTTTTCCCAAGGAAAAATTTCCCAAGAAAGTTTCTTCTCAAAACAATCCTGGCAAACAACTCTCCTTTCTCAGAACAATCTTTCTCCAGGTGGTGTTTTGGTGTTTCTCTGGTTTAACCCATGGGGTCAGAGAGGTGTCGTTCCTGTTCCCCAACCATGTTCAGTCTGKGTGGGAACACCTGATAAAAGGCAGTGAGAATTAGACAATAAAGCCTTTTTTCTGTGCTCTTTGCCTTCYSAAATATTTGGAGTCTTCGTGTCCTACAGCAACAGGAGGATTTATCACGGAATACGGGAATATTTTGTGCTGGGCAGGACCTTAAAGGCCACTCCCTCCATGGCAGAGACACCTCCCACTGTCCCAGGTTATCCCAACCTGGCCTGGGGCACTTCCAGGGATCCAGGGGCAGCCCCAGCTCCTCTGGGAATTTTATGTTTTGTGCTGCTCCTGACCCTCTGTGGTTCCACCCTCTGCCCTGGGAGAGCTCTGCTCCTTCCCAGCCAAGCCCAGAACTTCCTGAAGAAAACTTCAGTCAACAACAACAACACCAAAAGTCAATGGGAAGTAGGAGCCTAAATCCTCCTTGCTGTGAAAGCTGGCGCAGCACTTAAATCTTCACAAGTTTTTTGTGTTTTAGCATGGAACAGAGCTCTAAATCACAGCRACTACAGCAGAATTGGTTTTGCCTTTTAAAAAATGGGGCCTCATCCACCACAGAGCCGAGGGCAAGGGATCAGCGTGGCAGCAGCAGCTGAGGGATGACTCGAGGCAAACATTATTAACTCTCCAAGCTCCACATTCCCAAAAAATCAGAGGACTCAAGGATTTTTCGGCTCTGGCACAGCAGCTGTGGCTGYCCCTGGATCCCTGGCAGTGTCCAAGGCCAGGCTGGACAGGGCTTGGAGCAGCCWGGGACAGTGGAAGGTGCCCCTGCCCGTGGTGGCACTGGATGGGCTTTAAGGTCCCTTCCAACCCAAACCATTTCAAGATTTTAAGTGATCAATTTCTCTGTTAAGTTTGTATCAGAACACCTTACAAAAAGCAGTAAGAATTTAGAAAGTAAATGCCTCTTTTTCCATCATTTTTGCCTTCTGAAATATTTGGAGTCTTTCTACAGCAACAAGGACCCTTTCCATGCTGTGATGAGCCAGGAGTTCGTGTCTTGGCCCATTTCTGCCCTCCAAGGAGGGGAGGGGGCTGCTGCAGCAGAGCCCCACGGCTGTGGTCTGTGGTGTGAGGGCAGACAGCCCCACCCTGCCCTGGGAACACTGAGACAGGACCGAGGGATTCACAGCCCAAACACACCCCATGGATGTGGGGAGAGTCCCCTGGTGGAAAGGGAGGACTAATTGCTGATTTCAGAGCCCAGAGCC
>QVAJ01000289.1:500205-522552 GCA_003546035.1 Mixornis gularis | reverse complement strand
TGGGGGCCAGGCTCTGCTCCCAGGTAAAAAGTGGAAAAGAAGAGGGAACGGCCTCAGGTTGTGCCAGAGGAGGTTCAAGTTGGATATCAGCAGGAATTTCTCCGTGGAAAAGGTGCTCAGGCCTCGGCAGGGGCTGCCCAGGGAGGTTTGGAGTCCCCACCCCTGGRGGTGYCCRAGGTGGCCCTCAGAGCTCTGGGCTGGGGACAAGGTGGGGATCAGGCACAGGTTGGACTCGATGATCCTGCAGCTCTTCTCCACCCTCAGCCATTCTGAGCTAAATCTCCTCTGCCCTTAGGAGAAATAGTTCTATTGTTGAAGGTGGAAAGTGGCTCTGTGGGTTTCCCCATGGCTCTGGCATTAGGATCTCACAGCAGGAACCACCTGAGGTGCTCTGGGTGTCCCTCAGAGAGCACAGTCCCCTCCCAAGGACACCTCACAGACCTGCCTGAGCTTCCTGACTCAACGCTTTGTGATTTCAGAGTGAAACTCGGCCAGGCTGAGTCTGTGCCAGGCTTTCAAGATTAAAGGATATGGGAAGAGACGAGTGTGACTCCAGCCTGGCTCCAGCACCGCTTCCAGCAGCAGCTGCAGTGGCTCCATTTCACACAGAGAACCTGGCACGGAACCAGCCCAACCAAACACCACCAAGACCTGGGGGCTCGATATTTTCTGAGCCTGAGAACTGCTGAGCTCTTCCYMARGGAAATTTTACACAGTTTTCTTTTTCCCAAACCAACCYTGTGTRAACAATATTCCTTTCCCATCCCAGCAGGTGTTGTTTGCTGTTTCTGTCCCTCAGCCCATGGCAGAGGTGTCAGTCCTATGGAGCAATAACGTGCCTTTAGCACAGCGTGTTATAAAAGGGCTGAATGRATTGGAAATAAACCTTCTGATTTCTGCTGCCTCCTSACTGCAGTCAGCACCTTTATTTCSTGTCCTATCGTGACAAAGACCTCCCTGGGACTCAGGGACAGCTCCACAGTGGTCACAGGGGCCCTGGAGGTGGCACCAGCCAGGGGAAGAGTGCAGGGCAGGCAGCAATGGGATTAAACCCCACGTGAAGACAGAGGCTGAGCACYACAGACAGCCACAGGCTTGGAGGGATGATGGAAGTTCTGGTTCCCTCTCTGGAGGAGCTCCAAGGTTCCTGCTCAGGGAATACATTTTGATAGTGACACTCCCCAGGGCAGGGATCACCTGTCTGCAAGGTGCAGGCAGCAAGGGGAGAAAGTGGAAGGTTGAAATGCTGGTGAGAGGCACAAAGGAGCTGGGTCAGAGCCTGTTCCCAGCTGGGACAACTCAGACACTTCCATTCATGTATTTRGAATGGAAAGGGGAAATTCCTTCTCCTGCCCCCCATCAAATTGACATCCTGGAGTTGTTCAGGACAAGGAGGGTTCCACAGTGCCTGACTCTGATGGAAACAAACTCAGTGCAAGGTTAAAGATTCCCAGTGAAGACAAAGAGTTCTGGAATGCAGCCTAGGGAGAGAAGGRGCTGGAGATGGTTTTGTACACCACAAGAAAGCCAATTAAGAGCTGCAAGCAGAGGAGGAGATGATAAAGGTAATATACTTGACAAAGTTTCCCAGAGATACACACTGGAGAAATCCATCCAGACCATTTATTCCTCTGTGAGCAACTGGAAARACTCATTACAGATTCTGCCTTTGTTGCTCTATAGAAATGAGAATGCTAATTGGTTTACTTGAAGTTTAATTGAAAATTAATAGAATTTCACCAGAGATTTGCAGCATAGGACCGGAGTTAAAATGACATTTGATTAAAGTCACACTAAAAACATACTCAAGGACATTCTGAAGACAGCAGSAATGGCATTCCTTTTGGAATGGAAATAAATATTTATCATTAGTAGAAATCATTGAGAAAATCCTGTTTTTAAGGACCATGGTAACACACTGTGATATTTTTACCATCCCTGTCTCTTCTTGTGTCTTCAAGGACCCTTCCAAGGGGTCCTGCACTGTCTTTATCCCACACAGAGGATATTTAAGCCCAGATACACATTTCCCTGAAAATACGAATACGCAAGCTCAAGAACAGAATCCTGACCATGATTACACAGGAAATTTCCAGGGAAATCTTGAACAAGTCAATTGGAATAAATAAAACCTTTTATCTGCACGTGGCAGGAAACAAGAGACACTCAACTGTTGCTTTCCTCCAAAGAAATGAGGCCAGGCTTTTCCCACTGGCTGGAATATCCATCTTCAGAAAGATTTGGAAAATAAATAAATGCCAAGCKCTGTCCTAAAGCACCAGTGCAGTTGCCTGGTGTTCCACAACAGAATTTTCCCAACAAAAGTTCTGAAGAATGAGAAATTGTTTGCCAACTGCAGAAAAATCCCTGCCTGGACATCCTAAAACAGGGATTTGGGATGAGTGCACCTTCGTGCAAATTAACTGCATCGACTGAATATTCATTTGATTGACTGCAATTACATTTCCTTTATCATTACTATGGCAACTGTTTGGCTGGCATTTGATATTTACTTGAAACACGTTATGGTTTCAATACTATCATCAAAAGTAGGTCATTAAGCTGCCATCCCCCTGAATACATCTGCACACTTCCAAACCCTCCACGCCTGACTTAATTGCTTTCCTTTTCAGTCAAAGCTAAACCAGCCCTGCAAGAAAATATCTATTGATCTGAAGCACAGAGCCATTGTCCCCGGGACTGGCTGCAGAAAATAAGAGACATTTTCTTAAATTATCAGCTGCAGTTGTATCACTACTTCCTTTTGATCAGGTCAAAAGAAAGACACTAAAGATTTATTGGATATTTAACAGCGTGTTTTAACTTTGCCATTTCTGTTAATGACAAAACCAGACTTTGCTGGATGTTCAGTGGGTTTTCTATTGAGGGGGAGCACTGAGCCCCCACATCTTCAAAAGGAACTGGCCCCAGSACAAACTGTCTGAGCTGTGCCAATTAAGTCACTAATGACAGTGTCACTCTCCGGGTCAATAATGGCCAGGGCATGGTCTGGAATTTAAACCACAGCACGAAAATCTCTTTATAGTCCACATTTTAATATTTGAGAATCATTAGCTTTTACTGTGTACAAGCAACCAACGCTTCAAATTACTTATAATAATTAAACAAATTAAAAGATTCATTTCAACTCATAAAAAGGCCCACACAGGGTTGTTGCACCCCCAGTGTTTACAGTGAGCAGTAAAATAATTGTGTTTCAAATCTCTGCTTCCAGTTTCCAACACAATCACTGTTTGTGTGTAAGTTTTATTACTRATAAAAGGAACTCTACAAAAATTTATCCCTTCACGATGCAGGCAGGCACATCACCAAAGCTTTACCATTCATTTCTGCTGAGCTTCCTTGATGCTGTTTTACACCACAAGGACACAGACCCCGAGATTCAGARGGCTGRAAATGACTCCTTGATTTCTGGGCTGTGTCTCCCTTTTATACTATTTCACACAGACCAGTTGGATTGGTGACACAAAGACAAACCTCTTCACTCACATTGCTCAGAGCAGAGGGACATCAAGAAGAAGTCCCTCCTGGGGAAAGGAATGAATAACAAAGTTMCAGTTACAAAAMCATTTCTCCTGTTTACAGAAAATTCYYTGGGAAAAGAATTTCAGAAAACCAAAATACCTCAGGCACGGAACCAGGGCTACAGTCCTTTTATTACTTTTCAGCATCACAAAAAGTCTCCAAGACTCTCCATCAGGATAATGGTCTGGATGAAATGAGCCCCAGGCCTGTGTGCTCTCCTTTTCCCACAGCTCAATTAAACAAGGATGGAATCAGAGGGCTCCAAACTCTGGGGTCAAACACAAGTAATTACATTAGAGAAGTCCATTTCTTTCCTGAGTTCTCTCCCCACCAGGAGGAATTCAATCCAAAAAAATCCAAATGCAGCAGTTTTGGCACCGTCCCTCTCCAGCAAAACCTTTCCTGGACCTTTCTTTCCAGCCCAGAAAATAAATGTCAGCAATACAATTCCTGTCTTGTGTCTAAACCACCAAGTGACTTTTTGGCACCMGGATGGATCTGCTGTTATGTTCTGATGTAGCACAGAGCAGATGCAAACCYGCCTGGAAAACTGAAAATCTCAGTTCTCCCGAGCCTTAGAAGAGGTGAAAACCCTTAAATTACACCCGATCAAGATATGTTCTGTTTTACACAAGTGGAACCCTCATCCCCTGTTGAAAGAGGAGATACCAGGATTTGGAATTGGTCTATCACCAAGAATTACAGCTGCAGCATTATCTGCAGCAGGAAATGTTCCCTTTCCTCYCGTCACAAACACCCCTCCTCCCGCTTCCCGCTGCAATTTGGCCTCCCAGAAATGACTTCCCAGAGAAAAATGGATCAGAGAGGTGTGATAGCGCTGAAACAATCCTCCAGAGTTTCCTGATGAAAAATGCCTGAGCATAAATCACGGAGGAACTCTGCAACCATCTCTCCTCACACGGGGAGGAAGTTCAGAATCCGAGTTCTGCCTCTGCCGTGGCTCTGATGGATAAACAGGGACCAGAACTGAGAAAGGGACAGGACAGAGCCGGGATTTAAACCTGGATGGGTCCCTCATCAAGTGATGGGTGATAGTGAAAACAGCCCCATTATCATTATTATTATTATTAATAATAATAATAATAATAGTATAGTTCTATGTCATTCAGGAAGGAATTCCTGGCTGTGAGGGTGGGGAGGGGCTGGGATGGAATTCCCAGAGGAGCTGTGGCTGCCCCTGGATCCCTGGAAATGTCCAAGGCCAGGCTGGAGCACCTAGGACAGTGGGAGGTGTCCCTGCCATGGCAGGGGTGGCACTGGGTGGGATTTAAGGTCCCTTCCCACCCAAACCACTCCAGGATTCCCTAAGGAACAGCCTCAGCAGGAGGACAACCCCCCCAGGACCCCCCCCCCCCCCAACATTGTCCATCCAGGGATAAAACATTTACAGTTTGTCAGGATCCAAATCCTTGGGCTGCCACGGGAACTCCTAAATAATCATCAATAAACAAGGGCAGCAAAAGAATTTCTGAAATGTTCCTCGTTAATTCCCACTAATTTCCCTTATTAGTTTGGATTTTCACACTTGTCCTTTCTCATGCCTTTCATCCAGCACATTTAGGAACTGAAAGGTAACACAAGCAAACAGCACAGAACCATTTCTCTCTCCCTCATTATTGTTCACAGTGTTTGAGATTTCACTGTGGTTTTCACAGCCCTGCTGAACTTCAGTCTCCCTTCTCCAAGCAGCTTTAGCTTTTGGGTTTTTTTCCCCATTCCCAAAATCGTTTTGTTTTGTTCATGCTCCTCCTTTCCCTTAGCTTTCATTGCTAACTAATCCTTTTCATTTCAAACTCATGTCATTAYTAAAGCCTCTTATTTTGTGGTTGGGCTGCATCTGTTCCAGAGCCAGATCCCAGCCTTCTACTCAAGTCTTCCACCTCCCATTTTAACCTGCTGGTCATATTTTGGATATAATAAAATCGTTTGGGTTTTTTTCTTACTCCCAGCTTGTCACCTTCACCCTGGTGTCCCAGCTCAGGCAAGGAACTCCTGAGTGACCACATTTAATTTCAGAGGCTCAAGGTGAAGGTCGGACTGCAGAGGATCCACTGCTCTGACCCCACCAGAGTTCACAATTAAGGGCAATCAGTGCTAATTATTGCTGTCACACAGCTCAAATCCCTTCCAGGCACAGAAAAKTCTCWAAACCTTGTGCCTGCAGGCCCAAACACAGAAATGGACACAGGGTTCCACCTGAGACCTTGGAAACGGCTTCCTMATTTGGAGACCATMAGCAGGAATGTGGGCTCGGAGTTTAGATAGAAACATATTAAGCCAGGCAGTGGAAAGTTTTAAGATTAACCTTCAAAAGACCCTGTAACCTGTGGTCTTGTGACCACTGACCACCAGCTCCTGGTGTGTGTGGTGAAGATGTTCTCACTCCTTCATGAGACYRTAGAAGAAGAGCAATAATTCATGTTTTAAGGTGTCTCCCAGTGGTCTCTCCCAATATCCCAACACCCTGCACAGTCACACCCCACATAACCTCTTGTCCATGAGAGAATGTGGATGGGGAGCTCGGGGAAGGGGCTCAGAGGCTTCGTGTCTCTGAAAGGCTTTTCAGAAATGTCCCAGTTCTGGGCCCTGCATCRCACCCGGGCTCTGAGGCAGGTGATGGACGGCCCAGGGGTGAAGACATTTCCCCATGGAAAGGGAGCTCAGGCCTTGGAGGGAGGTCTGGATCCTCATCCCTGCAGGTGTCCAAGGAATGTCTGGAGGTGGCACTGGGTGCTCTGGGCTGGGGACAGGGTGGGGGTCAGGCACAGCTGGGATTCCGTGGTCTGGGAATTCCAACCTCAGTGACTCTGAGTTCCCGTGACATTTTACTTCCTAAATCACAAACTGGCTGTTCCCAGCTCTGCCAGTGCCCAGMTGGGGAACCCCAGACACGGCAGTGCTCACATTACCCCTCTGACCTCCTGATTGTTCCTCTGTTCAGGGAACAGGAGCCTCTTCCCCCCCAGACCCCGCAGAGACACAAACCCAGAGCAGCAGCACCAGAGGGGCTTTGTGATGACACAAATTATTAATGGGCAGGGAAACGGGCAGGAGCACTAATTACAGCAGCTAATGGCTGCTCCAAGCTGGGCACTGTGTGCACATTGTCACAGCCATTCACTCGGGAACGTCCCAACAACAACATTTCCTTTGGAATATGCCCCTGCAAGGTCGAGCAGAAATAACCAGCGTGGCCGGGAGGAAATCTCTGAGATGAACCATCAGCAACCCAGGCAGCACCAAACTCTCTGTGGAGAGCTCAGGGTCCCCAGCTGGGTGCTGAGGCAGAAACTGGTCAGCCAGGAGCCCCTGAAGGCAATTACTCCTTCCTTCCCCGAGCCATTGTAATGGGATGATTATGCAAGAGGATGGAGAGGGGAGAATTAAATGCAGCGTGGGAGGACAGCAGCTCACTCAGTGATAAGATGTACTCTGTGCTTTTAATAAATAGCAACAAATTGCACATAACCAGTTGAAGTTGAGCGCCGAGGCAAGTGCTTTGCTGAACTGGGTCCAAAAAAACCTATTCTGATCCTTGCTGGCTTCAAACAAAAAATAATAAAAAAAATATAATTTCAGTGAGCAGGAAGGTGCCAGGTTATTTCTTGTTATCTGACATATCTCAGAAAGGGAGCTTGTCACCAGCTCCTCAAATTGAGTCATCAGGCCTGAAATGCTTGGCTTAAAATACTCCTTTTTCTACTCAGTAGCATGTGCACGTATGTGGTTCTGATGTAGGGTTTAATGCACGGTACAAAAGAATTCCTTTTTCTAACTGCAGCAGTGAAGCACAAAGTTCTCAGGAGAGGCACAGAGACCAAGGCTCCTCCTGGAGCAGAATTCAGGCTTGTTTCAGGTCTTGTTTTTATTATTATCCATAACCTTTTCACACAATCTGGCATGAAACAATTCTGACAAGTTTATTAAAGCCTTTTGTTGTTACACTTGACATTTATGAAGGGGAGATGATAAATAAGCAGAGGAATGACATGTTTGCCAGAAATGCAGACTCTGGCGAGAAAGGCTTTTCCCCAGCCTCCCTTTTAAATGAAATCTACCCTCTGCAGCCATTCCTGTCTCTGTAGGAAGGAAAAAAATCCAGTTTTTCTGCACTTGAACAGCCAGGTTGATCCTGCTTTTGAATTCCAAACATCACGACTTCAGCTTCCAAGCCACTGAGGTCTTACGCAAGTAAAGATTATGATTTTAYTCAAGGAACAAGACAAAGGGCAGCGAGTTTCAGTGTAGTAAAAATCATTATGAAATAATTTTGACACCAACTGGGCTGGTTTGGGAGCTCTTCTCTGCTCATTACACTGCAGCCACTGCCAGGAGAAAACACAGGGAAGAACACAAGTCACTAGAAATCTGCATTACTCCACACACAGATTAGAGAAATATACGGGAAAAAATCTACTCACGCTGCTCCATATCCCGTAATTTTTGAGGCAGAAGTAGTAAAAAGTCATTAGAATAAGAGCAGACATTTTTGGGTGCCCAAGGAGGAACCATGGAGGCTCATGTTGGGCATTGCTGAGTGATTCCCTTGTCGTTATTGGGTTATTTAAAGGGTGGCACCACATCACAAATGGAAGTTTTCTGTGTCTGAAAATGGCTTTTGGGAAAATGGAAATTTCCTGTGGCACTTCCTGCCAGTAAGATTTAAAATTCACCAGTGTTCATGGTCAGGCAGCAAGAGCAAACRCAGTCCCCTCAGGATTCCCAGCACAGGGGCTCTGGAATCCAGGAAAACTTGGATAAACTGAGGATTCTACAGCCAAGAACAGGAATTTTCTTTGGGACAGAAGTTCTGACTTGGATTGTGTTTAATGCTCTGAATTGGCCCCAAAAGGACCAATGTCAATAACAGAGGAGTGATCCAGCTGGGCAAAGGGCTGAGGCTTGTACCACCTTTACTGCCCTTGGACAGGGCTGAGCGTGGGCAGAAATTCAGATTAGACTCCGGGAGACCGAAATTATCTTGTTAAAAATACAGGAAAAATTGAGGTTTTCTCTATTTAAAAGAATGTTGAAATCCTGTCACAAAGCAAAGGCGTTAAAATACGTTTTTTTTCTGAGACTACTGAAAACTCACATGAATAGAAATATAATTATTGCTGGGAATCTTTAACCTTGTGCAGGAGAACAGCACAAAAACACCCAGCGAGTCCCAAATGTGATTTAGCACCAAATCCTCCCCAGACCTTGCACCAAGGCAGGACTCGGTGTCAGCCAGCAAAGCCTAACAAGGTGATTCTCTTTCTCATCATGCTTTAAAATGACAATAATTAAAATGATTTCAATTAAGGAGCATCGGTTCTATTTTTACATCATTTAACTGTTTGGTTGTTAATCATGTTAAGAACTAAGTCTGCAGCATCTGCATTCTACAGAGGTTTTTTTTGAGCACAAAATCCTCTACCATAATCTCAAGTAAACCTGTGTGGAGGCACCTCTGATCTCTGCAATATTAAAATACTAACTAGAAACACAATCAAAGTGAGATTAGAATTATTATTATTGCCCTGACAGTGCTAGAAATTATTTTGATTGTTACAAATTAAACAGAGAAAAGAAAAAACAATGATCTCAGTGTGTCCCTTGTGGGACATTTTGCCTTTCCCTCCCAGGAATGTTCCAGGGAGTTCGAAATAACCCCGTGTACAACACGGCTGCTTTTAAATCCACCTCACAGGGTGTCATAAAAGTTTATTCAGGAGACAAATTTCACGTCACCTGCAGTCACACGGCACATCCCGAGGTCACAGCAGCCTGAGAGATTCTGCATTTCATCATTTCATATGCAGATGCCAATACCAGAGGCTGGAATCCTATTAAATACTGAGGGAGTGCCATAAAAGCACATCTAACAGAGAAAAATAAAAACCCTTTACAAGCAGCCGAGGGGCCAAACCTGGGCAAGGAAACAATCCTGTCACCTCTGCACATCCACAGGTGTTTGCAGGTACCTTCCCCTTGACTGCTTTTATTAACAAAAATAAAATAAAATAAAATAAAGGAGCAGGGAATGAGAGAAATCAAAGCTGCAGGTGCTTCATTTGTGCCTCCCTTTGATGATCAAAGCCTGGCTCAGGGCTCACAGCAATTCTGATCTAACAAAGCCACGCTCTTGTCTGCAGCCCAATCTCCTGCTCCAATCTCGTGCTGGAAATGGGGCAGAAAATCATAAAATCCCACAACGGGTTGGGTTGGACGGGACCTTAAAGCATCTCCTTCCACCCAACAGCACTCGGAACAACAAAACCAAACCCCAAAAGATTTTTTTTAAGTTTTCTTTCTTGCAAGTTTTAAGAATTTATTATACTATGGTATGATTGTGTAAATAGCATAAAGTACTTGGCTGGAGTACTTTATACCCTTTAAAGTTTAAACCCACTTTACTTTCCTATYTATTCTTATCTCACACTAAAAAATAAAATTAAATAATTATAACAAGTACCCTGGCATTTAGCCAACACTCAACYCACCACTATTTATTACTACATTGACCAAATACTACATCACTATTATTTACTACACTGGCCAAAAAAAATCTCAAATTAACAAACCAAACCCGCTGCACTAAATCAGAGTTTCCACCCAATTCCAGCCTCAAACCACCGCAGGCTTCAACCAGAAAGGTTCGACCTTTTCCTGGCAGTGCCAAGGAAGCTCCTGGGGAGAAGACAGATGATGGCTATCACCGAATGAGCGTGTTTTGCTTTTTTTATTCAGCCTTTTCTGCCTCTCCCCTCGGCCTGCGGGATGAGTCATTAATCCGGTATTTAGATGATGTTCTGAGCAGCTTGGCTGAATTCCTCCCGTGTTCTTTGGGCTGCCAGGACGTGCACAAAGCCATGGAGAAAGCTCTGAGGACTCTGCTAATTATCTGCGAGCAAACAAGGCTCCTCAGCTGGAGCAGCTCGGTGGAAAGCCTTTGGTATTTTTAGTACAAAGTCKCGGCTGCTTTTTGGAGTGGTTTAGAATATTGCTTAGCTTTGGGTATTGAGTTGTTGGAGCCTGAAATAAAGCGTTCTCAGCGGGGGTCGGGGGCACCTTTCCTGGTTCTGCCATCCCCCCGTGGTGTCCCACAGCACAAATAAATCCACCCCCAAACAGCCTTTCCTGAGGTGAGAGTCCCACAGGCAGAGGAGGAGGTGGGGATGCTCCTAAAATCAATTAAAACCAATCATTGAAGAACAGCTACTCTAAACTCGGGAGTTTTCCCAASTTAAGTACCTGAAAAATTCACCCTGCTGCTCCTCCTAAGGATATCATCATGGCACAGGGTTGGGGAAGATGACAGGTRAAATGGCAATTAGAAAATAAAATACTAAAAAACACGTTTTGGAATGGAAAGTAATGTCAAGGCGGTCAGGTTCAGTCCTTGAAAAGAAACATAATGCAAAGCAAATTAATAGGGATAATGAGATAAATGGATCCAATTGTCAGGTGAGCCTGAATTAGTTCCCAGTTGACTTAAAGAAATTCAGGGCTGTTAACCTGAAATTGGGCAAAATTTCTACTTTAATTAGCTCAGGCAACAGTTAAACAGCAATGGCATTTGGGAGATCAGGTGAACATTTCTCATCCTCAACATTTCCTCCTTCTGAGGTGATTTTGCTGATGAGGTGAGGATTGACACATGCCATCAGTTCCTTTCCTGCAGCATCTCTAGCAACCACCAGAACAAAATTTCCCAAGTTTGTGTCCCTTTTCTGGAAGAATTCACCACTCACAAGGTCAGATGGATACAAACCCCACCAGGGGAATAAAYGGAGCTGCAGAGGCAAAGCTCAAAACCTACTGGACTGGAAATGCCTTTAAAGGAGAAATTTGGGATTCTGAGTGTTTACATGAGCAAGGAAAAGGGTGACTGTGGGTCTGCACAGCCCCCAGCCCATCTTTAGGGACCACAGACCCCCTCAACAGGCCTGAGGGAAAACAATCCCTTACTTTGATCAGAGCCCAGAAATGATCCAGGTCATTGATCAGCCTGTTCTTCCCAGGTCCCTTTGGGCAGATCCACACAAGGAATGTGCAGGTGAAAATGTGGAACCAGGTGATATTCCCATTGCTTTGGTGTTTTCTGAGGACTCCCAACCTCTCCTTTGCCTCAGACCCCAGAAATGATCCAGGTCATCTACCATCCTGTTCTTCCCAGGTCCCTTTGGGCAGATCCACACAAGGAATGTGCAGGTGAAAATGTGGAACCAGGTGATATTCCCATTGCTTTGGCGTTTTCCRAGGACTCCTGACCTCTCAATTTTCCACGGCAGCTGAGGCCAGGGCACCACTCCCTCTTTTCCAGGAACACCCAAAGAGGACCCTGCAGTTACGGGGCAGGTTCATGGCTGGGGATTTCTGTTTTCCCTGCCAGTTCCTTCTCCTTCAGCCGAACAATCTTGTAATTCACAGAGGAACAAACCAGCCAAGTTTCTGCCTTCCAACCCCCCCTGCCAGGAGACTCAAACATTGTAATTCTCCKTGGCTGCCTCGTTCCCAGAGGAGCACAGAGACAGGCCCCGAGTGCCCCATCAAATCCCTGTCCTGAGGCTGTCCACGAGCTCCCTGTCCTACCCCTGGGCTGGGCACTGTCAGCAGCTCAGGGAGAAATCAAACCCAGCTCCAGTCCTGACTGATTCTCTGCCATGGGGCTGAGATGTCCTGTCTGATCTCCTCCTGACAGCTTCAAACCAGAGTTCCTCCTCCTTGCACGTGTTCAGTCGCGTCAGGAAAATGACCTTTCCTCATCTCCYCAGGTCCTTCATCTCCATCTGCATCACGCTTCACTTTTTTTCTTTTTTTTTTCTTTTTTTTTTGCTTGTTGCTTGCTTGGAAGGAAAGGAGGTGCCCAAAATAGCAAAGGATATTCACATTAGAGCTGCACAAACCACCCAGAATTTCTTCTGCTGAGCTGCTCTGTCCCATCTCACTCCTTTTCTGGCCCAGGAGATTAGGGCCTTTCATTACCAGGTGAAATAATTCCCCTCTGCAAAATTGATCAAGTTCTTTGCCATCTTCCAGAAGAAAGCGGATCTATTAAACATGGATTATTAGCAATAATAAATGCTCCAAACCCCTGGGCACTGCTCACCAGCCGCGGGAGAAGCATTATCATAAAACCCACATTCTTAAATTCTAAAGGAATAAAGCTCGGAGCTGGATTGGTGGCAATGGCAGGGATATCTATCAGGGAAGCCCATTATGATGAAGAGAAGCACTTAGAGCACAGAAGGGCTCTGACAAAAAGCAGTCAAAACGTTTTCATCAAGGATAATGGATCTGCTCTGCAAATCCCAGCTCACAAACACCCCAACACACACACACACAAAAGCCTCCCTCCGTTTTATTTGCCTCTTGTCCGAGTGGTTACAAGAATGTCGAGTTAATTTTTCCGCCCTTTCTTCCCTCCGAGCACCGTCTCACACGGAGAGCTCCCGGCTTTTCATTTCCCAGCCACTTCAGGATCGTTGTCCCCATTCCCTCAGCTCCGGGATCAGGATGATCCATGGGCTGCCCCTGGCTCCTCTCTGCCGGCTCAGGAGCTTTTCTGCTGCTCCTGCTGCTGCTCTGCCCGGAGCCTCAGCCCCACACAGGACGGGAAAAGGGAAAAAAGTGGGATTTTTGCCCCGCTCAGGTGAGACTCCACCTGCAGAGCTGCTCCAGCCCGGGGCTCCCAGCACAGGGAGGACCTGGAGCTGTTGGAGAGAGTCCAGAGATGRGCAGAGGGATGGAGGAAAGGCTGGGAGAGCTGGGATTGTCCAGCCTGGAGAGGAGAAGCTTTGGGGTGGCCTCACTGGGGCCTTGCAGGGCYTGAAGGAGCTGACAGGARGGATGGAGAGAGAATTTCCAAGGGATGGAGTGACAGGACACAGGGAATGGCTCCAAAATGACAGAGACCAGGGTGAGGTGGGATACTGGGAGGGAATTCCTGGCTGTGAGGGTGGGGAGGGGCTGGGATGGAATTCCCAGAGCAGCTGTGGTTTCTTGTGCTAAACCTAGAAATTCTGAAGTGTGGGATTGATTAAAAAAAAAAAGAGAAATGCAAGGGGGAAAGAGCTGAAAGCCAAAGCAGCATCCCTACCTATACAAATCCCGACAATTCCAAGATATCTGAACAGCAGAGGAAGCAAAAAATACAAACTAAAATAATGTCAACCATTTCTCTTTGCCTTTCTCCGAGCATAAAAGGGAACAGAGATGAGTCAAGCTGCAACAGCTKCTTGGAAGAGCTGGTAATTGATTTATTTTTATGGCCTTGTTTTGTCCCCTTCCTGCCTCCAAGACACATAGACGGAAAAAAAAAAAATTGAGGAAAGGGCAAAATAAGTCAGTCTGCCTGGTGAGTCCCACAAGCAGAAAATTAAACCAGGCTGAAAAAAGCCCCACMAGGAGCCAGTGGCTGGGGAAGGGTCCCTGGACAGTCACTGTGGCTTTATGACAACTGTTCCATGCACTGCTGCCTCCCTCTGCATCTGGGGGAGCAGATGGGGAAATTTAGAGACCAGGAAGAAATAAGCAATCTCATTTTTTGCCTTTTTGCCTATTTTTCCCTTTTTTTTTTTTGTTTTTAAATCACTGAAAAATAATAAAAATTCAGTTCTCAGCATTAATTCAGCAGTGGAAGTGAGCTGGATGAGGGAGGGAAGTCCAGAGGCTTTTGAACCTGCCGAGGGTCATCACTGAACACCTTCAAAGGGTTTTCCAAAGTTTGACTCCAGGCTGGACCCAGCTGCAGGAAATCAGAACCCACAGAGGGAGTTTTCCCCCTCAATGTATTATTGCAGAAACAAATGGATTAACTGAGGGTCCAGGACAGAGCCTGGATCACTGAATCCTCCAGGTCACCCTCCAGGTCCTGGATCCCGRGATCCAGCAGCACAATCCTTGTTGCTCCAACGCTTACATTTCATCTCCATTAAACTACTGTGAATAAATCCATTAAAAATCCATGAAATTCAGGATTTGAGCTGTAAGCAGAGGGAAACACAAACAGCTTTGGAAGAACCAACAGCTGAGCTCAGAGACCTTTTTGTGCTGCACATTTATCCCGGCGTTTCCCCAAGTTCAATGGATCTCACAGGTTTTCACACATGGCTGTAGGTTTTTTTTAAAGGGTTTCTGCATTTCATTTCCTTCCTTTCTTGTTTCAGCTGCCTTTCATGGCTCTTGTGCCTCCTGCAAAACTCTGAAGTGTGTACTTCGTTAACAAGAACTCACTTCCCAAAGGAAAYATTCCTCTCGGTTGGTGAGGGAAACCCTCCATTTAACCTCTCCCAAGACAAACTCTTGCTTATGGAAACGGGAGAAGGAAATAGAAGGAGTTCAGATTTGGGCTTCAAAGGTCTGCTTCCCATAGCACAGAGCCTGAAATAAAGATATATCAAAGGAGGCTGTGTTTGAGGGCTGAACAGGAAAGAAGCACAGACTGTGCACAGAACTTCTCCAGCCCCACCCGTTTTATTCAGCACAGCCCCTCAGAACAGATCCTTGAGCTCCAGCTCTGCCTCACAGCCCTGCCCCGTTTATTACCCGGATTTCCAATATTCCCAGAGACACTTTAATCACCACGCTGTGCTTTAATTGTTATTCGCATTTAGATTATATGGTAATCTTGCAGCCAGGAGTCAATATTGAATTACTGCCCTGGCCTGCTGAACAGTGCTGGATATAGAGAGAGAACAGAGCTGAAATGTGGTTTAAAGTTTCAGTCCAATTTTATGTCCTAATTACTCTGGAACGTTATGAAAGGCCTGTAACATCACACCATATATTGCTGTCACCCCACAGGCAGCTTTATAGGGACATTGCAGAGGGGATTGAACTCCTTACAGGGGATCATAATTGAAATTACACCAAGAAACTGCCCGCTGTTAATAAACCCAGCCTGGTTTGGGGGTCCATCCATCCACCTTCCCTTGGTTTTGGTGCTAGGCTGGATTGTCAGAGACAGATACACAGGAAAAGAGGTTGGGGTTTGACTGTGCAGCTGCTGCAGAGAGCCAGATCCTTACACAATTCCAGAACAGGCTGAGAGGGATCACCCTGTCCAAACCCCTGCCCAGGCAGAGTCACCTGGAGCRGGTGACACAGGGACACACCCAGGTGGGGTTGGGATGTCTCTCAAGTAGAGAGGGAGACTCCTCATCCTCCCTGGGCAGTAATTCCAGTGCTCTGCTGTCCTCAACATGAAAAAATTCTTCCTTTTATTGAGGTGGAATTTCCTGKTTTARTTCCTGGCCTTGCYSYTTGTCCCTTGTCCCTTGTCCCRTCTCTGGGCACCACYGAGCAGAGCCTGGCACCTCCTCTGAGCCCTGCCACACCCAAACCCAGCTCCAGAGRCTTGGGATGCAGCTCCTCCAAATTTCCCTAGTGGAGAGCTGGCCTCCAAACACAGGTTTTTATTTAATTTTCGCTGGGGGATGGAGCACGACTGCTGTCAAAGGCAGCCAAGCACAAGTTCACCACCTGCTCGGCCTCGAGGCTCAGCCATTCCTCAGGGATGACATCCTGCTCTGTTTTACTGCCTCGGTGCTCCTGCACACAGCCCTGCACCAGGCTGGAGCTGCAAGGCCGAGGGATGGAGCGGGGTTTAGTGTTTGCTGCACGGCTCATAAACATCCCCTGGACCCCGTGCTGTGCCTCTGCTCCACGGCAGGACAGAAAAACACATCCAGGCTGAGGATTCCCCGGGGGAAAGGGAAACCTCCAGCCTTCCTCGTGGCAGGATGAAGGTCCTGGCGTGAAGCTGTGGTTTCTGCACCCCTGCAGGTGTCCAAGGCCAGGACAGACACCACTTCTGTCACACCCAGAACAGCCTCTGCAGATGCAATTCTGTTGTAAATACTGCCTGATCCCAAATATTAATGGAATATAGAGCCAGCATAATTCTGGCTAAGGTTAATTTATTCTACCCTACTAACACAGCATTCAAAATATAATAAAAACCCCCTGGTATAATTGCTATTGCTGTAAACTCAAATGATTGGTGACAGCTTTACAGTCACCTGCTGCAGGAAGGGGATAAAGCCCGTTATTAGCAGATGATGATCTAAAAGTACCTGTGGAAGAAAGAGATTTTTCTTACAGATATCCTGCTAAAGGCAGGGGAAAAGGCTCTTTACATGCAGTTAGACAAATCCTGACCAGAGTCAGGAATACTTGAAAACTGACCCCTCCCTGAGGGTCAGTTACAGTTACAAAAACATTTCTCCTGTTTACAGAAAATTCCCTGGGAAAAGAATTTCAGAGAACCAAAACACCTCAGGCAGGAACCAGGGCTACAGATCCCTGCCCAAAGGCCTGTGGGACGTGCTGGGTGAGGATCCAGCCCCTTCCCTGTCCCAGAGCCAATTCCCTCCCCATTCCTCAGCCAGGAATTGACCCAATCTGCCTCTGCCTCACTCCAGGAGAACTGACCAGGCAGGAGACCAAGGAAAACCAGCTCCAGGTAATAAAGTTCCCTCCACTCAGTGATTTTATGAGGATGCTCATGTCCAGAAGCTTACAAAGTCAAGGTTGCCAGGTTAATTCTCTAGCACAGGGTGTAGCATCCAAGGCTTGGCTTAATATTTTATTAATACAGAGTGAGAGGACACAGCCTTAAGCTGCACCAAGGGAAATTTAGGTTGGATGTCAGGAAAAAGTTTTTTACAGAAAGGGTGATAAAGTACTGGAATGGTCTGCCYGGGGAGGTGGTGGAATCACCATCCCTGGATGTGTTTAAAAAAGATTGGATGTGGCCATAGTTTAGTTGAGGTGTTGGGGCTGGGTTGGACTTGATGATCTTGAAGGTCTCTTCCAACCCAGTGATTCTGTGATTTATACACTGGATAGAAAAAATTGTATATATCTATATATCTCTCTCTATATATATATATCTCAAGAGGAAAAAGCAGAGCTCAAACTCCCTCAGAATAACCCTCTCTCGTGATTATACACAGCCATAGTTTTTATTGAAATTAATCTTTGGGGATGAAAAAATTAAAAAATTATAAAAACACTAAACAAGGTTTTTATTAGCTTTTAATTAAGTGCATTTGCTAAAGCCTGAATTATAATTTTAGATTTTTAAGTACTTTGAGCTGAAGACGAGATCGGTTTTTTTGGCAAATGTAAAATTTCAATTCTGTTTGTGAAGGGACTGGGGGGTGAGAAGTGAGGGGGGGTCACACATCCTGCCACACCAGGGCAGCTTTGCCTTGTCCCAAAGGGGCACCCACCTCTCCTGGAGCAGCCCTACTCCAAAAATTCCCCAGGAAAAAGCCCTCCTGYGTGGGGATTGATGGGTAGGGAAGTGCCAGGCTGGTGGAGATGGCAATTATTAATTCTGCCAATTCCACAATCTGGAGGTTTCCAAGTGTTTTGCAAACACAAGTAGATTCAGTTTCATAATTGTTTTCAGTCTGTAATTAAATCCTCTCACCTTTCCACAGCCAGGGAAGCTGAGGRATACCAGCCCTGCTGAGGGGGAGCTTGGCTGCCTGGAAATGAATCCCTGGGGAACCTCTGGCCATCCCACTGCAGCCCCTGCGTGTTCTGCAGCGCAGGCAGGGCATGCTCAGCCCCAGTGCAGCAGGTCAGCAGGAGGATTTTAGAGGAATTTCATTCCAGAGCACAGCCTCACCCAGCACTGCAGAGAAACGAGGCTCGGGCTGTGCCAGGGGAGGTTCAGGTTGGATTTCAGGGAGAATGGAGGAGTTTAACACAGGAACAGAGTCCCAGGGAAGGGTGGAGCCCCCAGCCCTGGTGGGGGTTCAGACCTCGGGCAGATGTGGCACCTTCTGATGTGATTTACGGGCACCCAGGGCTTGGCTGGAGGTTGGCCCCGATGATCCTGGAGGTCCTTTCCACCGGAATGATGCTGTGACTTCTGGAACAGGGGGATGTTTGCTGAGCACTGAACCGCAGGAGATCAAAGCCCCCGGGGCACTGGCACAAGCTCCGTGTCCAGSCTGCTCCCTGAGCACAGCCCAGGCAGGATTTGTGCCCGCCACAACCTTGTCCTGCCCTCTGCAGGGAGGARGAATCCTCTCCAATATGCTTGGACACCTCTGCTGCGAGCAAACCGCGTTWAAAATACAAACAAACAAACCACCAAACCGTATTAAAGCAAACATTAACAGTCGGGCTAAGAGGCAGGCAAATCTAAAGTTAAGTCTGTAACTCCATCCTGTGGTCCGTAGGTATTACAGCACATTTCTTTAAACGGGGACACAAACATTTCTGTTTCACTCTCTGATTTGCCTGGGAATTAGAGGAGCCTTTCAAAATTTCCTTTGGAATATCCTTCCCATGCAGGTGAAATACACACGGTGAGCCTTGCCAAACTGTTCAGGTCATTCCTCTGTGACTTCTTTGGGACATTGGAGGAGAAGAGGTTTGGCCTGAGCTTGTAAAACACCACAAGGTTCAGGTGGACACAGGTTCTTGAGGCAGGTCTCCAGTCTGGCTCAATCCCCTCAGGTCCCTGATTTAATTTTACACATGGAGCACTTTAAGGAAGGGGATTGTCTCCACCAGCTTCACCACACCACTGGGAAAAAAAATTCAAATCTGCTTTTAAGGAGATGCCATTTGGAAATGCAAATGCTGCCAGGGCTGTGTGTTCCAGCCAGCCAGGTGGAAAAGAAACCTGGATCAGGACGCATTTCAATTTCAGCAGGCATTGCCCTGAGAGGATGGAGAAGTTCAGAAATTTGTCCTGATCTCAGGTTGGTATTTCAAGGTTTTATTTTATTTTTATTAATCCCTTCCATCTCTTCCCAGATCACACAGGGACCTGTCCTGCTCAGGGTGGGGACACACAGCTGAGCCCAAAACCCTTCAAAGCCTTTCAAACCCCACCAGGAGCTCGGCTCTTGCTCCTCCTGTCGTGGAATATTTCTGAGCAATATTTGCCTTGGAGTCCCAGTGCCTGGAATGTGAGGATGTGTCATTTCAAACAGCAGCAGGAACCAGAGGGATGGGACTGAGAGACGAGAGCCCGATCCTCACCTCCAGACACACTTTATTGTTGGGAGGGTCCAGGTGTGCTCTTGTTCATGCCAGCACTGCAAAAAAACCAGGCTAAAATATAATAAATTGTTTCTAAATAGGTGTTGCCAATGATCYGAACTTCTGCTCCTCCAGAGCCCCCTTGTTGTGTAAATGTAACAAATCCCTGCCTTGCAGAGGGTCCCTTGGGCTGGATATCCCCTTCTCCATTTGTTTTATTTTATTTTAGGCAGGATGTGCAGTGACAGGACAGGGGGGAGTGGTTTGAAATGTAGACAAGAGGTTTAGGTGAGATTTTAGGATGAAATTCTCCCCTGGGAAGGGAGAGCTCTGGCMCAGGTTGCCCAGAGAAGCTGCCCCATCCCTGGAAGTGTCCAAGGCCAGGTTCTCCAGCTGGAAATACCTGATCATTCCCAGTGCTTGTGCCTCTGCTGAGACACCACATGGAACAAAAAACGTTTTGGTGAAAAGACAGAAAACTGCTGGTGAAAGGCATTAAAGAACCCCTCAGTCACTGCCTGGACAGCTAAAGTGGATGAGTGGAATGAAAAACATCACCTCCCACCTCCCCTTTTCCCTTTAGTTTGTCCAGCTCACTCATCCTCTTGTTTTGCTGCCTGTTACAATCAGGYACACAAAGCCCAGCTTAATTCATAACAATAAAAACAAAAATTAAAAAAAAAAAAGACTCCTGCTCGCTATGAGATGTTACCTTCCCATTTTTTTTTTCTTTAGGCAACTTCTCGGCATGATGATTTTCCAGCTCTAAACAAAGCTCTTGCTGAAAAGAGCTCTGAGTGACAGTGGAAGGAAAGGAGCTCCATCACAGCTGTGTGTACCCACAGAAATGTTTAAGGCAGACAAGCAAAGGGAAAAGCAATAGTTATCCACCAAAACAAAGCGGCGCCTCTTGAAAGGAAACATCACAGCAAATAGCAGAGATTTTCACTCACCCAGACATTAAAAAGAAATCCTTTTCACTTAGCTGAGAAAAAAAAAAAAAAGAGGCAATCATGTGTCTTGATTTCCCAAGCACGAGGAGTTGATATTGAAAGAGGGGCTGTCAATTTAGCTGGAGACAAGCAGTGTCCTTTTATAGCAGTGTTTAACATGCACTCATGAATTCTGTATGAACACAGGCTCCTTGTGGCTGATGGAGTGCACAGCCCCACTGGGGCCAGGCAGGAACTCAAACGTGTTTCAGCAGGGCTGGGAAGGAGCACCACCAATGACTCTTCAGAGGAACAAAACACAGGTGAGGGACTTTCCTGAGAGCCCTTTAACAGCCTGGCAGCAAAACTGCTCAAAAGCAACACGAGTCTCATCGTGAAGGGGTTGGATTTAACCCCTAAACCTCAATGAGGAGCTGTGAAAACAGAGGAGCTTTCCAGAAATGAGGAGTGGGATGGGAGAGAAGACAGCAGGGACATTTGATGGAATTGCCTTCCTTCACCTGCACTGGGTTGCTCCCGGAATCAGAGCAAGGAAAATCCCTGTTCCTCCACGTTTGCTGTAACTGAGAATTCCTGTATTGCTGGGAAGGTTTGGCTGCTCGGTTTAATTCCTTCTTGGATATGGAGCTATTTAAATCAACTCCCTGTGAGAAGGRCACAACTCCCAACCAGGGCAGACCATGTCCTGGCAAAGACCAAACCTTCCTGGAGCTCTGGCAGCCTCGGGGCCGTGCCTGAGGGGGGCCTGGGCAGTGCCCAGCACCCTCTGAGGGAAGAACCTCTCCCAAAATCCAACCTAAACCTTTCCTGACACAGCTCCAGCCCTCCCCTCTCACRGTCACCAGAGAGAAGAACATTTTGACAAGTCCCAATAAAATGATGCCAAAGCCTCAGTGCTCCTGTGACACCCAATTTCCCAAATACACCCACAAGGGCAACCAGGCCTCAACAGCACAGCCTCTCTTAACATTCCCGAGATTTTCTTGTCAGACTCCAGGAAACAAGGATATCAAATGTGGAGAAGCAGAGCACGCCACCACTCCAAATCCCTCTTTTACAGCAACAAAAAGTGGTCATCTAATGCGGCGCTATCATAAAATTAAATCACGCTCACTTGTCATTTCGTACGGGCCCGGCCGACAGATTAAAAACTACACAGCAAAATGTAATTTCCCCGAGTGAAGGGAGAAGAGGGGGTTGAAATATCTYGGTCTGCAGCGTGTGCTCAGTCCCCAGCCCTGGTGGCAATAAACAGCAGCCCCGGGGAAAGGATTTAGCAGCGTCTGCCTTCGGGGCACGGGCAGCGCTTGGCCTCCCCCTGCCAAGGGATTTCAGCAGCCTGCCAAGGTTATCCTTCTTCTTTACAGAAATCCTGGCACTGGGAGAGCTTTTCAGGTTGGAAATTTAATGAAAGTGCAGTTGAGACAAGCAAAAAGAGTTTTTTTTCCTGCCTCATCCCCAGTTCAGGGGACAAATCTTCCTGCAGCTGCCCCAGAGATGTGGGGTGGGAGCTGCACCCAGCACAGGCCACAGAGCACCCACTGCACCCACAGGAGCCTCTCCCTCCCCAGAAATATTCCCATATGGGGCAGCAGGGACACGAAATACCATCTACAGCCCCTGGGGAGAGGGCTGTGTGTGCCCAAGGCAGCCTGAGGGGGCTGTTCCCAAAACACGACGGCCCTGGAATATTCCGGGCTGGGAGGGACTCACAGGGATCGAGCTCTTGAATGAAGGGCCTGTGTGGGGATCAAACTCACAACTTTGGAATTACCAGTGATGTCTGGGAAGGCTGAGCTGGGATAGAGACTGGGCAGAGCTGGAGAAT
>QVAJ01000289.1:462632-485994 GCA_003546035.1 Mixornis gularis | reverse complement strand
AACAAAAGGAACCTGGCTCCCGGTAATTGTTTTAGCTTTGATCTGGGAGAAGCAATCCACATCAACCATGGAAAAATGGCTTGACTGATCTCAACAACAAACCCTGCCAGCTCCCTCCTTCAGCAGAACAATTCGCCAACCATAAACACACAGAAAACCCCCAATTCTCCCAGTTCAAACGATTTTGTGAGATTCCACCATCACAACCTTTTCCAGCCTATAGAGCCACGGAACATCTCGGGCTGGCAGGGACTTCACAGAGCCGTCAGATCCACCCTCCTGCTCCAAGCAAGGATTTCCAGTTATTTCCAGCCCTCCGCTTTCCGAACAGCAACAAAAGCCCTTTTCCAGCCCCTTTTCTTCTGTTGAGCTGCTGTCAACTGCGGTGTCAGCCCCAAGACTCACACAGGGAGCTCGGAAACTGGGGGGAGGCGGGGAATAAAAGAAGAATGTTCTGTGGCTGCCAATGGAAGTGTGTCGGGATAATTGAGCCGGGAAAAGCCATTCTATCAGGCCATTGGTGCTCTCCAGCAATCAGCACTCTATTGTACATTGCTTTTTTTTAAAAGTCAGAGCTGACATTGTAACTCTGAGCTCCCGGCATTGATGATTCCGGCGGTGCCTTTGAGCTGGGAGGAGAAAAACCTGCCTAAAATCTGAGATTCATCCCCTCTGCCCCAGCCAGGCAGGAATTCCTGGGGGCAAACCCTGAGGTGTGGGATGGGAAGGAGCTGGATTTTAACTCCAGGCTGGGCTGTCCCTTCAGAAGGACTTTGGCTGAAACTGCAGGAGACTCACGGGAGGAATTTCCTGAGTCTCCGAAGTGACATCTGAGCAGGGAAACAAAAAACAAATTAAAGGATCGTTTTCTCCACGGCTGCGATAGGCATCACAAAATGCTAATTTAGTGTAACCTTCCTAGAAGGGTTTGTTAGGGAAATTAATCCACAAAGGCCAGAGGTTTGTGTCCAAAAAGGAGACAGAGGAGTCCTTTGACTTTATTCCAATACAGGGAGAGGCCACAGGGCATTTCCCCTGGGGTCTCTCCAGTTTGGGAGGATTCAGCCTCCTGTTTATCCCAATTTCCCGGCCTCATTTCCCTCTCTCTGAGGTACTTGAGAGTTCCAGACTTCCCGGAGTGCCCAATACCTAAAATTCCCCTTTAATGTACAACCCCCCTTTTAATTTTTAATTCTTATGGAATTTATGGGTTTTTCCCCATTGTTTCTTTCATCTTTCAATATCCAGTTTCATTTCTCAGCCAACCCACAGTTTGTTTGTAAAGGCAAATATCTTCTTTTCCATCCATCCATCAGTGGGATCTTCCCATTGTTTCTTTTCTCTCTCAGGGCTGGTTTTMTCTCCCAGCAGACCCAGAGTTTGTTTGTGGAGACAAACCTGTCATTSCTCTCAGGTTTAACTGATCCAGGAGTCAGAACATCTCTGTCTTCCCATGTCTTAAATACCCCTCACTTCAGCCCACATTAACCTGCTATTCAACCAGTAGTTCATTAACAACTGAAAACCAGCTATACTGATGGATTTCCTTTAAAATCTTAATTTATAGATGTTTTAATTGCCAAAATAGAAAGTCTGGGCTGTATTCATTTACTCAGAGGCAGAATCAGACGGCTCTAAGTTAAATATTTGTGTGAACCTGAGCCTCTCTCTGCCTCAGTTCCACGTCTTGAAGCAAGCAGGAATAATATTCCCAGCACAAAAGGCTCATGCATATCCTTCTTGGACAGAGATTTGTATATCACCTCAGGAAAACAAAATAAATTCATGAAACAGAGGCCATGCAAATGCAGGGAAAATGCTGAGCAAGACATTTTTGTGCTGCTTCCACTTAGAAACAGCAAAGATATTTTTGGTCCAAACACATCGTTCTGTTCCAACACATTGATTTATTCAATTTGATGAAAATGGAATGGCCAGAACATAATTAATGGTTGAAACTCTTTCTGTTTAACAAATTGAAATACTTTGAATACTAACTAGCCATATGTAAAGCTCATCAATATTAATGAAACTTTCTGAAATGTATCATTTATTCTTCACGGACAGAAATAAGTCTGGGTTTGCTGAGGCATGGAAATTATTAGGGAGGAATTCACRGGGGCTTCTGGATCTCGTGGAATCCAAAGTCCCACTTTGAAACTGGATTTTCTGAAAATCTCAGACAATTTTCCACTGTGTGGATGGCCAAACACCTTCCAAAAGTGGCCTCCAGCCCTGAGTTGGTGATATGGCACCACATGAAGGGTCTTAAAATGCCCAGAAAAACAGAGAAAGGAAACAGACTCTCAATGAGGTTGTAAAAAATGTTCATTARTCTGAAATAAGAGCAGTCTAATGTTGAAACCCAGTGCAGATCTGTTCACAGAGTTATCTGGGGGATTCATCATCCTAAACTTCCTTACAAGAAGTTAAACCATGAAAAAACTGGATTTCAACCCCACGGTGCTCCTTGGCACGCCGTTTGCAAAACTGCAAAATCCTATTTTGTACCAGGAAAGGAGAACACAAGAATGGGGAAAGAGGCTGCGGGTGTGGGACAACGGGAACAATCACACTGAAATAATCACCAGGCTGAGATTGTGCCACCCCAACTGCTGCTCCTCAGGCACGACCAGAGGGGCTCACCACAACACATTCGAAAAAAAAAATAACCCACAGTGAACCTGGTTTATTCATTTTGTTTTTGTAACTCCCTACCCAGCATTTGAAAAATGGCCCAGCAGATGAGGAGCCCAGAACCTTCCCAGCCACTTCTGCCTGATGAAAAGAGCRGGATTTTATCCTCATTAACAACTCCCAACTCATTTGCATGTGTGCATCCTTGGACAAGGATGCAGGAGATCCTGCTCACGGCAAAGGCACATCATCAAATTATTTATTCAACCCCTCACAGAATAAAATAAAAACTATCCAACATTGTCTGAGTTCCTTGAGTGACAACTCCGGGTCATCCAGYGATGTCACAAACCGACTTTTCCAAGGTTTATTAACCCGGCTTTGTCATTAAGTAATTGCCAGTGGAAAGTTTGCTGTTGTTGGGGTTTATACTTTTAACATCTCTCTCATCTCAGCTGTTTATTGGATCCAATTTATGAAGGGTGAGAGGAACACGAGTCATTAAATCACCTGGAGGTGCTTCCTGTTTATGAGGCAATAACCATTTTCCTGGGCCAATAAATCCCAGGCCCGGAGCTGAACATTTATTAGCCCAAGCTACAGTTATTGTTGAGTTAATTGGAAGCACCCTGAAGTTGTTATTATAATGAAACTTCCAATGATTAAAGATTGGGGAGAAATAATCTGTTTTAAAGTGTGTGTGTGGGGATGGGGTGGGATGGGATGGGATGGGGTGGGATGGGATGGGATGGGATGGGATGGGAGGATGGTTGATGAGAAATTCGGGGTCTGGGCAGCACCACTGGAGGAGTCCAGCACCAAAGGAAAGTGGGGGAATGTGACTCATCCCAAGGCCAAGATTTGGAAGTGTTTGACATGGAATGGCTCCCAWTTTTTTCTTTTTTTCTGAGCAGACAAAAACACTCATGAGCCACCTCTCCTTCATTCTTCCTCCCTTGAACACCACCAAGCCCATCTGATATTGAGAGGTGTCACCATAGGACAGGAAATAAAGGTGCTGACTGCAGTGAGGAGTAAATAAATCAGAAGGTTTATTTCCAATCCATTCAGCCCTTTTATAACACGCTGTGCTAAAGGCACGTTATTGCTCCATAGGACTGACACCTCTGCCATGGGCTGAGGGACAGAAACAGCAAACAACACCTGCTGGGATGGGAAAGGAATATTGTTTACACAGGGTTGGTTTGGGAAAAGGAAAAACTGTGGAAAAGTTTCCCTTGGGAAGAGCTCAGCAATTCTCAGGCTCAGAAAATATCRAGTCTACAGAGAGGTGAATTTTTCTGGTGCAATGGAGGGACAAGGATGGATGAATCCCCCCARCACAGGATCCCAGGGCCACTGGGATTGGAAGGAGCCTCTGGAGATCAGCCCCATAAGGTCCTGCAGATAAACAGATTCTTTTGACCTGATTTAGTGTAAATATCCRTAATGAGTAGGAGATTTTGGGGAGAAATGACTGGGATTCCTGCAGGCCAGCTGCTGGGGCTGCAGCTGGGGGAGCYCTCACAGCTCCTCTGGGGCTCCCCAGACCAGGCACACCAGGGCTGGCCACTGGAGAACACAAGAATTAAGGCTGCATTTGGAAAAATAAATCCCATAACAACAACAAGATCTGCTTTGTGATGACTTAACGCTGCTTGTCAGGGAGACAGGAAACTCCATCCACATCTTCAATGCAATTTTTTTCTCCTCAAAATATGAGGAAGCAGCTTAACCTTGAAAATACCACTTAGCTCACACACACACACGTTGTAATTAATTTTCTACAGAGACTGAAATCACTTTGCCTAAAGCAAAATCCTTCTGACATTATTAAATGTCACAGTGCAGTTAAAGCACAATTATAAACTAATTCACAGAATAAATCTCATTAGTTTCCTGAGGCCTTCTGAATAAACTGAAAGGAAAACGTTGCCACAGCTGACTTTCATCTTTGCTTTCCTGAGCAGATACACAATCAAAAAGCATAAAATTTTAATAATTACAGATGATTAAAAGCAGGTAGTTTGGGCAAACAGGCAGGTAAAGCTGCTGCACACAGAGCAAAGGGAGAGGGCTCCACCTCGAATTAATAAAATCGGGCTTCAGTTTAAAATCCCAGTCACAGGGACACTTGAACTGCAAATCCTTTTGTCAGGCTGTGCCAGCCCTGCTCCAGAGGCTGCAGGACTGAACCAGTTCCCTGCTGGGATCCGGGCAAACAAACTCCATTCCTCCTCAACAGTTCACAGATTGAATCAAACGGCAACTGGGAATAAAGGAATGGAAGAAGYGTTTCAGAGGCTGCACCTGCAAATAAGAAATTTTGGGAGGAATTCCTCCTTGGGAGGGTGGGRARGGGCTGGGATGGAATTCCCAGAGGAGCTGGGGCTGCCCCTGGATCCCTGGGAGTGCCCAAGGCCAGGCTGGGATAACCTGGGACAGTGGGAGGTGTCCCTGCCATGGCAGGGGGTGACATGAGATGATCTTCAAGGTCCTTTCCAACCCAAACCATTCTGGAATTCCATGATTTCAAGAAACCTTAGTGCTCTTTTGTCTTTGGTTGAAGGTTTTTCTGGGGGGGTGTGGTTTGGTTTTAACTCACGGGAAAATCTATAAGAAAAGAGTGAAGCCCTTTTAYTTTTAGCTGCCTGTGACTCCCTTCAGATTTCTTCCCATTCCTCCAACACACCCCACAGATCTGCAGCAAAGAGAGCAGGGACTGCMTGGTTTGAGTTTGCTGGGAGACAAAACCCCTGATTATCCCCATTCCCTCGCTGGAATACCAAATCCCAGATTTCTTCCTCTTTCCTTTCTCCTTCTCTGTGCACTTGTCACCTCCACRCAAAGGATCGAGGTCAGGATTTTCCGTGGGGAGAAGTGCTGGGCTGAGTCAGATCGTTATCTCCTTAGGAGACAAATCCAATTGTGCTGGAAAATTGGGGTGACTAAAAGTGGCCACTGAAGGCAGAAACTGGCCGTGCTGAGGTGGTGACAAGGGATTTATTCTCTTCCAGCCTCGCAGGCTGATCCTTGGAGCCACGGYGACAAAAACACATTTACTGGAAAGCTCAGAGTTGTCAGGACACACRATCTCCTGCTGGATTCAATTCCAAAGGACTCCTCTCCTCCTCCTCAGCCCAGATCCAGGGGTGTTGCTGCAGCTCTTTGTTTAAACAGGGATGAACCTTCTGGGCCGGGGAATTCGGCTTTGATTCAATTACTGCTCCGGGCTAAGCTGCTTATCCCCAGCTCAGCTCATCGAGATCCGGGCTGGCCACAAAGCCCAGGTGACAAGGGGAGCTTGGAGCACAAAACCTGGATCCAAATTTTGGCTCCTCAATCCATTGAAAAGACAAAGATCAACGGGCAATAGGGATGGGGAGGATTCCTGTGGGATGGAACACTGGAAGCAGAGGTTGGATGTGGCTCTGACACCCTGGCCCAGGTGCAGCCCTGGTTCTGTGCCTGAGGTGTTTTGGATTTCTGAAATTCTTTTCCCAGGGAATTTTCTGTAAACAGGAGAAATGGTTTTGTAGCTGTAACTTTGTTATTCATTCCTTTCCCAAGGAGGGACTTCTTCTTGATGTCCCTCTGCTCTGAGCAATGTGAGTGAAGAGGTTTGTCTTTGTGTCACCAATCCAACTGGTCTGTGTGAAATAGTATAAAAGGGAGACACAKCCCAGAAATCAAGGAGTCATTTYCAGCYCTCTGAATCTCGGGGTCTGTGTCCTTGTGGTGTMAAACAGGCTCAGGTGCCCGAGTTCTGCACTGACACAATCCCTGCCTGGTTGGTGTCCCTGAAATCAGCCCTTGAGCTTCCCAGTGTGTCCTTGACTCCCTGAATTCTCTGGGAAAGCAGCAGCTACAGAAAGTTCCATTTGTGCCCCTCAGGAGGAAAGGTGTGTCAGTACCCAGGGCTGGGAACACGTCAGCTCTGCAGGGTGAGTGAATCCAGCATTTCTGTGTCTGTTAAATCTGTTTTCACGGAAAACCAAGAACCTGCTGGCTCCAGCACAGCCAATTCAGCAATTTACAAGTGAGGGAAGGAAAAAAAGCCCAAACAGAAAATGTTGTGAGCTCTCAGAACGTGCTCCTTTGTTCTCCCAGACAGCCTCGGTGGCAGCCAAGGATGTGCATCCCAGCAGAGGCAGCTGTGCATCCCAGCCTGGAGCAGATTGCATGTTTGGGAGCCGCTGCTTTCCATCTGATTGAATATTCAGATTTGTTGGCACACACCAGCAGCTGAAAACGAGGGGCCTTCCAGAAGCTCAACACTTGAAGTCATCAGAGGGCTGTTCATGTGCAGCAGAACAGAAAGGAGCATATGGGGGTGGCAGAGCAGAGCCCCGTCCCCCCCCACAGCCCTGGAGCTCAACTGGAAATCAGGGATGGGCTCTGGAAAAGGGAAACACACCGAGGGTTTCTCTGCTCCTCTGTGCTGGGAGGGGGGCACAGGTCCCACATGTCCCACATGTCCCACATGTCCCTCATGTCCCTCATGTCCCACACATCCCACTTGTCCCACATGTCCCTCATGTCCCACATGTCCCACACATCCTACATGTCCCACACATCCCATATGTCCCTCATGTCCCACATGTCCCTCATGTCCCACATGTCCCACATGTCCCACACATCCCTCATGTCCCACATGTCCCACACATCCCACATGTCCCACACATCCCACATGTCCCTCATGTCCCTCATGTCCCAGACAAGGGCTGCTCTGCCCTTTGTGCAGCTGGGCTGCTCCGAGCAAGGGTGAAACTCCTCATGCTCGAATTGCCCCGATCCCAAAGGCACGACACCAGCCCCGAGCTGGAATTTGGGTTTAAAGGTTATCCCAAATGCGCCATATGCAAGTCAGAGCTCAGCACGAGCACGGAGGACGGGATCACTTTGATTCAGGGTGACATTTCTCAGCACACTCCAGTAATTAGATTAAGTTTGGGGATCCAGCTGTCTCGTGCAATTGGAAACTCTCCCTAAGCTGTCATTTACGGGARGCACTCTTCCATATTTCCCATGTGGTCCCTCACGCCTGGAATTTGAATAAATAACGCTCCTGAAGTTCCTTCCAGCCGAGGAGTGCTTTGGGAGTTGTGGCTCTGATCATGCAAAGCCTCTCGTGGTTCTAACGAGCTGTCAGGATTCTGGAGCCAGCAGTGGAAGGTCAATAGTGGGAGCAAGGAGACACGAGGCTGAGGAACAGATTTTCATGCTGGCAGAAAGAGGAGAGAAAAGAAAAAYGAGACATCCTTCCTCCTGGTTTGTTTTTTTGTTGTTTTTCCACGYTGCTTTGATTTGTTTTGTCAAAACACCAAGGGAAGATCCAGAGGTGCTTTTGGCCCCAAAAGTGATGGTTTTACAACGGCAAAATGTTCTGTCTSTGTTGACAAGGAGAAAAAGGAGTGCCCAGGATGGGAAATGCTCTGTTTGAAAAGTGGGGAGGACACTGGGAGGAGGCAGTGATGCCTYGGGAAGGCTGAGCTGGAACAGACTGGAGAATAAAGCAGAGATTTATTAAAATGCCTTTAAGGACACACCTTGGGCAGGACAAGAGCCTGGCCAGGGCTACACACAAGGTGGACCCAAAATGGTCACAAAACGTTATATTGAGGTTTAATATTTCCAGGTGAAAGGTTTGAACATTTGTTGTTTTTTCCAACACCCTGCTCCTGGCCTCCAATTGCACAGTGCACAAGAATCCAAAGGACTGGCACCAACGGTCTCAATTAAATTTCCACCATTTCCATCATCCCCCAAAAAACCCCCACATTTCCCTTCTTTCCAAAACATCCCTCTCATTTACCTGAGCAGAGAAGGGCCTGTGGAATGTCAGGCAATAAAACAGCTCCTTAACATTATCCTAACATCTGCAGATATTTGTTACAATTATTTCTAATATGAATTACTGCTCCAGGGAGTGTGAACATTTAATTTAGAACATCCCCAAGTACAAACACAGGAGATCCCAATCATGAAGTGCCAGCGTAGGAGGATATTTAACTGCAATTAGCACCAGCCATATTTGGGCGCTTTTTCCCCCTAATTTCTGTTTATTTTCAAGATATTAGAGCTTAATTTATGTCTAATATGTGAAATCTGGTTTTGAGTGAGGTTTAAAGAGCAAGGAAATCCCAAAGTAAATCATCCAGATTACTCACAATGTCTGGAAGAAAATTACATGGCAGCAATATTCTTCCCAATTTCCAGGGAAGGAATTCTTCTGTTCCCCAGCAATGGCATTTCAGTTTCATCAGAGGTAATTGTGTTTATTGGTTCTAAATATTTAGAACTTGGTGAAAGTGAGGGTGAAAAAAAATCAGAAAAAAAGCTCCTTTTTCCCCAAATTTCTAAGTGATGATTCAGARGATAATATTGCTTGATTAGATGGAAAATTAACTCCAAGATAAAACAAATCACCACATAAAAAGAAAAGCAAAGTTTATACTCAGTTTTTTTGTACGTCGAACACTGAAATGTGAAGTTTGCAAAAATTAATTCTCCAAATTTTGGAGCATCTTACATATGCCTGCTATCCCCAGCTTCAAGAATATTTTATCAGGGTACAAAACACCAAAATCAATTTGCCCACGAACTTGGGAGTCCAGACTTTTCTATCAGCACCTCGGACTCGAGGTTGGGTGATTTTTTAGGGAACCTGCTGTGAAATTAAGGAGCTCAGCAAGGTTTCCTGCCCCTAATGAGCTCTTCCTCCCCAGTCCAGGGCCCAGATCTCTTTCCCCCTCATTAACTTTTCCTTTTAAGTTTCTATTAATTTTAATGATTTATTGTTTTACATTTATACAGACATTTTTATACGGGTTCTATGGATAAAACCAYCTCCCACTCCCTTTTATCCAGGTCAGGACATGCCTTAATGCAAAGTTTCCTGGAGCAGAAACGCTGCACTGAGGCCCTGCTGCTCAGGACACTGAAATCACCTTTTATGGAGGTGCACARCATTTATAGGGGTGCAAGAAATCTGGTCAAGAGGTTTTATTTCCCTTCCCATCACCCTTTTTATTCCAGGTGTTTATTTGTCCACACGGAGAGGACCCACTGCAGCACTCAGCTCTCAGCAGATTCCTGCTGCAAGAGCAGAACAATTCCATCAAGCTGGTTGCAACTCAAGGGAGAAAAATATTTATTAAATATGTGTTTTTTAACCCAGCCTGGCAGACAGGTGTCCTGCTCATTCTGGGCTGTGTGTCAGGACAGAGAAGAGGAATAAACACGTCCAAGGCTGGGCAGCCTCCAGGGCTGACAGAACTGCACTGGTTGAGGATGAGGAKGAGGAGGAGGAGTTGACCCCCAGGCTGGGCTTGGTTTTCACTGCCTGGGATGGACTTGGAGAATTCTCCATTCTGCAGCAAGGCTGAAACTGAAAAAAACCCCAAATCTCTGTGGGTTTGCAAGATATTAAYGAATCCCACCTCTCCTGTCTTAGTTTACAGGTGAGATTTTTARATTCCAGTCCATTTTTGAGCTGTTTGGAGGGCACAGAGATGGAGTGCCCAGAGGAGCTGTGGCTGCCCCTGGATCCCTGGGGGTGCCCAAGGCCAGGCTGGATCCCCCTGGGGCAGTGGGAGGTGTCCCTGCCCAAGGATTGGCACCCAAACCAGTCCATGATTTTCATTTCTTTCCTAAAACTGCAGTTCTGGATGGTGAATACAAGCTGATGGACGACCAACCACCAATTCCTTCTGGAGAAACAGGCTCTAGGCAGAAGTTTGAGCAGCATGACTTTGGGAATTCGTGAGTGGTTCTGGTGCACGTTTGCAAACCACGGTATCTGCACTGACCTTAAAATCCCAGGTCAGGACTGGCACCCAAACCAGTCCATGATTTTTATTTCTTTCCTAAACCTGCAGTTTTGGATGGTGAATACAAGCTGATGGACGACCAACCACCAATTCCTTCTGGAGAAACAGGCTCTAGGCAGAAGTTTTGAGCAGCATGACTTTGGGAATTCTGGAGTGGTTCTGGTGCACATTTTCAAACCACAACATCTGCACTGACCTTAAAATCCCAGGAGGGTGACAGCAACCCCAGCCAGACCCCTGTTTGCTGCTGTGGCTGAGGATAACCACGGGTTTAGGGGGTGAAAMCCCAAAACTACGAGATAAATCTCACCTCTAATTAAAGCAAACCTCAAACCCATCCAAAACCTTCAAAGGCAGCAATGCCYGAGACTGCCACTGCCTTGAATTTGGCTCACATTCCCCAAATCTTGGAGTTATTTCAGAGCTGGTACTTAATGGGAATTATTTCTCCCTCCAGAGCAATGTGGTCGTGACTCTCCAAGCTTCTGATTTGCATTTAGACTGCGAGRAAAAGAATTTCCTGTGCAGCAGCCATCTCCCAGCCCTTCGCCATGTGAATATTTCCACCCTAATTAATGTCACTTAATGTAAAATATTATTCCGTGTTCTGCAGAGTGGCTGTAAATTATTTACTTGTAAAACATGTTGACTTTTCATGAGTTGTTTGTACAGTAAGAACTGCACCATCTAAACTGGAGGAGGAGAGAGGAATCAATCATTTGTAATAATACCCAATAGGAGGTTTACCACATGTTATATCAATTTTTATGGCCGACACAAATAGCTGCAGCCATTACTTTGGATTTTTATTTTCTGAAGGGAATTAGAAATTCACTGTTACCTTCTGCTTCTCTCACGCTGCCCTGGAAATCACACAATTTAAAGGTGTTTGGAGTCTTTTTTACCCACTAATTAAGGCAGTGCATTAATAAAACACCAATTTAGAATATTCATTAAGCACACAGTCTATACGAGGCAAAAAAGCTGATTTGTGTGTAAGTTAATGAGCCCAGAATCAACCAACAACACAGGATCGAGTAAATGAAATGGGGTTTAAAAAAAAAAAAATCATATTTAAACTTGCTCCTCATCCACTCTCTCCCATATTCTGTGTTACTTTTACCTGCAGTGAGGTTTTCAATATTGATCATTTTCAGYGCATTAATTACTCCCTGTAATTTGGCAATACTTAATTTTGGTATTGAAAGGTGTCAAAAGCGTCCAAAAACGCTTGATTCAAAGACACACCAATAAAACCCAGAGTTTCCTGGCTGGTGTTTTGCCCTGGGGTATTTCTGGGCACAAACCCATCCCAGGAATGCTGTGGGCTGGAGGGTTTCCCAGAGCTGCAGGGCCTGGCTGGGGTTGGGGACAGCTGGGCTGAGGGCAGGAGGGACCTGAGCTGCCCCGTCACTGACATCGAGACCACGGGAATGACCAAAACCTCATCCCAAACTCTGGGGCCAGGACGGGTCTGACAAATTCCTCCCTGGGCACACAGAGAGTGAGGCCTTGGGAAGGCTGAGCTGGAACAGAGACTGGACAGAGCCAGAGAATAAAGCAGAGATTTATTGAAAGGCCTTTAGGGTAAACCTTGGGCAGGACAAGAGCCTGGCCAGGGCTACACCCAAGGTGGACCCAAAATAGTCACAAAATGGACCCAAAATGGACCCAAAATGGTCACAAAATGGACAGAAAATGGCTGCCCAGTCACAAGGCCTCACACTTTGATAAGTTTTGGTCCATTTACATTTTGAGGTTTAATTGTCCAATTACAGATGCAGATTATCAAGTCCCATCCTTCTCGTTCCTCCCTTCAGCCCACCCTTGTTTGTGCTTTTGGGGCTGAAATTTGTTTTGTGTCCCTGCTGTGTGCAGAGCTGAGTGACACTGACTGTGAGCTCAGAGCTGCACCYCTGGGCACCACAGAACMTGAAATMYATCAAAGCTCAAACTGAAGGCAACAGCATAAGCAAGAATTTCACCTCTGCTAAAGCTGGGGAGCAGGGCAGAGGTGTGGAACGGGCAAGGAGTAAAGCACAGGGGGACGAGTCTCACCACACTGGGCCAAAAAATTCTGTCGAAGCACTGTGTGTGAGGGAAGGAGGAMTAGAGGAATCAGTATAGGAAAAAGAACAGGAAAAGCAGAAAAGGAAACAGCAAAAATACAAAGTTTGAATGGCAAAGCTGGGTTGCCCTCTCCTTCTTCAAGCTTGCCAAAGGAATGAAAGGCTGTGTCTCTCACCCCAAATCCCACTTTCCATCCCATCTCTCTGCTGTCCACCAGAGGCCCCATTCCAGCATGGCCAAGAGCAAAGGAAAAACCAAAGAAACCTTTTTTCTCCCCTCTTTTTTGCAGCAAAGGAGCAGGTGAGCAGGGAACTGTGCTGTGCTGAGTTTATGACATTTAGCATGCAGAGGAGCAGGTATTTATCAGCCAGCTCATCAGCCTGGTGTCAAAATGTTTGTCATCAAACTTAAACACAAACCAGAGGCAGGAAAGTGCRGCTGGAGATGGATCACCGATACTTTCTGTGCTCTGATCAATACTTCTGCTGTGGTGAAATATGGGAGCAACAAAGACTGATGTTGAAACTGTAATTGAAGCACGAGAACTCCAACAAAACCTTTCCGCTTGGAATGTTTTAGAAGGCTCCTCAAATTCCCACTATAGGTAAACCTATTTTCTCCCTGACAATTGGCATAAATTTAAAAGAGATTTTTATCTCTGTCGGTGCTTAAGGCATCATTTGATCCAAATTTCCCTGACATTTTCCCCTTTTCCAGCATGATTTTAGAGGCCTTAAGTGACTGCAGTGTGACCAGCATGGAATCAAGGATGTGCCTGATAAATAATAGCTCTGTTCTCCAAAATTAATGAACAATGTCCCTATAAATACACAATCTCTCCACAATGACACTGGATTGTGATTTTCCCCCTCTCATTCCCTGCATTCCTGCACGAATTTACATACGATGATAAATTATTTAGAAATCCATTTCAACTASAGAAAATCCAGTTTGCCCATTACTTATAAAAAGCCATTACAGCTACTTAAGTTTTCTATTACAGCCAATTTAATTTATTACAAAATAGCGAGTCCATAAGATTTTGATCTATCCTAGGTACCCAGAGATAATGGAACACTGGAGGATATTATGACCATGAAACATGAAGAAGAAGGGAAAGAAGTCATTTCCATTTATAGTGCAAAGTAAACATCTGAGATAATAAACTGGCCCATGTAACCAGGCTGCGAATTGGAAATGGAACAGAAGAAAGAAGAAAGAAGAAGAAGAAGAGAGATCCCATTTTTAAAGGCTTATTGGTTATTTATGTAGATGCTACGAGTTATAAAAGGAAGAAAAACATTCTTGTGATAAAAGCTGCTTATTGGAACTAAATCTGAATTCCCATCCTGGCTGCTCCGAGATGAGGCTCTGGAACTTCTGTCAAGTGCCTGAGCTAAAACTCCCCGGCCATAAAATGAAAAGAATATTTCTTTCTTTGCTCAACTTCCCCTTCTCTGCCCATTTCCACTGGCACAAAGGAACTGATGTCTTCCACAAAGACAAAAATCACGGCCCCTGGTCCTTGAAGGAGAGTTTTTCATCTTTATTTGCACTTCTATGAATTTCTCTTTCTTTTCTTCTAGAAATTAACGCACGGGAGTTTACCTGGGTTTGCTGTCACACTCTTTAGAGTATTCCTGAAAATTCTCAGATAATTCCAGGAGATTTTAGGGATTTCTAAAGTGGTGCCTGGTGACAGTGGCACCATGGCAACTTGTCCTCCCTCCCTGTGGGATGAGACTGAAATACGGAGAAGGGGTGAGGTTGGGTGAAGGGGTTAAAAACAGCACCAATCCCTGCAGCTTTCCTTTTCCACTGATGTTCTGGGCAAAGGTTTTCAGCTCCTGTATTTGGTTTTTCTGCCCTGCTGTRTCTGGGCCTGTTGGTGATCTCCCCTTGAGCAGATCCTTGACTCTCCTCAGGAAAAAAAAACCAAACCTGAGTCCGTTTGTGTCACCCAACACCAGGCAACTGCCAAGTTAGAGGAATAATGTTATTTTAATCAAACCACCAAACCAGATTGAAGCCAACAGCTGTAACAATGAAAGGAAACTGAAAACCATTATCCAATTTAGCAGGCATCAGTGAGCAGCTCCAACTCGGGGCTGCACTCCTGCAGCTTGGCTCCAATCCTGGKGAAGAATTCACTGCCTCCTTGCCGGTGATCCAAAAAGGGCAAATTGCTTTGCTTTTCTTTAAAAATCAAGGGCTGGAAAAAGGAAATGAGGCAAGAAGTCGAAGGCAGCATCTGAATGACTCTTGGAACATCCTGTAAATCCACTTAAACACAGAGCCCTGCTGATGGTGGGCAATGGTTCGTGTTCCTGATCAGCAGCAGGAATGAAATAAAACACTCATCCTCATCCTCAGGTCTTTGTCCTCAGGAGTTCATTCTGGAGTTACTGTCTGGACTTTCAGGGCGGGGAAAAAAAATTGTTGTTCTTAAATTCGGGCTTTGAATTAGTCTTCCTGGAGGAAAAYGGGAATATTCACTCTCTTCAAATTAAACTGTTTTCATGGCTGGAATATTTTAGTTGGTGTTTTATGGTTTAGTAGTGTTGCCTTTCAGCTGTTACCTGGACACAGGAGCCTCTTCAGTTGGTGGCTGCAGTGCAGCAGGAGCTGGACAAACACAGAGTGAAAATACAGCCAGAAAAGCAGTTTCTGAAGGGATTTTCCCCCAGGATCATGCAGTTAAAAAATGATCAACCCCTACTGGTACATCTTGAGAACCCTCCCTGTATTCCATCAGCAGGAACAGTGTTGTGTTCAGCTCCCTCACCAATGGAAGGATGATGGGATTTCAGGGAATTCCCTTTCACCTCTGCAGCCCTGCACCGGGACCCACAACCAAATATCCAAATATCCAACAGCCACTGAACCCGGCACCAACAGCTGGGCAGCAAACAGTTTATTAATTTTTAATTAATTTATTTAATTTATTAATTACAGTTTACATGGCCCAAATTGGAGGCAGAAATTCAGGATCTGACAAGCTGCAATTTTTCTCTCCAAGTGCCCTTAAAATACCTGAAAAGTGTTTTGATTTTTTTTTTTTTAATTCAGGGCCCCTATAACTTATTTTCCGTGGTGGCTGTAGGGACAAACCTCCAGACACCTGAGAAGAAAAGAACCCTCCCCAACCCCCTCTGGCTGCAAACAGCAGCTCCATTTCCCACTTCCAGCAGAGGTTGTATCAGCCACTGATTTTAACTCGCACCGGGAGGCAACAAAAGCAGCTGATTGTACCTTTCAGAAAAACACCACTTGAAAAGGGAGAGAGAAAAGAGTTGGGATACTCCGAGCCCGGAGTTGGATCCATCGTGCATTAACTTAAAAGAGAGAAAAATCAGCTTATTGCAAAGTTGCCAACTTTAATCTTCCTGGATTGGTTTGAAATACATCTTTACAGTGAAATACAGGGGTTTGTGTGCAGTGATTTCTGCACCGGGGGATCCTCCTTTCTTTGCCCTTTTTTTTTTTTTTGCTTTTTTGCTTTTTTGTCATTTGAACTCGTTTTTAGCAATTTGCTGCTGTCTCATGATCACTGAATAAAGGGCACCCTTGCTGAGAAACCACAATTCCCAGGAATTAAGTGCAAAAGGTTTTGAAATTGGCTGAGCTCTTCTCATTCACCAGGAGCTTGAATTTCTCGKGTTGAAAGCAAGGGCCAGTACACAACAAACTCCTTGAAACATCCAGGGTTCACTCAGGATCATGGAATGGGTTGGGTTGGATTGGGAGGGACTTTAAATCCCATCCAGTCCCACCCCTGCTCTGGCCAGGGACAACTTCCACTGTCCCAGAGTGCTCCAAACCCTTTCCCTTTCCCTTTCCCTTTCCCTTTCCCTTTCCCTTTCCCTTTCCCTTTCCCTTTCCCTTTCCCTTTCCCTTTCCCTTTCCCTTCCCCTTCCCCTTCCCCTTCCCCTTCCCCTTCCCCTCAGCTCCCCATTAACCTTCCCTGTTTCCCTGTGGGGCCCCCAGTAAATCAGTTCTCGGTGAGTTTTGGAGCAGCTCTGTTCCAGAACAATGTCCTCCATCAGTGAGATGTGGACATCTACCTGGACAAATCTSGGAATCTGTTCTTTGTGATCTTCAATGATGTTCTTCACTCAAAAACCTCAAAGCACAAATCATTCTGGTGAGGCAGGTAAGAGAGGCACCMTCCTTCCCAGTTCGTGTTCCACAAACCTTCCCCTGCTTTTCATCTCACAAGAAATCTGGCTTTGGAGGTTCCTCCCAACAAAAAAACCCCAAAAACAACAAAACAAAAAAAGATTGCTTTTTCCTGCTTGGATTTTCCTCCCACCCTGAAGCTTTTCTGCTCCTCCCCTTCTCTCCTTCACCTCCACAGGGATCCCACCCTCTGTCCTGATCTCCTGCCCAGCCCTGGTCCCACTCTTCCCCTGACCCAGCTCACCTCCTTCCCCCCTACATAGTCCAGGTGTATTGGAATTATCTCAATAATTAAATAGTCATAATACAGGAAAAAAACCCAAAATCTGACCACACTGGTTTCTTTTGCTAAWGCCTCATTTCCATTTCTTTTGGCAATTCCTGCAGATGGTTTGTTCCTGCTCTCCCAGATCAGCTGTGTGCAGAGGAACTGCTCCTGCTGTCCTTTTCTCCTCCCTGTACATCCTGTCCCTGGGGAAGCTCATTCAGAAGCACCAGCTCAGCTCTGCTGACAGCTTGCAGATCTGCCTCTCCCCCTAATGAAAATTACATCAGCTCCAACGACTGAAGCTCTTTGGGGATGGGATTTTCAGGACTGGTTATTTGCCTGGAAACAGATTAGCAGACATTTGCCTGCCCATCGCCATCCCTGGGTGTAAATTATGACACTTGTATGAAATCGATGACTGGAGAGTGCTGAACAGGCAGCAAAACCCCACCTGTGACATGATCCATGGCTGGAATACAGACCAATTCTCTTTGCACAGAATATATTGCTTATCTTTTGTGCATTCCAAGTGTACAGACTCCATAAAAACCAAAAAAAAACCCCACGAGGATCCCCTGCGTATTGTCCGTGAATTTGATCAAATCCAATCTCTTTGTGGTGCTACTTCTCTTCCTAAACAAGGCAGACATTTATTTGCTTAAATATCCTCTCAGTTAACAGGTCCCTGTCCRGTATTTGATGACAATTATAAATAAAAGAGAGGTGACATGGAGCTGGCAAACACCAATAAATCTGCCACTGACCCCCAGCTGAAATCCACACAGGAGAAAATTGGGGTTTTTCCCCCTACAAATGCAAAATCTGGTGAGATAAAGCATTTGACCTGAGGCCTGGGAACAGGCTCCAGAGATTGTGTGACAGCCCTGGGGCTGTGGATGTGGAGTTTGAATAGAATTGTGTGATCTCACAGGGTGAAAAACTTGGGTTTGGGGTTTTGGTACACAGTAATGTGTGTGGGCCAAGATGGAGGATTCAGGGCGTTGTCTGAGTTCTTCTTCTCCTTCTTCTCCCTTCTTCACCTTCTTCCTCCTTTTTCTTCACGGATTTGGGTGGTTTTCTCTAACTGGGTGAAGGATTGTCTGCATTGCAAACCTCAAATGGTCATTATTGGGTCAAAAACATAAATAATAAAGGTGTCACTTTGGCATTGGGTAATTATCTCATAAACAGCCTTGGTAAGAGTTAGAAGTCTCCATTTTGTCTCATTTCTCTAGCTGGCATGCTGGAGCCCACACTGTAAATACTGTAAATAGATAGGAGAGAATAAACAACCAAGACCAAACTGGACTCCACGTTCCCCGTGTGTCTCACCCTGACCTGGGCTGAGATAAAGCACAACTGGAACACCAGCCCATGCATCATCCTCCTTATTGTCACTGCTAATCTAAAGGGGATTTTTATTAACACTGTGAATAATCCACCCAGCAGTGCAGGAGAGGGACTGTGCTGCTGAAGGGGAGCAAACCTGAGTCTCTTTCTCTGAGCATTAACCAGTGTCAGGTGAGATTTGTGATCCCTCCAGGTGAAGTCTCTCTGTGGGATTCCTGCCTGCCTCCACACACAGTTTGGGATGAAACAGAACCCCAGATGTTTGAAATGGGATTGAAGCCATGCCCGTGTTTGAAAGAGCCCTTCTCGACATTATTTAAAGCCCCCRGAATAAACAACCCAGCACGGGGAGTGTGGCTGATGTTCCACAGCAGCTCCTGAGCTGAGAAAACAACGGGAGGAGAAGCCTTTGACATAAATTCAGGAGAAATCAGCAGCAGAGTTRATCAGTGCTCTCATTTCTCCCTGGAACCTGTCAGCACACTTGTGCTGGGGACACACACAGGGTGCATTTTCTTATTGTTTGGGGCACCTCCAAAAACCAGCAGGAGTTTTTTTTTGTAGAGCAACCCTTGCACAGCAATAAAATCTGCTGCAGCCTCCACTCTCCCCCTCCCTCTCCAGCTGTTCCATCTCCGGAGCAGCACATCAATATCTGCATTTCGGTCCCTGGCTGCAGGGGTGCCTTTATTGCCTCAACATCAATCAACTTCCCACTCACCAAAATTAAAGCGGCTCCTTTCCTTCTGATTTCTGTTTTCTCATCCACTCCATCCCCTGCTGTTCCTGCTGCAGCCTCCCGTGCATCCCTGGGAGCTGATTGCAGCTTTTCCGGGGGGAAGGAGCCGATTAATCGCAGCCAGTTCTCTCCGAGCAGCCCCAGGAGCCGCATCCCCCGGCCCGAGGAGCCTTTTCCCCGGGCAGGGCATCACCGGATCAATCGCTGCTTCCTTTGGTCACCGATCGCCCTCGGATTGCCCAAATCACCGGCCTCGCCCGACTTTCATCTGCCACGGTGCAGCAGAACACCTCCCTCTCTCCGGCTTGTTGTCTCTATCTCTTGGTTTCTCTCTCTCTGTTTTATCTCTTGGTGCCCCGGTTTGTTTCTTGCTGTTTACACACGGTTCAGTATCCCACAGAAGGCTCAAACCGGGCCTTGGACTTTACAACTTTCCCTTCTCTTCCAGGGGACGTTTATTCACTGCAAAGCCTCCAGCTCACCGCTCGCACTTGTGCCAAAAAACCTGGGAAATTATAAATACCGGGGAGATTAAATCTATCTTTCACATCTGAGGGAGTCAGTCCTTTGAGACTTCCCCAAGCCCTGTGCTTTAAATCATTAATTTAAAGCTCAAAAAAAACCCCAAAACAACCCCATTGCTGAAATATCCCCCCAATAAAACACCCCAAAGCAAATGGGTGGGATTGAAATGGGGCTGTTAAACTTTACCGTGCCCCAGGCAATTGTGACAGGGATCGTGACCGGGTGTCACAGATTTACAGGACCCCTCACACATCCATCCTGCCTTGTCACCCAGCTCCTGCCAGGTGCCACTTAGGCCCTTCTGTGTGTGTCACGTTTTTATTGCCACTTGTTTGGCTTCGTTTCCTAAACCGTTCAGGGGCATAATCTACTGCATATGGCAGAGCAACACAAATACAAATTAGAAAGGYTTTTGGTTTTTTTCTCTCCCTACCTGACAAATATTTGAGCTCCACAAACCTCTCCACACTTCAAATCACTCCATCCTGAAAATGTATTATCAARGATAAGTACAGGTGACTTTAACCCTGTAAACAACAACCCTGTGCCTCTCACAGGGGAGTAGAAGAGGAAAGCTGGGAAAAGGGCAGCTGTAATTYAACGGATCAAGTAGGAATCATTTTTGTATTTCTGTTCTAAAATGCAAGCTCCATATTCGATGAAATAATGTCTATTAAAAAACCTAATAAAAACCCAATAAAAACCTATAAAACCTGAATGAAACAATGCATATAAAGACCTACAAAGGCCCCTGACTAGTAGAAGGCATAATTGGCACCCAGGACTCAATTATTCTGTTCATCAGGTGGTTGGCTCTGGAAAGGCAGTGACAGAACCCAAATCTGTTCCAGTGCTGATCCCTGACGAGTCTCACCTGCATGAGATGGTTCGATGCGTTTTTATTTATTTATTAAGCGCTTACACGTTTCCTGATTTCAAAATCAATTCTTCATTATTTCCCTGCCTGGGCAGTACAAATGAAGGGATGGGTGGCTGGGGAGCAGTTCCCCAGGGTTCAGAGGTGGAATCAAGGCCTGGATGAGCAGCTTTAATGAAATTTTGGGCTCTGGAATATTTGCTGTGCACAACAAGCTCCAGATTTGTTTTGATTTTGATTTGAAGGAACCTCTGCCAGGGTGAAGGGTGACTCCAGCCAGCCCAGGGTTACCAACACAGGCGAGGTGAACCCTAAATCCACAAAAATCCTCACAGAAATTCTGGAAAGAACTCCAGGTTCCCCCCACCCTGAAGCTGCTGCTGCCTCTCACATTCCATCACTGATGTACAGTTCCAGGCAGGTCAGCAATCCAGGCCAAACCTGAGGAGGAAAATCTCCGGCTCCGGGCAGGTTTTGGGGCCGATTCCACRTGGGAGCAGCACTGCCAGCCCTTGTTAAAACAGCCCCGAGCTGCAGGAGCCTTTAATTGCCTCCCTCTCCATGTGCTGAGAGCAGCTCCTGCAAGGAGTGCTCCTTGTGATAATTAAATTATAACTGAGAGTCGACAGACGCTGGTGAAATTCACATTTTTGTGTCAAAGATGACATCTGACAGTGGCAATCCTTGGAATCTGTTTTTGCAGCACCAGTGACCCTGGCACAATAAACACCCCGTGCTGTGACCCCTCCCAGGCTGTGGGGAAAGCTGAGGGGACCTTTATTGCCAGGGAGGTGCCTGAGCATCCTGTAAATGAACATAAATATGCACAAATAATATCAGTATAAAGAATATAAATACTCTAAATAATATAAATTAAATGTAAATATATATATATATATATATATAAATGACGCTGTTTTACACCACAAGGACACAGACCCCGAGATTCAGAAGGCTGGAAATGACTCTTTGATTTCTGGGCTGTGTCTCCCTTTTATACTATTTCACACAGACCAGTTGGATTGGGGACACAAAGACAAACCTCTTCACTCACATTGCTCAGAGCAGAGGGACATCAAGAAGTCCCTCCTGGGGAAAGGAATGAATAACAAAGTTACAGTTACAAAACCATTTCTCCTGTTGACAGAAAATTCCCTGGGAAAAGAATTTCAGGAAACTAAAACACCTCAGGCACTGAACCAGGGCTGCAGGAAAGCACCAAAAAAACCCCAAATCCCACACCGAGGGGACAAAAAAAACCAAAACACACAAACAGACACCGAGGTACCTCCACGACAAATGAGAACACTTGACTTGGCACAGAGAAAAGCCATTTTAAAATATTCTTTCACCAAGTTTGGCTCCCATAAAACACATGCAGGGGTTTTGCACTTTCAGCCATGTAGTTACTGAGCCCCAAATGAGATAATTATCTGGACTTCTGTAAACATGTGCATGTTTTGCTGCTTTTGAGGTAACTCTTGAGAAATTGTTCAATTTCTTCTGGCTCCTCTGACTGCAGTTCCTCATCTTGCCTTTTGATCCATGTATACATTTCCAGGGATGATGAAGTGCCTTTTAATATTCCCCACGAATCCGGCATGAAAAGCTCGCTGAAATTAAGACTATTCAAGAAAGCACTGACACTTTAATTGTGAGCAGTTCCTTAAAGGTGCTTAATTACCATCGGAAACTCTCGCACGAAACCAGAACCACTTGTCCTGTGCCTTCAAAGGRGTTCATTATGCACGAGTTCCCTCCACAAGTCAAACACAGACATTAAAGAACCACAATGTTTTCTTGATGCCAGAAGAAACCATTATGTAACAGTTTGTTTGCCTTTTTTTTTTATTTTTCCTTTGAGTCTTAAGCCTTTGAGCATCTTCTCTCACTGAGATTAAAATTCGCATTTCACTGAAACATCCTGCCTGCCTTCAATGCCAATTTGGGCTGAATTTTTAGGAGCTGGCTCAGGTTTCCCTGAGATAAAACCTCCTTCCCTTCCATGGCAAAAAGACATTTATTTTCCCTAACTCTTTGGAAGTCCCAATCTCGCTTTGGGTTCGTTGAGCTTCCATGGAGAGGTGGGAGGAACATTTCACTCGTCAGCAGCAGGGACAGCAGTGAGAGGTTTCCTCTATTAGYGTAAAATTAGTGCAGTTTTAATAATTAACCAACTGATTCTGTCATTAGTGGTGGGCACAAACAGCAYGAGCAGGGTCAGAGCACAAAGGGTCTGTTCTACCTGCAGGAGCTGACACGGGACAGCTGAAAGTTGAGGGTTTGGGTCTCCTGGCCCCAAATAATGCCTTAATCACTCTTCCAGCAGTTCCAGAGGAGGGAGAGGCACAATCCTAGAAATACAGAAATCCCTCTCCCTAACTTTCAGGTTTAATGAGCAGCTGCAGCTCYTGTTGATTTAGGTACTTCTCAAAGTCAAAAACACCTCACCCCCACCCCTCCCTTACCTCCTTTCTTTCCAACTCCCATAAATAACTAATTTCTCTCATTTAAAAAGGATTTAAATTCTTTCCCCCCCTCACAAAGCTGAGCAGCCTCTGGGACATTTCTCCTGCGATGATGCATYGGTGCCATACATCACCCAAACAGCAGCAGGGAAATGATGGATCCCAGCCATGGATTATCCAGCTGACGGCACCACCGCAGGGATGCTGGCAGGAAAATCACGGGGTGCCACCAGAGCTGCACTTTGCCCACGACCAGGATTAGTTTGGGGACGTGGGAACAAGCACAGAGGGGAAATGGGATGTGGTTGTAGTGCCCTGAACAATTACGGTGCTTAGCACAGTAATGGAATTACAATGGCTGGGTTTCCTTGGAAAATCCATCACCTGCTCCGTGCCCGAGTGCTGGGAGATAAAATA